>CM018031.1:15970414-16475414 GCA_008638375.1 Nyssa sinensis
TCCATAGCATTCTCCCCTTCTATGGATCCAGTAGTCCCACAAAGCAGAGTGAGGAAGTCCTCCACCATCTCCAGTACCCAGTCATTCAAAGCTTAGATTAATATAGGACACCAATGAATTCAACCTCCCTAATCTACCCATATAATCAGCAACCAAAGCCTCCCTATCAACAGCATTTGCATAGTGATCTAGAAAGTAACATCAAGCAAAGCATTCCTTCCTGCAGCACAAAACTATGTTAAAACAAAAAAAAAAAAAAAAATCCCCAATCCCTTCAATGTGAAGTATGCAAGTATGCCTAGAAAATTCATCCCAACCATTTCTAATTCACTCCTACCCCATCCAGAATAGTCACCTTCGTAGAAACCCATCCTGTCCTCATTTTTTGCGCAACAGATTACCTTCACAAACTCATTCATTCAATTGCAAATCTCAACATTCACTCACCAGACAGAACTTAAGAATCCAAGATCTTTGACTTCAAGGTCCCATACAACCCTCCTCCCTCCTTAAGATCTTCAACTCTGAGGCCTCCAAATGTAAAAGGAGAATACACCTTCCAAAGTCTCCACCAACTGCATTGTAACATCACATATCTTAGAAATATGTCTCAACTGCCCCCACCCCCTTCTTTATTTAGTAGAAGGGAGAACTTGTTGGCATTAGAACAATTATAATATAATGATCCTCATTATATTTAATTTTTTTCCAACTACTTTAGATTTTCTTAGAAAAGAGAGCCTATAAAGGATTAGAAAACCCTAGGAACTCTGCACTACTCAAGCATCCAATTTTAATTTAATTTATTCCTTCTTTTTTTTTCATTTTCCCTTATCTTTTGTTTGTGTGCTAAAAAACACACATTGCAGTAACAATGTTGCCAAAAACATGTATTGCTGTGAACATGTGAAACAGATGTATGTATGTATGCCATGTGTACCATGCAAGTTACTTCAATGATGGGACATACTAAGGCAACCAAACTAAAATGTTATAAATCTCTCCATACAAAAATGAAACTGATGGAAGAACAAAACTGAACTTCGACTTATATAACAAAAGTGTAAAATCTCACAGCACATACAATCCATGCCAGATATCACAGCAGATTTAGTTTTTTGTAGCAGCCTGCTCCACACAAAACTGATGGAGTTGATTGAGGTGCAACAAACTAGCTATAATTTACCAGAAAAAAATAACTTCGATAAGGGGCTGCACACTGGTAAATTGAGATACTAGGAGAAGCTAGTGGTCTATCCAAGAATAACGATATCTAGGCAGAAGCAGATGTAACTAGTGTTAAACATCAAATTCAATAGCTGTGCCGGAATGGTAAAGAGACAATGCCATATTGTAACCTGGGTTTTTTTTAGTGCTGCGGCTGTCAAAGTTAAACAGCAATAGTGCATCAAACAGAGGAAGAAAACAGAGACAGTCTTCTCTTCCATTTGGCTGGAGGAGGTGAAAGGAACTTGCTTCCTTCTGATCCTGTTGCACTAAAACGTCATGTGGGCAGAAGAATATCAAAATAGTCATGGAACATATTTTGGATAGAAGATTTTATCTTCTAAGATTAAATATAGCGAACTGGTTTTTCTAAAAAATCCAGACTGCATAATTACTCGAGCTTAGTTTGGCTATAGCTACAGCCAAAACAATGTTACCTGGAAAACAGATCGTTATGGTATGTAGAAAAGAAACGGGATTGCAAAATGTTATATACTCTAAATGCCATATGATAGTGGTCTAAGAAGCACGGACATGGATACGAACAAGGATACAACACAACACGGACACGACATTTCATAAAAAAGTAGGACACAGATACATTAAGGAAACATTGAATATATATATATATTTTTATATGACTATATAATAAAATCTAAAATTATTTCAATTAAAACTAACATAAAAACACATGAATCAAAATATTATTATTATTATTATTAACATATTAAAATAACAAAGTCATTAAACAAAAATTTAAAAACTTTATTTTATCATTAACATCCATAATTCAAGTTTCAAAACAAATTTAATAACTACTACATAAAACATATATATAACCAAATTTACTAACGTGTATTAACATATCCTAACATGTCCGAAATTTAGAAAAATAAAAATTTGGACTCTTTTTTCTTGTGTTCAAAAAGTGTCTGAGTGTGTCATTATCCGACACAGACACGTGAGTCAAAATAGAGTATCCGTACTTCATAAATAGTGGTAGGTTTATGTAGAGACATAAGTGGAATCCTATGGGATAGGTATTAACTATAAGAGTGTCATTTTCATTTCACCCAAAGATGAAAAATGAAAAATAATATCATTTTAGTGTACAAGTTCTTCATATTGTTATGAAATTATTATTATTATTATTATTAGGTAAATCACACACACACACTTGGTCCCTTTAGGGGACGTGAACCCTCAACTTCTCATTGTCCCTGTTTTGGAACACGTTACCAAAACAAAAATTGCTAAGTTATTAACGTTTTCTAGTAACTATAAGCCAAAACAACTAATTGAGGCACATGGCAAACCTCAGTCACACACAACTCATATTTGTAAGGAAAGAGATTTTCTGGTCAGCTAGTCCCTACTTGTGAAAGTCAAGACTCAAGACCGAAATTCTGGATTTTATTATATTAAAATGTTAATCTGGGTTTTCAAAGAACCATATCTTAAAGAAAATAATTAAAAAAAAAAAAACTTATCAATGTCTGCTGCTACAAGTTGGCCTTAATTCATTCTTTTAGTTCCATCTTGCTGTCAGAATTTTCTAGTCTGGCCTAGAGATTTTTTAAACATCGTCATCCATTAGAATGCAATACAATTTACAAGACACAAGGCCTACCAAGACCCATTAATCTAATTCTCAGAACCGGGAATCTACAGAAGTCAGTCTCCAAAACAACACAAAAGGTTCGAATATATTCCTTATAATACTCTCCTTTTTTCCGGTAAGTCTGTTGTTCCTATATACCTTCCTATCCAATCCAATTCACTATTACTTTGTATTTTCAAAGTCCTAAACAACTTAAGACGGAGAGTTACCCATACCACTAGAGAAAACAGAATCAACACTGCTTAGTGCTGAGGCAATGATGCACCTTCTTAACAATACTAGCCATGATCCTTCAACAATCAGAAGCATAATTATTATTAGACAAACTTTATTGCGGTTCAAAATAGTTTGTAAGACATCATGAACTATATTATTAAGCTCATTGGATATATTTTTGTTAAAAGGCTTTATCATTCTTCTCAATGAGATCCTGAATAGATATAAGGATAAGGGCGCTATAATTTCTTTCAATAATTTGATATATATAAAATATATATATATATATATATATTTAAAACAGACATCTAAAATGATCTGTATCATATCCTACTTACCAAAAAAAAAAAACACTCTTTGTTATACATCCTCATTGACATCCTCACATCGACCAATCCTATTAATATTTCAATTCAACTGAGTTATTTTCTATAACATCAAGGTAATAACTAGATAGTTCAGGCAGAACCAAAAATCGAACCATAACATGATTTAATTCATACCCACAATGTCAAACACCCTTTATAAGTCTTTATATGCATATACTTTTTTCTTGTATAAGTGTACTTGCATATACTTATTTTTCTATCACCACCACCTTCTGTTTCGTGTCTGTTGGGTCTCTCTCACTCTCTCTCTGTTTTTTTGGTCTAAGGGAGGGGGTGGACATGGAGGCACCAAGGCTTAATGTAGACAAACCCACTGATATTTTGCAAACAGGTATTAGTTCTAAATTAGGGAAGGTAAAAAAGCACCGCAAGCCGTTATATATTGGACTTCAATTTTTAAGGAGCTTCAGGCATTCAGTTTCTAAATGTTTCACCTGGTTGGTAGCAATCTTCTTTTATCTGCCTGGACTAAGCCATGTTACATATATATTTATATGTATAATGTCTACCATGCTTTCTGATTACTAATAGTATCTTTCCCTCCATCACCACAAGAAATTCCTAAACTTGTTCAGATTCAGCACCAAAGTAGCATAAATAACTGAAGATAAGAAAACTTCATGGGTGGTAATACACAAAACCAGACATTCGGAATGAGCAGGAAGGAAACATAGATAATTAACGACAAGAAAACATCAAAGGTGGGGTAATACACAAAACCAGACATTCGGAATGAGCACGAAGGTAACATAGATAATTAATGACAAGAAAACATCAAAGGTGGGTAATACACAAACAACCAGACATTGGTAAGAAAGACAAGAAACCAGGAACAAATTTATAAAGTTCCGTTTTCTCCAAGGAAAATGAGCACTATCACTTTAGCGATTTTCCCAATCAACAACAGACTTATTTACAGGAACTACTCAAGGGCCTTCAATATGTTAGCGCCAACTGTAACCCAAAAAATCACGAATGTGTTCATTATGTTTCCACTACATTGACT
This sequence comes from Nyssa sinensis, assembly GCA_008638375.1. NCBI lineage: Eukaryota > Viridiplantae > Streptophyta > Magnoliopsida > Cornales > Nyssaceae > Nyssa > Nyssa sinensis. The sequence continues at coordinate 15,974,874 of CM018031.1, forward strand.
GATGAGAAAATTAAGTCCATAACTTACATCCTTGAGATCCACAGATGACAACACCAGTAAAGGCAGCAAATCCAATAGAGAAAGGGACAAAAAAAAAAGCTATTGACCTAAGTTAACCGCCATGCACCAGTAAATGCTGCATTTTTGCAGGCCCTGCATTAAAAAAATACATCAAATTAAAAATCACTGGACAGAATCCAGAACACGAGGGGGGGGGGGGGGGGGGGGGGGAATAGAAAGAAAAAGAAGAATGGAAGTTGGTGAGAAATATTACTCAAGTCTATATTTTGAAGAATCATGTTTCAGAATCTAGGCCCCGAAGTATTGCATCAGGTCATCATCAAGCAAAAAGTCTATATCACTGGTATCTAACGGGCTTGTGCCATCATCAATCCCAAGATTAAACGGACTGTTGAATCCTCCATAATCTAGTGACAGGCTATTGATTGGGGACCCAAACTGATTCTCAACAGGTCTATCTTGCTCGTTCTGAAATGTCTCTTTTACAAAATGGGGCATATTAACTCCAGCAATATCATTTTCATTTTTATGTATCACTGATGCAAGGATTCCAGAATCCCCTGACCTGATCTGAGATTCATTAAATGTCATCTGGGACAGCCGTCCATCAGCGAATGGGCCCAAATTCCACTGCTGGATTATAGAAATCATAATTAGGCCCATGATGCAACTCAGAGTTTTGAGGTCTGTGATGCAAGCCAGGATTTTGCTGTCTATTTTGTAACCCAGAATTTTGAGGTTCATGATGCAACCCTAGATCTTGATGTCCATGATCCAAACCAGAATTTTGAACCATTGGATAAAAGGGCCTGCTGTCGGCAAACATTCTTTGTCCAGAAATTACATTGGTTGAAGGAAGAGCAAGGAAATGGTTAGGTAATTGTGATTGGCCCTCGAGATCTTTTTCCACAGGAATTATAGCCATACTTGTATTACTTTCCTGCTGTGGCATGTTGTATCCAACCAAATGTACATCAGTCTGGTTTATATCAGGAAGAATGTTACTTGGCTTATCATGTAGATGCTCATCATTGAGAGATGAAGCAGCTTGTTGACCAGCAAGGATTGATCTTGCACGTGGTCTTTTTCTCCTACGTTGCTCCTCCCCATGCTCTTTATCCTGGACAGGATGAGGAGTAATATTTGAAGGAGGACCTGATGGTTCGACATCCATTGGTTGATTTCTCCCGTCATCCTTGGATGAAACAGAGCCCACACCATCATCACAAGGATGACCTGATAATTCCACATCTATTGGTTGAATTCTCCTGTCTTCTTTAGATGAAACAGAGCCCACACCATCCACGTCATAGTCACTATCACTACTGACTGAAGGCTTCTTCTTTTTGCCACGATGGCCTGAAGGTGCTTCAGTTATGCCAGATCCCCCATTATCACTACTAGGCTGCCGGATGAGGGATTCCTCTCGGCTCAAAACCCCCAACCAAATGGAGCTCTCCTTAGCAGTCATCTTATCTTGTAAGCATTTTGATTGCCTGATAAGCCTCCTGATCTTTGCAATATCAGGTGACATATGCTTTATCACAGCAGTTAAAACACCAACTTTCCACATCTTCTTCAAATCATGTGGCTTCTTATACGGAGGACTCTGACCTCTGGGCAGCCCCAATTTTACCCACCATTCTTCACTCCCATTGGGCCACCAAGGTGGGGGAACACCCTTCTCTAATGGGTACTTCCTCTGAGGTGGATCACAGTGTTGCATCAAAGATGACAAAAGAGACCCCAAAGTTGCATCTTGCAAGTCCTGAAGAATGCTTTGAGCATTCCCACTTTGAATACCATCCCCCTGGCTCTTGGCTAAACACTCTTCTTCGTACTTGGCTATGGCTGCTGGTCCATTCTTATCAAACTTCACCTTCTCTTTCCACCAAGCCCTTATGTTATCTGATGCACCACTCACTGGCTTACCCTTCTCGGGGATGATCCCAGTACACGAATCCACGCGCTTTGCACACTTCCATAAGCTTCAACATATACTTCAATATCCCATCCTGAGCCCTAGCCATTTTCTTCCGCTGAGCCTGATCAGTGACCTGCTTGGGCTTCTGCTTTTCTGCAGCTTGCTGGGCCGCAAGTTTGTGTCTTTCCTTGATCCTCTTGAGTTTGACACGGTCCTTCCACATTCGCCTCTCCAATTCCCCTGCTTCAATCTCTTCATCACTGACATCTTTCTCCGCTATATTCTCACACCTTATGTCGTCAATTTCGATATCCGAACTGTTACTCAATGCATAGACATCCATCATAAATTGCTCCATTCAAATAAAATTGTAATAGAAACTCAAGAAACCAAGAAATCTCAAATATTTAGCCAAACAAGACCCCCACCCACTTATTTCAACACAACACACCCCTCAAAGAACAAAACAAAACAAAACGAAACGAAACCAAAAAAAAAAAAAAACAAAATCCTGAACAGCAACGACCTTTCAAAAATTCCTATCAGGCCTTAAATGGGGGGGGGGGGGGGGGAGGGGGAACATAATAACACTAATAATCGGCATACACAACCCAATATACTATTTTGCATTTCCAAGCAAACCAATCAAATTTGCAATAATTGGAGTAGACTGAAACATAGGAGGTCCGTATACACAATCCAAACCTATTTGAATTTCTAAATATATCCACTCTAAAAAATTTCAAGATTTGGATTTATCCAACAAAAAAGGGTTCTCAACAATTTGACAAACCCAATTAAAATTCTGCAAAAACTACAACGATACTGTTATATGGACCAACAATTCAACAAACACGTAAAGACAATACGATTCAGAGAAATCAGAGAAATAGAAATAGACCCACAGAAAGAAACAGCGAAGAAAGAAAGAAGCTTTTGGGAATAGATAGACTCTGAACCTTACCCTAATTTCAGCTCCAATCTCTTCAAATACACCCATCTATTTCGATGTTTCCTTAAGACCCTAACAATTGGAGTTCTCCGTTTTTCTTCTCTCCGCTCTGGCTCTGATAAAGCTAAAAAACGAAGAAGAAAAAAAATGAAAATGAATTTATGATGGAGATTACAAGTTTGAGATGATCCCAAAGGGGTTCTGAAAAATGACCCAGCAAAAAAAGAGACGTAAAAGATAAAAATTTAAGAGAAAAATAAATGTGCAGAGAGAGAGAGAGAGGTTTGTAGGACATGAACACGAGGGTCAAAACCGCACCCCAAGATAGAAGAGAGAGATGAGGGACGGCCAGGAGTTCCCCAAAAGCACGAAGACACCTCAGCGTTACCTTAATGGAGCTGTAATCACCTGTATCGCGTCTATAAGCATGACCGACCATTTTAAAAAAATAAAAAATTATTTTCATGAATAATATTTTTTTAAAAAAATAATTATCGAATGAATCGGTTTCAATTATTCTATGATTAAATGACATATTATATGTGTATTTATAATATATTGTTACAAATATGATTCTTAATCTAATCGTTAAAATCATAATTTTGGAAAATCATTGAATAATTATTTTATTATTTTATTTTTTTTTTTTTATCATAACACAAACTAATGGACTCAAATCATTTATCATAATTGGCTTTATTGTCATGTGTCTAAATATAAATAAATAAAATAAAAAAATTATTTAATTTAATATTTTTTCTTAAAAATATTAAAATTATTTGATGAAATGATAATTCTCACCCAACATGTGAATAATTGAAGAGCAATGCAATATGTACTCGTATTTTGGAGTCGTTTTATATTTTTGGAAATTATTATATATATATATTAGATGGTGAGGAAAAAAGTCATAATTGTGGAAAGGTAGTGAGGAAAAAAAGTCAAAATTGTGGAACGCAAAAAGAGTTCACACAAGCTCCCCGGGGGGCTTCTATACAAAGAGCTCATTTTGATGTTTTGGCCCCTGCGTTTTGGACACCAAAAATGCTATATGAGCAGATAGCAAAATGCCCCCAAATAAAGCCATCATCCATTTTCTTATCCCATTTTTCTAATCTATACACTCACTCTATTATATTAAATTCTACTCTCTTGTATCTAAGAGGAAAAAAAATTTATGAATAATGTTAAATATCTCAAATTTTTATATCAGAATTTATATTTTAAATAATGTAAAATAATCTAATATTACATAATTTGAAATACAAAATTTAGTACTAAAACTCGAGACAGAAAGTCTTATTGAAGTTTTTTTTTATCATTGAGAGTGTCCCAACTTTTGATCAAACTAGTCATTTCTAAAATCTCATCTCAAATATTCACACTAGGATGAAAGTTGAAAATACTACTAAAAATTGAACCGAGTCTTTAACTGTGGAGAGACCCCACTCGACTAACTGATCTAGCAAGGGAATTTATTAAAAATTTTTATGCAAAACATTTTTCATAATCGAGTCATATATATATATATATTTTGATAATTTTCTTTCTCATTATTTGAAACAAAAAAGATTATACAATTATGGTAAACTGCATGGTAAAAAGCTATTAACAAGCACATATAGAAATTATTAATATTAGATTTGTTTTAGCCAATAGTCTTTTGTTCAAACTTTTTTGTCACGTTAATAATTATAATGGATGCACGTATTATTTTATTTATACTTAAAATTTTAGTGACACGTAAGAAACTTCTAATTATTAGGGATCTAAGCTATTAATTAAGGGAGGAGGCAAAAATATAAAAACTAATATATCCCTCCTCCTATATATAGTATTCTCAAATATAAATAAAGTCAATACATGCAATAATTACAGCTTTTAAATTCTGGATGAGAAGGTGGTTTAAGTGAAATCATTAGATTTAAATGACTTTACTTAATTCAAATGTGGCATAAATTATCCTATTGTCAATTTACACAAAATAGAAACATAACTTACCTATTAAAAAAAGGCATTATTTCTAATAAATAAAAAAATGATGGTAAAAAAAAGGCATTAGTTAAATTGTAATTTTTTTTTTCCAAATAAACAATGAAAATGATAGAAAAACAAGCTCCTTCCAAATGCCCAATTAAATGAAGTCATTTAAAATTTTTGAAGTTTTGAAACTGAATATGTTGAATAATTATTGGTAAGTGGTGAATTTACTTGATTGAGTATTGTCAATTATTTAATTGCAAGCTTTTCATCCATTAGTACCCAGAAAAATTTAAAAAATTAAATAAATGGAGTATAATTACCCAAATTATAATTATAATTTTTCATAAAACTTGCAATTAATCACAGATATATCTACAATTCATCAACATTAATCTACAAAACATTTGTTCTTTTTAAAATTGTCTCTAAAATTTTAGTGTAAATGCCAATAAAATACAGACACAAAAATAAATTTTTGAAAAATATAACATTATTATTATTATATACTCGTTTCAATTTTAGAGTATAAAGTTTTTTTTTTTTTTTCAATTTCTCAAGTAGGTTAGTTGTCAAAATTTATATATTTCATTAAAGTATCAAGAGACTTGAAAAGTAAATTTGGTAAAGAGACTTTTACCATAGAGGAGAAAATAGTCTAATGAGACAATAATATGATATTATTTTTACTATAATTTAAATATTTTGTAGAACTTATATAAACTTACTGTGATGCTCAAATCACAATAAAAATAGAACAATATTACCATACTACCGGACTTTTTTCTGCCAATAAAGACACCTTTTTAGATAAGATCAAGGCATGTAAATTCGTGTACGACTGAGTTATCCTTGACCCAATCAAACTCGGGATGAATCGGTTGAGTCATGACTAACTTTACTATGCTATTGCTGAGCTTGTTCTAAAAATGTATGACCTAACACTGTACACTTGAAAACACCCAAACAATTCTCCGGATGCTTTTCTTAAATGACGAGAATGTACTTGAAACTTTATTTAATAAATTAAAAAAAGTCTAGATTCAATGGATGCGGAAGGAGAAGAAGAATATGCATTCTCCCTCTTGGAAAATTGATATGGTTGGAGAAGCTGATGACATCGAAACATTAATCAGGACGCGTTTTTCTAAATGACCAAAATATCCCCCAAAACTAATAAGATTCAATGGATGTGGCATGTCAAAGAAAGGAAGTTAGAGGGTTGGGGGTGTCTCCGTTGAGAGCAATATTATATTTTTTGAAATTGTATCTTAAATTTTTTTTTTAAATAATATGATATTAAATTACTAATAATATTTAAAATTATATAATTAATATAATTATATTACATCATTTAAAATACAAATTTGAAAAACATAACATTTTTTATTCATTTAAACTGAAATGGACGTATTTTATTTTTTTCACAAACAGATAGATCTCACTCTCAAAACTTAATAGTATAATTTTGATATATGGATCCACTCTCTAAACTTAAAAAGTATTACAAATTTAATTTGTGGGACCCACCTAATTTTTGACTCTCAATTCGAAGTTAGGAGGGTGACTCCAATAGTTATGTTATATTTGGTTTAGATTATTTTTGTTGGTTTAATAAAAAAAATTGATTAAATCAATTTTTATTTTAAAAATTTTAGTTCGATTAACCCACTAAAAATGTTTATTTTATAATTAATTATATAAAAAAATAAATTAAATCAAAATCAACTTTTAAACAAGTTATAGCTATAGATAAAAATTTGAAATTCAAAAATAAACTACTTTTCTTATATGAGTAACCAAATATTATCATTTATCAATTTATTTAAATATTAATCAATTATAGAATAATCAAAATCAATTTAAAAAATTTAAACCAAACATAACCTTAAAAGGGAGTTGGGAATGTCTTATTCCAAGATGAAAGAACAAACTGTATTTCTCTCACAAAAATATGGGATCATTTTTACTATGTAAAAAATATTATAATTTTAACATGTGAAGATCACATTCTTAAGGACAGAGCCATAATTTTTTTTGAGAAGGGCTAAAAAAAAATTTGTGGAGAATCTTTGAAGAAAATTTATTTTCATTTATTTTTTTTTATTTTGCAAAATTTGGAAGTGAATTTTTTTTCTCCAAATTAGGGATAAATTTTACATATAATAATTATTTTTGTGCAAAGTTTAGGAGGACTATACGCCCAAGAAAGGTTCAAACTCATTTCATCCCAGTTATAATATAAAATTACATATAATATTCTTTATATATTTTAAAATATTTAACTTATCTATAAATATATATATATATATAGATAATTGTATAATTATAATAATACTGAAAAATTATTTATTATTATTTTTAAATAAAAATAATAAATTTTAGAGCAATTGGGGTAGGATGAATGTGAGTTTATCATAATTAGAATGAGACAGGTATGCAATAACAGGAAATACGGGATAGATTTGGAACAGAGGCACTCTGTCCCATACATGTTCCTAATTGTGTGGATTGTTTTGATGAGGAGATAGACTGTTATTTTTTATTGCAAAAATGGCAATCAGGTCAGGTGGGGACTCTTTGCTAATAGAAGTACTTTTTCTTGCATCTATTTGTAAGTTATTTAGACAGGGCAGGAGTCTTGTGCACTGGGACAGCTCTATCTTTGCAGTGAAAGTGAAACACAAGTCTAAGGAAATGAGAGAATAGGTGAATATTCCAGTTCTTATGATTTAAGAACTGCAGGAAGTTGACCATTTTTCTCCACATGAATTGCAACTGAAACATGGTATTTTCTATCAGCCTGGGATTTAATCATCCTGCTAATCTTTCTAATACAGTCATCTTCAGATTAAATAATGAACCTTTCTCACCTTCTTTTTTTTTGGGTGTGGAAATCCTAGGTACTTGTTGAAAAAAATGGGTTTTGAATATAATTTTTTTTGGACTATCTTTAAAAATGTGCTCTCATTCATAAACAGATTAAGATCATATATTTAATTACTCAAAAACATTAAAGAGTGAATGAAAAATTACTTTCAAATATTACTACTTGATAATTGGTCACAGTGTGTGAAACTTGTAAAAAGTTAGTAAAAAACTTATGTCCCACATAAGATAGGACACGAAACTTTTAATAACTATATATACAATTACCGGGATTGGGCCTTGGCCCGTTGTATAATAGAATTCTCATACTTATTTCTATTATAAAGATTACTATGTAGTGGGGGATAGAGCATAGCGGTTCATTTTCTCAAAAGTCTGCTACGAGGCTAGCTAGAGATCTTAGATGTGGAGAAACACAAAGAAGTTCAAATCATAATAATTCAATTTTTTTCTTAGTGTTGGAAACTAAAGTGTGCTCCGAGAATTAGATCGTTCATTTCATTATTACTAAAGCGGAACGTTCCTTCTAAAAAATTTCTTAATAGGAGAGGTATCAATGTAGATTTATATTGTGATTTATGTCCAATGAGGTTGAGGATCAGACTCCTATTTTTTTGCATTGTAATGTGGCAAAATATGTATAAAATCTAATTGGGAATGCATGTGTTGTTCCTAGTAGGAATGAAGGTGATATTGTGAATTGGTTAAAAATGTTGGAAAAATGGGTTTTTTGAGTATTATAATTAGCTATTTTTGAGCTAATATTAAAGTGGGTCCCACACATTATTTTTAGTGGGTCTAATTAGGAATGTGTTCTCCTCTACGAAGAGATTAAGATTATACATTGGGTTGCTCAAAACCATTAAGGAGTAAATGAGAAATTGCCTTCAAATATCATCGCTTGGAAAGGGTAACAAAAGCTTGAAACTTGTGTCCCACATAGGACAAGTACAAGGCTTTTAAAGAGTATATATACGCAATGTAAATTTGTAATGTTTATCAAGTGGATTCTGGTTATTGGAAATAAGAAATTGAATTTTGATAGATCAAAAAAGGGAATAGTAATTCAGGAGGTGTAGGTGTCATTGTTAGAAATGAAGAGGGTAAGATTTGTTGGACATTATCCAGTTGGTATGATGGGAGGTTCTCAGTACCTCAGTTGGAAGCTTTGACTCTTCACGAAGGGTTGTTAAGAATTGATTCTTAGGATGGTGTATATTTTGATATTGAAAGAGATTTCAAGATAATTATTAATAATTTGCTGGGTAGACAAAATTGTTCTCAAAAAATTTATAATATCTTAAAGGATTGTATTAACATAATTAGGGACAATGGTTCAGTGGTTAATGCTAAGCATATTTTTCATGAGATCAATATAGCAGCAGATTGGTTGGCAAAAAAAACTCTTTAATAAAAAAATAAAAATGTGTGACTAACTGATTTTCCTAGAGAATTAGGCTATGTTTGTTTACATTTTCAAAAACAGATTTTTAATTTCAAAATGTAGAATACGCGTTTGGCAAGCTATTAATTTTATTTTATTTTTTTAATTTAGATTATCATATCCAAATGCATTTTTACAGTTTTTAAAAATTAATTACAAGATTTTTAGAAATACTTTTTAAAAAACTTATATTTGAATCACTATCCAGGCGCACTCTTAGGTTCCATTGTATTAGAAGACTGTTAGAGGTAACATCTATAGAGAGATTGTTTCGATATTACCAGAAAAAAAAAAAAAAAAAATTAGGACCACATTTTAGCAATATTAGAAGTCGCCACTTGACTTGATGGTAAGTTCTAGTCTACTTTTCTTTTTTGTCAAAAAAAAGAAAAGAAATGGTATTCTAATTTTTTTTAAATTAATTCATTCTATGAGTTAATAAAAAATTTCATAAATCATAAGTATGGAAAATTAAACTTGGTATCCCTATCATTCATCTCTCCTATCCTAGACTCTTTTTAAGTGCGAGAGCTTTGTGCATTGAGTGTAAATTTTTTTTCTATTTTTTTGATAAAATCTTTTTCAGTACATGTGTGCATGCCACAAATGGAGAGTGAGCCATTGGAGTGACAAATTCATGCTTGTACTGTATCCACTACATACTACTTTGACATGAATCAGGCCTCTGATTGGAGTGGAAATGGGCATTTTTGAAAGAAATGCTTTAGAAAATGGGTGTGTATAGTAATTGGATGCCTTTTTTTTTTTTTTTTGGTGGATGCTTTTTCATCATTTTTTTCTTTAGTCTGTTCTCTTCCAACCTATGAAGAATGACAGAGGCCCACGTACTTAGTGGCGGAAGTCAAAGAGGGTTATGCCTCTCCTCAATTTTAAAAGTTACATTATTTTATCTCTATTTTTTATACAAAATGTTTTTAAAAAATCAAGAGTTGTCTCCTTCAAATTCTTCATATTTTTATGTAAAACTTTCTTAAATTTTAATTTTTATGTTTTCGCTCCTTAACTCTATAGATTAGGTCTTTCAGTTGCAAGTATTGTCTTCCAAGCTGAAATTTCTAATAAGTTCGGTCAGATTATAACCTATCACAAACTTTAGAAAAAATCATTTTATGCTTGTAAAATTTGGCTCTTTCTAATATAAATGACTCCAATCTTTCCACATTAATTTTTTTCATTTTTTATTTCAAAATTTTAACAAGGACAAAATTTTTCAACTACAAATGGTAAGTAATTATGACTTTACTATTTCTTCTCAACATGGTAATAGAGAAAGTATGAGAATTTATTGTATGATTTGAAACATTAACTTAGACATTAATCTTGATTAATCATGAATTATTTTTCACAAACTTAACATATTATACACATTTTAATTTATGATTTGATCAAGACTATTGACGCATACCATATAGTAAATTCTCGTAAGAGCGCTAAGGTTGCCTCCCCACTCCACTCTCCACTCTCACCCCAGGCAATGCAATAGCTCTGCTCCCCCACAACCCCACCTTCTCCAACTATGATCTTTCCAAACTTAAAATTTCCCTCCTCCTCCTTCTTAAATGTGTCCAAACAGTAACGCCTCTCTTCCCACACAACCACCTCTCTCAATCCCCATCATTTGAGGATTCAAGACAGCTCCCATTCTATCAACATATTCACGTTGACTTAAGTCGACTTCAGAACCCATGAGCTTCATCCATAGCACAAACAAAACAGACCCACTTGTCAATTCCATGAAATAATCCCCCAAAATCCATTTGGTCATAGCACAAGCTAATGCAGCCAAAATCCTTGAATATAACCAAAAGAAAGGAAGTAACCAATGCGGTGGATAATTCATGGTGTCCTTCAAGTAAAAAACTCAATTCAGAGGAGTGAAGATTAGTAACCCCATCAGGTAATAAGGCATATATGTTTGTGGTAACGGTTAAGAAAAAATAGCCTATGAAGTTTTGATACCATGAACTCATTAGAGTCATTTTTTAGGAATCCCTTTTCGCTACCTTATAGGACAACCAGGAAGGTCCACTTTTACAACAGATTGCTCAAGGAAGATTCTTTGAGCCTCTGGAACTGGTTCCCCATTTCTCAAATGCTGGCAAATTTCATAGATCTATGAACGACCATGGTCAATTGAAGCACTCCTAGAGGATGATGTAGGATAAATGGCATCCACCTTGTTAGCAGTTTATTATTATACCAAATGAGGATTAGGTAATGTAATGATAAGGTTAGAGTATCAATGTCAGTTACTTTATTTTTTTAGAGAATGGGACAATAATTCATATTAAATTATTATAATACTCTTCCTCAAGTGCAAGTCCCGTCTTATACGTGAAGAGTAGAGAGTACATGGAGAGAAGAAGATAAACAAGTACGCTGACAGAATAAGTTGTGAACCTTGATAGAACTGGGAGAGATAGTACAAACTTTGCACGAAATTAAGGTGAGGAGAGACTTAAACCCAAGAGATCTTAGAATTAGAATTCTAATATCAGCAATTGCAGTAAAAACCTAACTTATTAGAGAATGGACCGACAATTTATATCAAATTATTTTAACACAACTCATGACATCTGAGGAAAAGATTAATCTCCAGCTCCTATGACTTTTCTTAGGTAGATTTTGATCAATTATTGTCTCTCTATATCTATAAATGGAAACTGATCAGTCTCATACCAGGGTTTTAGTGCAGTCAAGTTCAATGTCTTAGGTGGCTTCATTTTGTGGTATAGGTTGGAATTGCAGTTGGAAAATGTAGCGCACTCCACAAGGGGAATTCACATAGTACTGGAAATCTTCAGGAAGGAAAAGTAATGGGCACTTGTCATTTTTGTCACTAGGAATTGCACCTATTTCTGGTGGTAGAACACCAATTGGCTCCACTTTACCAGAATCTTCAGTGATCTTTTTCATCAAAAGGCCACAACTTAAATTTAAAATACATTTCATGTCCATCTGTGAATATGAAGAGCCTGCATGTTTTTGAGTATTAATGAAGCTCAACATATAGATTTGGCATTGTGGAGGGAGCTCCACACTGCATCACACACATATGGGACGTGTTTCACATGTTCATCCTTTACAACCCATATACAAGCCAGACCATGTTGCAAGATTAGAGATTATACGTGCATAGACTGCCTTGCCTATTTTTAATGTTAGGTCAAGTGGGGACTCAACACCTGTTTCATCTTAGAGTATTCTTATTGTTGCACCACGTGCATCGATTCTTGCATCATCATCAGCGCTCAAGCTTTTGCTATGCCGAACTCTGGCAGGGTAACTCTTTCTGGGGTGAAATTGTTAAGTAAAAATTTCATAATTTCTTTATTATCATTTCAAATAAATAGATAAATAAAATACTAATCAAACATGAGGACAAGTTAGAATGATTTGGCTTGTGACATTGTAAGGGGTGATATTATTGTCCTAAAGTAATTGAGTTTCTCTGCGTGAAGGTGCAAACAATTTATAGCAGCTCCAAGATTCAACTCAATGTTTACAAATCATGCTTCTTCAAAGTTCATGTATGTTAAAAAGCTAAAGAACCACCTCTTTTGGAGTTGTCCAAAAAATCAATAGACAGTAGATTTAATCTTTCACTAAACCAATGTGCCATATCACATCGGTGTTGTCACGCCCCGAATTCCAGCGAACCCGAGGCGCGAGTAACGAGACAAAGGAAAATAAAATAAGGAAGGAATAAAAGATAATTCAGTGAAATTACAAACATTCCGTACACCATTCTGATACATATACAAGATCTAGTTCATTAATTCGCAATACACAAAATAAGATACAATATCGGGCTTATGCCCTTATACAATATCAAAAACGCCCCTTGGGCCTAACATAGTCCCTAATCAGATCATCTCCACGTCACGTACAGCTGGAACATCATCTGAAATGTTTGCCCCATTAAAGGGGTCAGCTCAACATGCTGGTACAATATAAGGCTAATGCAAGAAACAAAACTAAGGTCGTGGCATGTGCAAGTGTACAGTTATTTCTATATGGCATTCAATATCATGATGGTAGTATATGAGCAGTATATAGCAGATGAACTGTATGCGTGACACACCCATGCAACTCTATGCCACCCATGTCTCATGATACGGTCATTCTCCGCTGGCATGAGTACCGCCACGTATGTCTCGCTTCACGGTCCGGAATCCGTCAGGCTTGCAAGTACCTATTGGCCGATTTTGGGTTTTTCACCACAGGATCTGCACCCTCATAATGCAAAGCACCACGTGCTTAACCCACGCCATGTCCAAAGAATCACACTATGCCAATATGCTCTGATGTCATCATGTCATAATGTAATCTCAATGATGCATCTCATTCATACATAATGCATGCCTTCAAGTACACAATTCATAATATCAACAGTTCTTCAAAGCATATAATTCACACACCACACTAACACATGCGATATACCCATAATCATCATCCGAACTTAACAAGATAGCACGTAGCACATAAGCATGTGAACACTCAAGCAAACATGTGAACAATCAATGCAGCAAAGCAAGTATTCCTAATCTCAATTCTATTTCTTACTTAGCACAATATATCGTACCTGTAAATCGATCTCAACTCAAGAAGTGCACTCGAGGTATGGTAGGATCACTTGTGAAAATACTGAAGGTCAGAGCACCTTCTCCTTGCCCTTTCGCGTTCCTATAATCATAACAGGTAATTTAGTTCGTTGTCATTTGAATTTATTCTATTCATCAAACTTTATGTATTTAATTCATAAGTTTCCATTTTGCTAATTTAGACTCCACTATTGAGTCCGGGACGTCGAAGAAACTAAGTTTAGGTTTTTGTAGAATTCAATTCGGACACCTGGGTTCAAAAGGGCAAAACAGTCATTTTGTAATTTACACGTGTCCTTACATTTTGTGACCTCTTTTCACAAATCGGACTCCACAGTTGAGTCCGGAATGCTCGAGATAATTAAGTTTCACTATTTGTTTACTAAATTCGGAGTTCATTTGACTGTATTTCAATTCAGGGGCATTTTGGTAATTTTATATGTTACTACGGGTCTTTTATTTTTTGGGACCCCGTCTCATAAAACGGACCTTGCCATTGGCCTCTGAATAGCCGAGATAGTCAAAATACACTAATGACTTGTCCCATTTGGACTCCGGAATATTTTTGAATATTTAAATAATTTAAATAATTTAATTAATTAATTAATTAATTAATTAATATTTTAATTCAGGTGGGTCAAAGTGTAATTTCTCTAAAGTTCAGGGGTTAAAGGGTAATTTTCGAAAGTTCAGGACAGAATGGTAATTCTCAGAAAGTTCAGGGGCAATTTCGTAATTAGCTAAATTTACTATTCTTAATCAGGTTACCAAACAGGGGCTTATCCAGAACAGGGATAGGATATCCCTGTTCCTATTTCAATTTTACATTTTTAATTTCTTATATCCGTTGCCAAACACTCCTATTCTCTCTTTAATTTAAAACAAGGGAGTGACACGTGGCAGGGGCGGTTCGGCCCAAGCCCGACCCGAACCCGAACCGGACCCGGACCCGACCCAACTGCCCCCCCTTCTTCCCCGTTTTTCCTGGCGGTGAACCAGTAGGGTTCCGGCGCCTTTTCCGGCGCCGGCGACATTTTTTCCGGCGAGTTTTCTAGGTTTTAAAAATACCATTTTCTAAAGTTTTTCAAGTAGGTTTCATTCCCACCTTCCATTTTCAATTTGGACCAATGGATTATCACGAAATAGGGCTCAAAGGCCCATGGCCGAATCTCCGGCCAACTGAATATTTTCAATTTCTCACTCGGTTGTTCACTGTTTTCCCCCATTTCTTTTTCATTTCATTTTCTGCACTTATTAGGGTCATTTCTATCTCATTTAATCCAAGTTTTGTACATAAAATGCTAATCCAACCCCCCCATGACCGTGACCTGCAAATCCCTTTTTCTCCCTCATCTTTCAATCATTTTCCTTCATTCTTTTTGCAAAACGATCCTCACAACATACTCTTTAAAACCCTATGCATCAAATAAATTGTCATGCCTTAAAAAAAAAATAAAACAGAAAGGGTGCACTTAAGGGTTTTCTGAATTTTCTCTCTCTGGCCGTGCCTTCTTTCACCTTCTTGCTCCGAGCTCAAACCAAGCTTCAAACTCTCTCTCAGAACTCTATTTCTCTCTCTCACTTTCTGTTTCTTTCCTTCTCTTCTCTTCCCACCCGAGGCCACACCTATACACACACAAGTCAAATCTCTCACGTCTCTCCCTCACAGCCACTATCCTTGACCCCTCTCCACCGTTCAGCCACCTTTTGCTTCCCCCCAAATGCAGCTTTGCATTTAATGCAAAGCTGCTCCTATATATCTACATATATATATATATATATTATCATCACACACACACTAGTTTCACACACTCCCAACCGGTTGTTCACCTAGTTTGGTTACAAACACACATACACACACACACGCCCAGTTACGCATACACACAGTGCACTGCCATATCTTCTCCCACATATCCATATACACATTCATGCACATACATTATTTCACACATACCTACACACATATACTATGTATATATACTAATGCATCAAAATTAATAACCATAATAATAATAATAATAACAATAATAATAAAAATTTAATTAACCAAGAACAATAATAAAAAAAAAAAAAATTCCATGTCATAACAGGTGTGGGGATAGAAATCTCTACAAATGAATGTCCTCTTGTGAGGTAAAAGAAAGAGACGGCTGGAGTTAGTCAAAGAGCACCAGTGTGTTGTTGGCCAAAGATTTTTCGACGATCAAGTTAGCAAGTTGCTGTATAGAAAGCTTGAAGGAAGTAGGCAGACTAATATAAGAGTTGGCATACCTTTTGGACGAAAAGTCTATTGCTTAAATAGCTATTGATTGTGCAGAGATGACTCCCTTGATTTTGGTGAATTCCTTTATTGTGGGAGATATTGTACCTTAGATGGCATCATGCATGTGATAATGTCCTTTGATTTCCTGTTGATTGGGATTTCGTCCCTCTCAGGTCATTCAAATATGATGGAATTGATCACTTGTAGATGGACTTGGTAACTAGCATACCCAACTGGCACTCTCGAGTTTAGTGGACTCATGGACTAGACGTGTTGTGGCTTTCCCCAAGGGTGGTCCATCAAGGAAGTGCTCATGTTGCCCTCTATAGTCGATCTAGAACAAGGGCATGTTGGTTAGTTAACCCCTTTCTATGACACATGTCATAATCGGGTTTGTCAGGTGATTTTATGACTGTATAGATGCCCCTATATTTGTCACCTTTGTTGTAAACGTGGGAAGGATAACAACTTCATTGGACCGAGTGTCTTATTAGGATAGTTCTGTTTGGGTTTTTAGCTTGGGGGCTTCGAGTCCGGAAACTCTAAGCCTAGACTATTTGAGCTCGGAAGCTGTCTTAGCCCAACTATTGAGAGTTGAGGCTCAGAAGTCTCATTGTTAGTGGTTTAGTTGGAGACGTCCACGTGTTGCTTCGAAGGAAGCTTTTTTACTGGATATGGCATCATTAAATGGAGCATGCTTTCTATCGCTGCCTTTCTAGGCACGTCTTGTCACATCTTTTCGCACATTTGGAGGGACGTTTCGCATTTCTTGCTCATTATTGCCTATAAAGCTTTGTTATAGAAGCTCCTTTTGGCTTCCTAGTGCGTTTAGAGAACTAAGACTTCTTTGTTTCAAGATTCTCTATAAGTCCTTTTTCTTTTTTGTGATTATCTCTCTTCATTTCTTCTTTTATCTTTTCGAGATGTCAGGCGAGGCTGAAAGATCTTCACCCATTCGAATTGATGAAGGATATAGGGAGGGAAGCGGCAGGGAGTGTACTTCCAACATGGTGGCCCCAGAGAGTACAATGGGCACTTCTTCTATGACCCTTCCCATTTCGATCCCCCATTTCCTAGAATTAAAGATCGATGATGGTGACCTAGCTGAGGTTATATCCAAATATCAAGATGCCTTTCAAGCAGACGTGATTATTGAATTGGGCAGTGAAGGTTCTTCTGGCGCCTTGTGTCTGTGGAGTAGGTTCATCAAATTCTAGCCCTTGGTAATTGCCTTGGGGCTCAAGTTTCCCATTGTTTGCTTTTTCTGTCAATTTTTTGCTTTTTGTCACATTGCATCGAGCCAACTGACTCCCAGTGGCTATAGGATTCTCATGGGATTTCTAGCCTTTGCTAGGATCCATAACTTGCACTTAGGGTTCGGTGAGTTTAGGGCTTCACATATTGTTAAGCGGATGAGCAATGTATGTTACTATATTTCTCCCCGTCAAGGAACCTTGATACAAAACCCTCCTAGAGGTGAGAAAGGTTGGGATAAGTGTACTCTTGAGATTGGGGGAGTTGGAAGTTTCTGTCACATCCAAAAATTTACCCTACGAGAATTGAGGAATGCCACCAGCCACAAAGTCTTCAATTCGGTCTCAAGTTAATTGCATTCTTTAAAATAATAATTGAGAGCGAAATTTTATATATTAAACATGTATTTGTTGAATTTTAAAATAATAATAATAAATCAAAGTCTACATGTCTTCTTTTATTTTTTTTAATCATTGTTGATTGTGGATAGATACTAGAGGGTTAAAAAAAATCCTCTCAATAATCTGTTAACAGTCTTAGTGAAACTTTATTATTTTTAACCTAAACGCTATTGTTTAAAACTAACACAACAACTACGACCAAGGTCCTATCAGACTATCCATGCAGTTGGCATGGATTCAATTATCCCATCCCCCTTGTTGTATCTAGAGAGAGAGGGAAAAAAAAACTAACACAGCAACTGTCACGCCCCGAATTCTGACCGAACCCGAGGCGCGACTGACGAGACAGAAAATAAAATAATTAAAAGGACAAGGTAAATAAATCCACTAAACATGGGTCCATCCCCATCAATACATAAGATAACATGAATACATCGTTCATAGGTCATTCGGGCTTAAGCCCTTACATTACAAAACATAGGTCCCACGGACCAAAATATAACAAGTGTCTCCTCCTATCAAAGCATCACTGGGTCTCAAATAGCTGGAGGGTCCTCATCTGAAAATGTTGCCCACGAATGGGTCAGCTCAACTGCTGGTATGATGAAGTGCTAATGCAAGAAATAAAGCTAAGGCGTGGCATGTGAAAAGTGTACATTTATCTCTAAATGTCATTCAAAGCATCGAAGTAATATATGAATGGTATGCGTGACGCACCCATGCACAACTCTATGCCACACCCATGTTTCTTTTCCGGGTACTCCCCGATGCAATGGCCAATTTTGGGTTTTTCACCACAGGATCTACACCCTCATAATGCAATGCTCAACCCACACTATGTTCTCAAAGGATTCATCATATGCCAATATGCCAATGCAACCTCAATGAATATGGTTATTAATAATATAGCATGCTCGAACAATAATATATAAATCATCAGTCAATTCCATATGCAAGCATAGCTCCTCTTATCAACTTAAACACAGGTCATGATTCACATTCATCGTTCACTAAATTTTCATAAAGCACAAGTGACATGCAAGCATATGAGCAATCAACCCTAAATCATCAAGTAAACACATTCCACATAAGCACGTAAGTCATTCCAGTCATTCACAAATATTCCTAACTTAACTTCATTTCTAACATTAGCAAAACACCATACCTGATGGGTTGGTATCTACCCTAGAAGATCGTGCACTATATGTAACTGAACTGGCGGATGAAAATGCAGAAGATCAGATCGCCTCCTCCTGTCCTGTCAGTGTCCCTAAGAGTAGAAATTACAACTGAGTCTATTGTTATTTGAATTTATGCTATTCATCAAATTTTATGTCTTTAATTCATAAGTTTCTATTCTGCTAAATTAAACTCTACCATTGGTTTTAGGATGTTGAAGAAAATAAGTTTAGGTTTTCGTAGAACTCAATTCGGACACTAGGGTTGAAAAGGGCAAAACAGTCATTTTGCACTTTACACGTGTCCTTACATTTCGTGACCTCTTTTCACAAATCGGACTCCACGGTTGAGTCCGGAATGTTCGAGATAATAAAATTTTACTATTTGTTTACCTAATTCGGAGTTTGTCTGACAGTGTTTCGAGTTAGGGGCATTTTGATAATTTTAAGGGTTACTACGGGTCTTTTATTTTTCGGGGCCCCGTCTCGTAAAATGGACCTCACCATTGGTCTCGGAATGGTCGAGATAGTCAAAATACACTAATGACTTGTCCCATTTGGACTTCGGGCTGTTTTTGAATATTTAATTCATTAAATTAATTTAATTAAATAATTAATTAATTAATTTAATTAATATTTTATTAATAATTTAATCAGGTGGGTCAAAGTGTAATTTCTAACAGTTGGGGGGTCAATTTGTAATTTCCGAAAGTTCAGGGTTAAGGTTCAAATTCTAAAAGGTTCAAATTCCAAAAGGTTCAAATTAAAACTAGTTTAATTTGTTATTCTAAATCAAGTTAACCAAACAGGGGATAGGGCTAAAACTGGGATAGGATATCCCTGTCTCCAATTCAATTTTCCAATTTCAATTTCTCATCCCCGTTGCCAAACACCCCCATTCCCCTTTTTAATTTAAAACAGAACGCGACACGTGGCAGGGGCGGTCCACGCCCGCTCGAACCGGACCCGAACCGACCCGACCCGACCCGGACAGACCCCCCTTCTTCCCCCGTTTTTCCGGCGGAGCTCCGGTCACCTTCTCCGGCGCCGGTGACCGGAATTTCAGAAAATCAAGTTTTTAAACTTGATTTTCTTGGTGTTTTCGAAGCCCCTTTCAATCCCAAATTATTCTAAAACATTTTTGGAGCCTTTTAATACCGTTTTGAAGCTTCCAATCACAACGAAAAACCAGATTTTTCCCCCCATGGCCGTGACCTGCACCTCCCTTTTTCTCCCTCATTTTTCAACTGTTTTCTATCATTTTTGTTGCGTTTTAATCCTTACATTATGCTCTACAAGGTTCTACAATTTAAACCAATTGAAATGCTCTAAAAAAAATTGAAACAGAAGCAACCCACTTACCAATTTTTTGGCCGTTTCTCTCTCTAGCCGTGCCCTCTTCCACCTCCTTGCTCCGAGCTCGAACCAAGTCTCAAACTCTCCCTCAGAGCTCTATTCCTCTCCCTCTTTTTTGTTCCTTTCCTTCTCTTCTTTCCCACCCGAGAATACACCTCTTTTCTCTTCACTCTCTCTCTCTCTATATTTCTCTCTCTCTCTCTCTCTCTCTCTCTCTCCCCAAGACCAACCACTCCCTGCCAATTCTGCATCTCCCACTCCCTGAATTCCACTCACACACACAACCCCAACCCATACCTTGTTTGAGTGTATTACACTCAAACTCACACACACACACAACCGGTTACACACACACATACCTCACACAATCTGATTTATATATATACATATACATATATATTTTCACATTTAAATATACACTCACATGTATACACATATACACAACATATAATTTAAATTATATATATATATATATATACACACATATATATATATACACCTACACACATTATTATTACAATAATAATAATAATTATAATAATAATAATAATGATAATAATAATAATTAATATTTGCAAGAATAACTACTAAAACAATAAAATAATAAAATAAATAAAAAAAAAAATTTCATGTTATAACAACAACTTACCTAAAGGAGGAAAAACCACAAACTCTGGATTGAGATAAAATACGAAGTGTCTGAATTATATATAAAGCTATTAAATTTTTTCATGAGGGGAATGGTTGGTTTCAGAAATCAATTTTTGAACTCTGTTGTTGGGAGAGTTACAAAAAGAAAACTCCCTCCAAAAATAAGAGTATGCCACAATAAGCAGCAAGCACACAGTATTCTTTAGTAAAAGGTGAAAGAATAGTTCGCTTTGTGCTCACCACATGGCTCCATGAAATGTGCTATGTAGTAATGCATGCGGCTGTGTTCGTTTCTTGATTTCGACGTGGGAAGTAGGACTTCATTTCTCAGACTGTACAGGCTGAAATGACTCTATTATAAAGCAGCTACATGACTTCATTGGCGTGGAGAGACAAGTTGAATGTGAAAATATTGCGACTTCAATCAAATGATAATTGAACAATGTAAAAGTCCAATTTAATTTATAGTACAATACATTAAACCAAAGAGTGTAATGTTAAGGTTTTTCGCTAAACAAAGCAGCTACATTACTTCAAATGATCCTTCTATACTTGATCCTGTAATACACTAGGGTCCCATTTGTTTGCCACCTACGGATAACAGTGGATTGGATCCACCTCCACTATTAGTGAGGGGACTATCAATCCCGACCCCTGTTCCCAATAATTAATCCCTTATGAAGGTCATAATATAATCCATAGAACTATTAGTGTACAATCTGAATTAATAAACAAACATTAATAAACCCTACTTTTTCTTCTGTTTTTTTACACTCAAAATCCAAGCAAGACAACACAATCCCGTATGGTTTCCCAAGGTTTCTTGAGGATTGACATTAATGGTAATCCTTTTTCCATGGAGAATTTGCATGATCTTGCTTCATCCACTAAATTTATTCTCTTACATTGTGTGGTTGAATACAAAGAACTCAATGCTTGCAATTGTGTGAGCATTATCTGTCTCTTTTAACTGTTATATCGAATTGAAGAAGAGCAATTAAGCATTTCATCACAATAAGAAAACACAAAACTAATGTTGGCAATCAACAATGTACGATATGAATAGAAACTGTCCAAAGAATTATTTCGACAAATTTATATTTGATTATACATGTTATTGTCATACATCAATTTATCTATAATTTTTCTTCTACTCAATTTATTTTACTGCATGGGTTGTGTATTGAATACACATCTGCATAAGTTTGGAAATGGGGAAAATTTTTTGAATACATACATGTGTATTCAAATACATATAAAAAGAAAATTTGAAAAATAAGAAAGAGGGATAATACTATAATTCCCATGGAGTCACTAAACCACAAGTGAGTTGAAACCCCATATTTTGTGGTTAAAGTTAAAGATTTAATATTTAAACAATGTAACAGTCTTAAATGAATGATATTCAACAAATAGAATTCAAATGAACAACATAAATAAGCTGGAATTACATGAAACTTATCAGCATACAGAAAAGAAAATTACAAATCATACCAGAGCTCTGTATGAGCGGCAATAATAGGGATGACCCAAGTGCCTATAACATGCAATCTGTTTTTGCAGGCAACCTCCTAAAGAAGTTGACAGGCAATGAAGGAAGCTTATGGCGGAGCTTAGGGTGTCTTAACACATAAGAGATGGCGAGTAAGGCCACCACCTGAAATGGTGTAACATACAGCACAATGGCAGCAATTAAGCAGAATGACACAGATAAAGCTGATGCTCTTGGGTCTCTCCAACTCAGCAGAGACTGAAACCTTTCCCCTTGAGTTGCCAAGTCACCAACAACAGTCTGAATCCTCCCCGCTATACTTCTCAGTCTATCGTATCTCATCTTAACAATATCCGATGACTTGGAAGTTGGGAATGAATCAAACTCTTCATCCAGTTCATCGGCGCCAACTGCATCAGCATAAGACAGCTTGATATCCATGTGAGAAGGTTTTCTTGGCTTCAATCGGTAGTGCCAAATCCCAACAAAGAAAAGGTAGAGAAATAGTGTGGGTAGTATCAGCTCAGGAAACAACACCAATATTACAAAAAGGATGTGAATTAAAATGGTTGTAAAAGGGTTCTTCCATTGGCAGATTTGATCAAACCATTTTCCAACTTCAACCAAACCACTTACAACATTTACAACTCTGGAGAAATTAGCTTTGCTCCTCCTTATACTCCAGATATCGGAACCCACATCCAACATATACTCCACAACCTCTTTCTTCAGTGGTGGCTCAGCTCGGCTCAGCCTCGTTGAGATTATTTGAGTAGCCTGGTACCTCAACATATCCTGCTGAATTAGAGACAATGGAAGAACATAGTGCATTTTGGGCAACAATGGCTGTGTATATTTGTGCAACATATTGATGAAAGACAAGCATGAGAACCTCACAGCTAATTCAATTTCACCCATCTTCTTCACTCCAGAAGCTTGTAAGACAATAAGAGGATATGAGTGAGTGTAAACTCGTTCAGTTTCGAGTGTAGATAGCCGAATCCTCACCTTTCCAATTCTTGAATCCTTCCCCCCTCCAAGAAGGCCATTATCAAAAACGCCTATAGTAATCACAGTACACGGATCATAAACCTCCCAAGTGTATTGCTCATTCCATTTTGGGGAGAAGTTATCAATGATTGTCCTTGTTCGAACCCATTTATGCCCATATTTAGCTACACAATAGGCATCAGTGGTTCTTTGGCCCTCTTTTGTCTTCATTGGTGACAAACCTTTAGCACTTATGACCCCTAATTCCAACAGTCCAATGCTGGATTTCCACAATTGTTTTGAACTTGGCCTAAGATCACTACTGTGGTTTGTTGATTCATCCAAAACATGATACCCACCATCCAAACTGATCCTCGTGTAAATCCTACTGGCAAACTTGGTCTCCTTCTTTTCCCCCTCTGTAATCAAATATTTCTCAAGATTATGCCATTTAGCTGGCACAGCCTTATTGTCAAATCTCCTGTGGACATTCTGTAATGGAATCACACACCTCCCCAAGACCTCATCTTTGATGCCTGCCACTCTATCTTCCACACTTATAACCAAAGGTTCCTCAAATGGTTCAGCAGCAACAAACACCAAATCCTCATTCCACGTTGGATGAACACTCTTCACTTTTGATATTCTAGTCTTCAATGCTTGATTTCCAAGGATAACCTTCACAAAAGCTTCGGGGGCCCTACTCTTATCACTAGGTAGAAGATCCTGGCATTCAATTACATTGACTCTAACATACCAAAGCCTAGGGGACAGATAGACCTTCCCTCGAATGTTTCTAATGTTTTCATTCCCAACTGTTGCTGCATCCGAGTGCCATGCATCAGGAAATACCTCATCTGCTTGCGTTCCCTTCCAAACAGCAAGCATAATCTCTGCTTTAATCCTATCTCCCCTTCGATCTACCAGTCTATACCATTGTGGCGCCAGTGGGCTATCCGGTGGAACACGTTTTGGGACTTCAACATAATCAAATGTAACCTTTCCAATGATATCATCTAACAGTAATTCCTTATCTTTCACCACCACTTCTACAGAATGACCTTTCTGGGACTGCGAGAAAGCAAAAACATAATTCCATTCCGGGTTGGACTTATTTTCAAAATGCTTAGTAACTCCCTTGTAGTTTCCAACCTTCACTTCAACATATGGATCACAACTACCTGTAACATTTTTCCCTGGCAAATCCTTTGCTTTGACAACACGGACGTATAGGTAATCCATCTGCTCAACGAGATCATAGGCGCATGTGACCTTATCACCGGTGATCACCCCTGACCCAGCAATTTTGGGTGAGGTCTCCTTCAGAGCAAATTCTTCAGGTTGTGGAGGCCGTGCCATTTTCTTGTTTGCACTAACCAAAAGAAAAATGAAACAAGAGGATTTGTACAAACACTGGAATGTTATAGAAAAATCAAAGCTTCAAAGCTTGAACATTGATTTATAAAGCTGTTGTCACTTTAAATGCAACATCAACGTACCAAAAACAATGGAAATGGAACTTGTACTTGATGATTTTCAGGGTGTTTTTTTTTTCAAAAAAAAAAAAACAAGTTGACTCTAAAATCAAACTTTTTTATCTAATACACTGGACTGGAAGTAATTTTCCCTCCAATTTCATCCAATTTCAACGGCTCAAAGCAATAAAATGGAAAGCAAAATACAATTCCAAAGTACAGACTGCGGTTTTGATCAAATTGGTTACACTAGCCAGAGTAAATGAAACAACAGGATTGCATGATACCACCAATAAAATGGAAGAAATGAAAAAAACTTCATGAAGACAATACAATATTACAGAACCATTATTGCTTTAAATGCAATCTTAAGCTTCTGGAAATGAACAGAGAGATATAAGGAAGCTGAGGTGTAACAGAACTCAAAGAGGACTAATGAAACTCATGAATTTCTTTTCACAACTTTGTAATCAGAGAAATAATTAAGCACCTCTCCGAAAGATTTATATCAGTAAGTCTGAAAACCTGCAAAATCAAAAGCAAATTTTGTTAAACAAATCAAAATAAAACCATAATACTGGTTGAACCTTTTTTTGTTTGGTTGCTGAGAAAACAGAGGAAAAGTTGGAAAAGGGAAAATTATGTGTGTCCGATGTTATGTGGGGAGTATATTGCATGTACTTTCCTTGCTTGTTTCAAGAACTATATTGAGTGCAATAGTTGCTATTAAAATGAAAAAAAAAACACTTTCAAATTCCTAACTAAAAAGTGCCAAATATTTTCTATTGTTTTTGCTTCCAAGAATTAGAAACACACATGTGAAAGAGTTGTTTTCTTCTCCTTTGATACGTTTTCTCAGCAACCAAACGGACAGAAGAAGTACAGCACGAAAAACAGCTCGGGTTTCTTAGGAATTCAACTGGGACATTCAAGGTGATGACCTGATGACTTACCTCTTAGAGTCGTCGAAGAGAAAGATGTATGAGTTTGTGCAAAAATAGAAAATCAATAAACTACTTGTGAAGTGGGAATTATGTTAGAAACAGTCATTTAAGTTAAAGGGGACAAATAATTCCCCCTTCCCTCCTTCATAGGAGTCATACGGACCCTACAAAACAGACATGGTGTAATTGCACTTTGCTGGGCGGACAATTCCCAACTGGCCAAACAATCATCTATTTATTCTTCAGAAGTCACTATTTTTTTCTCACCTATTTTTTTCTATCTTCTATTTTAATCCTACATGACAATAGAGAAAAGTGACTAGAAGATCACAACAAAGTTGGAGAGGTTAAGCACTCATCACCGTAGTTCCTACCACTAGAGCTACTCCTTGCGGTTGAAAGCCTTAGCAGTGCTCCTAACTCTCAAAATATTATTTACCCGTCCAATTCACATCACCGTGAGTGAGAGTATGAATAATAGTCATAGTAGTGAAAATAAGTCCACCTTTTCTTTCTAATCAACTTTATTTACAAATGAAATTAGAAGCAGATCAAACTGTCCTGACCTTCTTGTGTCCTTCAATGTTTCTTAATTGGCTAGATTGTGTAACAAAAGGATTAGAATCTACTATATATCAAGAAGCTTTTTAACTTCTTGCCCTGAACATATTGCTTTGGGAGGTTAGGGAATTGGGCTCCCTCACGAGGGAGAAATTATTGTATGGTTTGGAATCATATAATAGTTTTTCTTAACTTCTTACACTGCAACCCAATTTACATGGGTTGAAGTGCGGAAGTTAAGGAGAGAACTGTGACAAAAACTCCCTAAATTTATATGATGGTTTTAGTTTTCATTTGCACATCATTTGAAAGCATCCCAATATGTTTCTTTTCTTTCTTTTTTTTTTCAACAAAAGAAAATCTTAAAAACACTCTCGGAAATATGGATACTTGGGCATATCCAATAATTGAGCGTACTGAATATGCAATAGACTTTGGTATGGCAATGGCAATGGCAATGGCAATGGCAATGACAATGACAATGACACAGTAATGGCAATAGGGTCAGGCAGCTGGCGAAACTTAGCTGGTGGGAAGTGCCGTAAGGGTGGGTGCATGATATGTTGTGGGGGAGCGCCAATAGGAAGACTTTTTAGTCTCTTGCACTTTCCACTCACTGTACAAAATATTCAATAGTTTCGGATCATTGGTCTTGACGATTCAGATGAAGGTTACGTAAACATGTCAATATATCTGAACCACTAGAACCAATAGTCCAAAAATCATTAAATAACTCCCATTAGCGGGAGAGGGTGCTTGAAGACAAAAAAGGGAGCTCCAATAGAGAGTCCCATTTTGTGCTAGAAGCCTTGATAAAACAGCATTGTGTCCATCTTTACTTCACTACAAGTTAAAAGTAAGTTTTAAGGGAATATATATCGCACAAATGTTGAGTTCAAAAGGTGGTGATGAGCAATCAATGAAATACTATCACATTATTTCGACAATGATTTTTAAGACCCAAATTTTAGATCTTAATAACTTATAAACTGTCTGTTCATGAAATTTGAATGTGACAAGAAACATGTTAGACTGCCTCATCTGCTTTAGTTTTCCATGGTATGTTAGATTTTCGTATGACTTGATTTCATTTTAAGGTTCCTTTAATATGAAAGGACAGTTAGCATTACTCACCAAGGCTATATAAATTGTATACTTGTTTGTATCTTCAACAACCAATCAATCCCTGTTTCTGTTAATATTTGTTTGAAACAAACAAGGCCCAAAGGCAGAGTCTAAGACAAGTATCTAGAAATCAGGGCCATAGGAGGCAGCTCCATCAAAACATCCCATTCAACAGTTGCAATCATATTACAAGCATCAAGTTAATGAGAACCAGAGGAGTCTAGAACTTTTTAGTTTGAAAGTACCCTGTGGAAATCAGAAATGTGATAGTTTTTATTCTTATTAATTTAATTATTATTATTTTATTGCTTCTATTTATGTGTTTTATGGCAAAGCAATAAAGAAAACAAAATGGGTGAACTGGTAGTAGATCGTGAGCCTCATTTTGAAAACAGAGATGGTGATGAAGATAACTCCTGTGTTGTGCTTAGCGTCACATCATTACATAACTAGTTCCAGGCCTCCTTGGAAAAAGAGGGTTGCATCACGTAGTTGATCTCTTATAACAAGAAATCTTGAGATTAATCGATAATATATAATTGTATTTCCACTTAAACTTTCCTTAATTGTTTTTTTTTCCCTTTCAAGAAGTACTTCTAAAGCATTACACTAGTGTTGCTGCCACCATAACTTGAAGTAATGATCCAGTGAAATTGTCACATGATCTTATTGTGTGACAATGTCTCACAAATTTTATCAATTTGTGATAAAGTTACTTTTCTTAATTCACGAGATATTTAAGAGTTTGTGAGATACTATCACACAAATAATTTCTCCACGACTTGCCATCTTGTTAAAATAAGTGTTAAGTGTGAATTAGAGTAGAGGTAACTAGTTCAATTTTGGTCCATGCTCTAAAATCATATAGTTTTTATGATTGGGCGCTTTCATGGGTCCAAGGCCAACTACCAGTCTCAATCAACAACATGTTGTTTCCATCTCTCATCAATAGTCTTCTTGTTCTGGTGAGAAATTGCAGCCCTTGCCTCCCGTGTCACTTTCAAGAACAGTTGGGCATAATAATGAGAGAGAATTGATTTTAGGTGTGGTTGGTTTGGGAACTAGTCAATTTTCTTCCTATTCATATCAAAATGTTGCTTCTGGCATGGTTCGTTCGGACCTCTTAGGAACATAATCTTTTATCCTCAAGGCTATGCCAATTGAGCTAACTCCGAGGAGTTATTTGCCAAAGAAATTGATTAACAAAGAAACATTGTTTACTGATAGAAGCTGCCATACTTTGGTTGGTTGATTTCCAACATTGTGACAGTTGCAACATTCAAAACCTTCACATTGAGGCTTACTGCAGAGACGACAATGAGCATGATGGGGCATGACAATATTGATTTTTATGTAGCACATGATGCACAATGTCTGAGAAATTAAACATGATGGTTGAGTCCTCTATATATCACAGAATATGATGAGTGAATTGGCCAATTCTTTGTACCTAATGTTACAATTTGTTTAAAATTAATTGAACATTGAGGAATTTTTATTGTTTTATAGCAGGAAGAACTAAGGGTCATATCAGCAGACAGATGATTCAACTTCTTTCAGCCAGTATGCCTAGCAATGGGTTTTACTTTTACATTACCTAAGAAGACTTTTAGATGGATTATAGTTCTAGGTATAAAGTTGGAAGTGATGGACTTTTGGCAATTTTTTTTTTCATTTTCACCTTTTGCATTTTCCAAAATGAAAACAAATTTTTTCATTTTTTTTTAAAACAAGTGGTGTTTTGGATCTTTTTCATTTTCTAATGGACTCGGACATTTGAAAATGCCAAATACCCTAAAAACTTGTATAAATATTAAATCCCAAGGGGTAGAGAGTTTACCGTAAATGAAGATTGGTGTGGGGTTCTCAAAAAAAAAAAACTTGTAAGCACAACAATGTCCTTTTGACATTTCCATTTCTGCCAAGCATGGTCACCTTAGGTTTTAATATGTTAATTTGAAAACCCTACAATTAGACCTTGATCAAAATGATTAGGACATAGTGTACATGGTCACCTTAGGTTTTAATATGTTACCTGGTGCTACAATCAAGTTGATTAGAGAAAGAGATCCCTAAGATGAAGCTAAAACTTCTTCACTTGAACCTGGGCTCCTTGCCTCATTCCTGATTCAAGCATTGCCTCAAGAACAGCCACATCTCTAGCACCTTCAATAAAAGAGCTGCGAGGTTCAGCTTCATAGCTACTGCCTTTCTGCAACAAAAAACTAAAAATGATGAGCGGATAGCATTCACTAATATTAGTCACAGCACAAACACCATTAAAAAGAAATTGGGGCTTCGAGCATTCAGAATGAAAAACAGTAAATATTGGTTTCTTCCAAAAATCTAGGTTTCTGCAACATTGGATATGGAGGAGGGCATGTAAGTGACAACTGTGGGAACCGAATTTAGTTGTCTAACAGGTATTTTAGAAAATAGAACCAGGCAAATGATTCGGTAAAAGCAGGCATTTGTAAAAGAAGGGCAAGAAAATGCTGGCAATTAACTTAAAAAATTGCTGGGAAAGCATTTTGGTAAGCTATTGTGATGTATAAAGAAGGAAGCAGATGTTGGAGGATGGAAAACAACTAATCAATGCATGAGCATGTATATGCCAGTTTTAACATCTTACCTTTAGGGTGGCCTGTGAAATGTCATATATAAAAGATTTTAATTCCTCGGTCACCCCACTAAATGGGTAGAAGTAGCTCTTGATTTGCCCGTCAGCAGCATAAAGGGAAACCTGTGATAAAATTGTGAGATATCAGAAGGTCCTTATTTCTCACAAGTTAGAGTAGAAGGAATTTTTGAATCATTGCCATAGTTGTTTCTTAAGCAAATTAAGAACTGAAGACTTTCAAAATTGCCATATGACAATTATTAGAATAAACTATGAGTTTGATTTTGATTTACCGAATACCCATGCCTTCCATCTTTGTTTCCACGCTCAATTTGCAATGTTCCATCTAAGCCAACGACACGCCATAAAACCTATAGGTACAAAACAACATGAGTGTAAAGATGATGGTCTCACATAGAAGTTATTAAGTTAAATGATCTCTTTACCACATGCCTTGGGCGATCTCGTGGACACCACCAGTACAAAAACGCCAGAACACCCATTTTCCAGTTGACTAAAGAGACAACAAAAGCCCAAATTCTCATGTCAAACTTCCAATTCAATCAAAAAGAATTGCTTAGGCAATCAACTCCAAGCTCTAGAAACTTACAATACAGAAGAGATGTTATCTGGTGGAGGCAAAGTCAAATCAACATGAGAAGTCAGAGCTGATACAGAGGTTATTTCACATCCAACAAGCTGTTCACATCAGCCAAAAAATTTTACGTTAAGATGTTAATTACAATTACAGTCAAAACCATATGTGCTGCCAAAAACTATTTATTTTATTAATATTCAAGATTCACCCCCACTAGGGCTTTGTTAAGTAGGGACCATGCAAGTTTTGTGCTCCAAGACTGTTTATATTTTACTTGCATGAAGGAATATTTATGCTCTATTAGCTGTTTTTTTAAAGACCAAAATCAGTCCAGCAAATGATTCCTTTTAGAGTTAGTTATAGAATGTGTTTACTGGCCTTTTGCCTCTCCCATTTCTCTGCTAAATTTATCTTACTTGAGAAAAATAAAGTGAAAAACCAGACCAGCAGCTCTAAAATCATGATGGTCCATTCAGAGTTGAACAGTATTGGCATTGTCACAATTTTTCCCCTGTTCTAAAAGAAATGCAATTTGAGACAGTGAACCTGCAAGAAGTATCCTGGTACATCTGGATATATTTATGCTTTCAGAATTGTAAAACTGAAATTGCAGGTGTTTCCATTTGACACAAACAAATAGTTCGTGGAACATAAGCCCTTTTATTTGTACCCTCTTCTATGCTAACCCATAAGCTAGCATCATATCAGCCAAATGACACCCACTAAAACTCCCGGCATCTTATAGTGCCATCAAGCACTGCCCCTCACTGCGAAAAATGGACCCAGTACTAGGTAGTCTAATTTCTTGGTACCGCCAACAACCTAAAGGCTTCTCTCATCAAATGCATGCTAATTCAATAGATCTGCTTTCTATTTCAAAAAAGTCATTTTCTTTTAATTTTGGAATCCACTGGTTTTGGTTTCCGCTTTCAACAATTGATGAATCACAACTTTGACTTTTATCCTCTCTTTCTGATTACGATCCTCATCAAACATTCAGCTGTAAGACAATATAAAACAAAAGTTCATGAATGAGCCCTAAGAAGTACGAACACGCGAATACGAAATTTTTCAAAAAAGTAGGGCCACGGATACATTATGAAAATGTTGAATGTGTGTGTGTTTGTATTATTTAACCATATAAAAAAACCTAACATTATTTCATAAAATTGGCATAAAAACAAATAAATCAAAAATATATTTTGAAGATATCAAAATAACAAAGCCATTAAATAAAATTCAAGAACTTCTTCATTTAATTATCAACATCCATGATTCAAGTTTCAAAACAAATTTACTAACTACTACATAGAACAGATATGTATATATATAACCAAAAAAAAAAAAGCAAAGGAGAAGAGGAGAAAAAGATTTTAGAATTGCTTGGCGAATGGCTCCAAGTTGCCTTGTTTGGTGCTTATGGTAGGAGAGAAACCGTAGAGTTTTTGAACGGATCGAATCTCTTCCGTGGAAGTTCAAAGATTTGTTTTTGAAAATGCTCTTTTTTTTTAGATTAAAGAAGATTCCGATGTATTTACATAGCTTTTTGGATTTTTTGAGGGACTTTCGGCTATAATTTTTTGTAAGGCTGGTTCCTTTCTTTTGTTTTTTTAGGTTTGCCCTTCTCAGGCGCCTTGTTGATAATATAAGTACTTTTACTGATCAATAAAAAAAAAAAAAAAAAGAGAAGGAAAAAAAAAGTGGCCAAAATTTGTTCTAACATGTCCATAATCTGTCCGGGACTTCTCCAAAATTCAGAGAAAAAGAAAGTCTGAAACTCTTTTTCACATGCCGGGACTCTTCTGATTTCCAACACGTCTCCGACACGTGGGAGCCAAAATAGAGTGGCCGTGTTTCATAGAATGAGCCTACACAAGTTGCAATCAACCAAGCCAATAACACCAGTGGCTTTTCTCAGACATGTTTTTGAAGCACAGAAGGGGCCCGATAGTAGAGCAGATATTACAATGTGTGGATGAACAAACACAATTGAATAACATGGAACAAATCTATTACTATGAAAGAAGATTCATGAAAAAGAAGCAGGCTCGTGAAATTAAATTGTGATATGAACATGTTTATAATGCGACATTCAGAACATCAGATTTTGCCAAAGTTACCATTCTCAACCCTGCATGGCAGAATAATCTTTTCAACAAGTAGAACATATAGTGTCCAAAATTACCAAAACCATAATTAATTAGCAGTAAAGATTAGTAATGTAAAGGAAAAAATAAAACTTACCATTCTCAACCCTGCAATAAAATGTACCCCCATATCTAGAATAAAACCCCCCTGCCAAAATGGGAACAATAGAAATAGTTAGAATTGTTCCCATAAGACTGTAGTTCTATACAAATTGGCTATTTCAAGTTGGATCATAGTAGAAAAGAATTGGTTGACAATCAAAGAATACGTAAGAAAATCCCTAAAATCCAGAATTCATGAAGAGATACATTTCTTAGATTCCACATATACTGAAAATAACCTATATACACAGACACACATTAGATGATTAATGACAATAAGAATCATATCTCTAAACCTATCTTTCCATTTCAAAAGCTATGCATCACTTTTGCCACCCAACTCGACAACTCAACTCAACAAAACCTTATCTCAACTATTTGGGATTGGTCACATGAATCTTATCTCATCATTTTGCTCTATAATTCTATTTAAGACCATCTCTTCAAGTAGATTACAAATTATCATATCTTTTTTACTATTTTTAGCATGTTTGATTAATAATGTGGATAATCATTAAGGTCAACATTCTCTGAAAGCTGAGTTATTCTGATTCAGAATTTACACATACCGTTTTTTATACAGGACATATGTTTCATGGCAGTTTTAGTTGCAGCTCATAGAAAACAATCTACAATAATCAATTTTATTAATTACAGAATACATACTGTAAAATTGCGCCTCCAAGAGCTTGAAAAGTAAGGATTCGAACTGTTCATTGATCCTTCAATAATAACTTGGACACTCATCATATCCCCGATATCAGCAATTAGTTTTTTGCTCTGCAGAATAACTACTAATTATCTAGCCAGCCAGCCACGGTAATGGAAAACAAATTAAGCATGCAAAAACAATTACCTCAACAAAAGTAGGTTCAAACCGATAGTTTTCTGCAACAGCCCAAATTGGTTGACCAGGAACGTTGGTGCAAATGGAATTATAGCATGACAGTGCAGTTTCTGCCTCACTATTAGCTGCATAATTAGATAACAGATCATTTTCTTAAGAAATGAAATTTCAAAAGCACCTTGTAATTACTACACGTCTTACAAAAAATAAATAATAAGAATAAATCCAAAAAAAATGTTAAAAAAGTTAATACAAACTAAAGCAAGTCGGTTGAAGCCAATCAAGAAACAAAAGTCAATCTCTCCTTCTGGTGAGAAGCCAAACTTTTTAATAGAAGAATAGGAGTTGAAAAGAAACAAGGAGAAGCAGGTCCCTGTGGTACGAACAGAAAGAACAAAAAGAGCTGAGAGAAATGCAAATGGGTGACAAACAACAACTGCAAAGTTTCAATATTTTATTGTTTAACACAAGGGAACAGGGATGGAATTTTCAAGTGGCAAGGTGAGAGAATAAATTTCTGGAAAGATGCTTGCTGTTTCGAAATTCCCCTTTGTTGAGGCTTTCCTAAATCTCTTCCAGATTGTTGATGAAGACACCACAACAAAGGTTGATATGCTGAGTTTGTAGGTTGGAGTCCACTGGTCTTATGTCCAACTAATCATCAAGTGGGAACCTTTTCTACAGATAATTGCAATTCAAATATCAATGTCCATGATTAACACGTTTAAACTCAAAAGTAAATCAGACAACTTAGAGATCTACATTAATTCATTTTAGAAAGCTTTATATTGGATTAGAGATGGCCACGTGCTGCTATTGAAGATATGGGTGACAACTTCAGAACATATTCCAACAATGGAAGAACTTGTGTTTGAGAATTCATAATATCTATTCAGTGTGTGATGTGTAAGAATGACACCAAATCAAGTGATCACCTCATGGTCAAGTCAACATGGGTCTGGTCCTACTTTTTGAAAAAAATGGCAATTGAAACATAATTGATTTGGTTATTGATCTTCTGCAAGTTAGGCATATTAAAATATGGACCAAAAGGAGGAGGAAGTTGTGGAACTCTGTCGCCTTTCTACTTCACAGCACAGTCAGAAGGAAACTGAACGGCATGTTTGGTAGACTTCCTTCACAGACATTGCTTTTATACTTCGAGGGACAGCTGAAATGAAACTACTGGCATGTTCTCAGAGGGGTAGAGAGACTCATTATTTGTACTAAGTATTGTTTTTATACATTTCACCTTACTTTATTACTTCCTACTGTCTAGTGGCAACTATATTTATTCTGTATGAACTCATCAATATAAATGGAAGTGGATGCAAGACACGCCAGATGTAGTACATTCATCAATTCCTTAACGTTCTACATCAAAATTCTTTGATGATTTTTGACTGGTAAAGTTGCTTCCCTTGAAAAAACAATTAATTGCATGAACAAGTAAAACAGGGAAGTGGAAATAATTCACATTTTAGATATCATATATAACTAATAAGGAACCACATGGAAAGAAAAAAAAAAACTCAATTCAATTGAAAGTTTATCCTACTTACAAGCTGCAGCTGGTTTCTCTTCAGATCCACCATGTCAGCCAAGCAATACATGAGGCATGCCCAAACAGAAAGTATGTTAGTTCATTGCATGGAAAAAAAATACTACCAAATAGTAAGAGCTATGTTCTATTTATAGTGTATGATGTAAGTTGAAGTGCTTGTTATGTGAGTATTCAATATTTTGAGAAAGAAAAAGAAAGCAAAAGAAGGAAGATACGATAGAAATTCCGGTTGTGTCGATTACCACAACCTACACTCTACTAGTCATTTTATATAATATAAAGATTACAATATTGCTTTCATAATCATAAGGGAAAAAACAATTAGTAGAAAATAAGAACTCTAATACTCCCCTCAAATAAAATGACAATCCACCTTGATGTATTTGGTCCACAAATGGAACAAAAGATACTAGCAATGAAGATAATAGCCTATCATAATACTTGGCATAGGAAACGGCACATTAACGCCCAAATCACAAAGCAAAGATCAAACCACAACATTTCACATGCAGTATGAGTCATAGCACAATACTTAGCCTTAGAACTAGAGCAAGCCACTACATTCTATTTCTTGTTGTGCCAAGTAACTAAATTATCACCACCAAATGTGTAATACCCAAAGTAGAAGTAAAGCGTCTATCTATCACTATGGACTCCTGTCCAGTTAGTAGTAATCCTCTACTTGGTACTCCCTTGAAAAACCGAAGAATACAACAAAAAGCCTCCCAGTTTATGCTTACAAGGAGCATACATAAATTGACTAACTACACCACCGACGCAAGTGATGTTCAAGCATGTCACAATAAGATAAATCAGCTTCTCAATCAATTTCCAATAACACCCTGTATACTCAAAACTCTTCTCCACTTTCAAGTTCAACATCTAATTTTGCAGTGTGATACATCAGATTATCAACCGGAAGAGCACCAAGTGTACTAGTTTCAAGGAGTAAATCCGAGACATACTTCCGTTGACACAAACTGATACTTTTCTTGGATCTAGCAACCTCAATTTTCTAAAAAATAACGAAAAACACCCAAGTCTTTGGTGTGAAATTGCTTACTCAAATAGATTTTTAAGTCGGCAATACCTGAAGAGTCACTACCACCACTAATAATAATATCATCTACATAAACTATCAAAAAAACTAACTAAAGAAGAAAGATGTGTGCACACTGCACATAAACAGATCATTGTGTGCACACTGCACATAAACAGATCATTGTGTGCACACTGCACATAGACTGATCATAATTAGAGCGCTGAAAAGTATTCTAAAGTACAACAGTATTGAACTTATCAAACCATGCACGTGGAGGTTGTTTCAGATTAACAGTGCTTTCCCAAACAACACACTAATTGTTCCTTTCCAAGAGCAACATACCCCACTGAGCCATATTAACTTCCTCTTATAACTCTCCGTGCAAAAAGCATTCTTTATATCTAACTGATATAAAGGCTAATCAACACTCACGGCAACTGAAATAAGAATTCTAACAGAGTTAAGATGCGCAACTGGGAACAAACTCTCACAATAATCCACACTATAAGTCTTTGGCAGCTAACCAGATCTTCAAGCGCTCAACAGAACCACTAAGATGATACTTCTCATAGTAAACCAACAACAATCAACAGGTTGCTTTCCAAAAAAGAGCAATGAGTTCCCAAGTCTTATTCTTATGAGGAGCAGTCATCTACTCATCCATAGCTAGTTTCCATGCAAGAGATGTCATAGCCAGTTGCAAGGAACTAGGAATAGAAATCAAAGACAATGATGAAAGAAAAGAAGGAAAAGAGCAGTGGTGAAAAGAGACAAAAGTAGAAATGAGATGCGAGTAAAACTACAAGTACCTTTCCGCAATGCAATGGGCAAATCAGGAGAAGAAGGAATTGCTTATTGCATAACCTCAATGGAAGCCAGCATTGGTTGAAGAGTAGGAATGTATGGTACAACCAGTCATTCTTAGCGCAAAAAGTATGTTTAAAAGATTTGAGCATATTCAAGAGTATTATCAGAACAAAGAATCTTGATACGTTTATTAAATTGCCCAAAGATTTCATTATAAAAAGTACTATGATGATTCTTACATGCTTACCTATGAAGCACAGACACTCTATTTTGGTTAACGTGTTTGTATCGGATACGTGTCGGACACCGACACTCTCAGACATGTGTCTAGACATTTGAATCATGGATGTTGATGATTAAATGAAGAAGTTCTTTATTTTTTATTTAATGACTTTGTTATTTTAATATCTTAATAATATTTTTAAAAACTTGTGTGTGTTTTTATGGCAATTTTAATTGAAATAACATTAGGTTTTTATTATATGCTCATATAAAAATATATAAAAAATTATATACATTCAATGTGTCTCTAACGTGTCCGTGTCCTACTTTTTTAAGAAATAATGTGTCTACGTGTCCGTGTCGTGTCGTATCCGTGTCCCGTGTCCGTATCCATGCTTCTTAGATGCTTACACTTCTATATCTTTATTCTTGACTTTAGATCTAACCATTGAAAAGCTAGATCTGAAAGTTCTACTCATCTTAAATACTTTGAGCTTACACCTAATCTATCTAAAGAGAATGAGTATTTATTACGCCAAATCTACTCTTGAAGAGAGTGCTTGTTGGTAAACAAACTTTGTATCATCTCATTGCAGTGAGAGTTGTGGGTAGGTGCTACTCGGTGAGGCAAAATGATATATTTTGCTGGGATAAGAGGGTTGCAGTCTTTGCTTTGTAAAGGTTTGGTCTCCACCTGCAAGGAGGTCACCATAATGGAAAAACTAAGTGGGGACGCTTGAGTTGAGGACGTAGGAAATTTTTGGAACCTTGTAAATCACTGTGTTTGTTCTCTCTCTTTCTATCTAATCTTTACTTGTGCATTTATAGTATTTATTTTTAAAGTTTGTAAAAGAAGCCAATATTTGCAAAAGACCCTATTCACCCCTCTCCCCCCGGATATATATCCAGGCAACACAAACCTCATGGAAGAATGTTGTAGTTCTTTTTAAGAAGACAAAGTCAACAGCTTCAGAGGATGGTTACTCAAAATGCAAATCACCTTGAAGGACATGCTTCCCTGCCTTAAGCAACCTCAATGAGATATCCACCTGCATGAATTGGTTCAAATGTAAGAGACAATATCAAACTCATGAGTATAACATATTAAAGAAAATATTCCTCAAAGATATATGGAGAAGGTTCAATGGGGGAAGGTTAACAAGGTGCATCGAAAATATTTCTCTTAAAATAACTAGATTTAAAGCAACAATTTATCAAAAACCTATGCGTTCCTTTCTCTGGTTCTTTTTTATTTTCACCCTTTCTTCTTCCAAGGAAATTACATGTAACAAAATCTAGGTGTACCTGTGATGCTTCGTCTGCAAAATAAGGCTCAATTTGAGAATTAATGGACTGATGCAGATATCACGATAAGTTATCATGCAAATTTTATTTAAAGAAAAAATAAATAAATAACAGAATCACAATCTATCCACTGCCATACCCAAAGTCACAAGCTTACCCCATGGGTTTTCCAGTTCTACATTGTGCATAAACTATTGACAAAACTGGACCAAAAGAAAAATGTAGGATGGGAGTCCTGTTTGTCCATCCATGTAATTTTGATGGTCAATTGAAATAAAATTTTCATATAAAGCTATGAAATATTGGTAACTAGGACTTGAGATGGGTATCATGTGTAGATAATGAGAATTAATTTCCCAAGCGATCAGCAAGATAAGCCAAGTTGACAAAATTTAACATTTTAGAATAAGGTGGGGGTAAGAATGCACTAAAACAGAGCAAGGCACCATATCAGTAGACATGGTGCTACAATAGGAAATGAGTATAGAGTTTCCTAAGTCTACCTTCAACTACTCAGGGAATAGAACGAGGGAAAGAGCATATTGAGGGAAGCATGATTCAGATTTGGTTATACGAGTTGTAACTAACTGTACATGTGGCAACTTGGGAATAAAAGCAAGATTTTGAGCTCATTTTTAAGCTTTTGTCCTACTCAATCTCATTCCCAAGCCTCCAAAACTGATTTTGAAGTTTAGATATGTTGATTATGAGCTAATTTATCATAATTGTAAGCTTTTAGAAAATCATTCGTGGTTGGGTTTTTAAACTTAATTCTATGATTTGTTCATATTACTTAGTTTGAGTTTAGATCTACTTATTTGGAGCTTAAATCTTGTGATTGGAGCTTGGGTCCTGTGATGTAGTGGGTAGATTTTGATTTTTAAAGACTAAGCTTATGGATGGTAGTTTACAACTTCAAGTTTATATTTCGAGCTTTTTGGAAATTTTGGTGGTGATTTCATGAATCAATAAGATATACATTGTGAATTATGTAGTAATGGACTAAATAATATCTAGTAATATTTCTGTTTTAATTGTAGCGTTATAGAAATCAGAATTCTTTTACCAAAATTTGTTTACTTTTTTTTTTAATAAATTGCGGAAAGAATTGTCTTACCAACAATTATATACATTTATGAATTGTTAGTTATGAACTTATAATTGTATTTCTGCTTATCATTAATATTAGTTAGTGGCTCAACGCAATGCTATATATAATAAATGATATTTTCTTATAAATTTGACTTAAAAATAATATAAAATCTATAATAATTAGTAAAACATCTTTATGTGTCAAAAAACTTAGATCAAACAATTATACCAAAATGTGGTAAGTCAAAGTGTGCATATTAGTGACTTTGAAGAAGTTTGCTAGTGATTAAGAAAAAATCACAGTGACGGTTTCCGATTCCTATACATATCAATTGATGAACTTGTTACACAGCGGCTGTTACATATCTCAATACCACAATTCAAAACCATGCCTTGAGGACTACAAGGAGGTGGGCACCTAGTTGATGGGGTGAAGATCGCAATTGAGACAAATATTGAGGTGGGGATTTGTGTTCCCCAGTTAGTCTTGAGGCAGGAATTCAAACAATCAACTGTTTCTATCAAAGTATGCAAAATAGCCCCAACCTTAAATTCTTCAATTCAAAATCAAATTGAACAGAAATCGTTGATCTGAAACAATAAACCAACTTGATATTGACTTAATTAATTGTATCCAATTTAATATGGTCAGCCAACAATTCTATATGGAAATTAAAATCAATCAATTACATGAATGACACAAGATTTTCGGTGAAAACCCCAAAGCGGGAAAAATCACAACCAGCATCGAATCCACTAGCAAAGCAAATCAAGAACAAGCATACAAGGCAAATAGATCAAGCCTAGTACGATCACTAAACCATCGAAAACAAATCCAGCATAGTGTAGATCACATGCATGATTTGTGCATGTATGCTATATGCCTATACAAGTCTTACCCAAGAAACAAAAACCCAATGCCTCAAACTCGGTAATATAAACTTAGGAAACACAGAATTCAGAGAGAATCTTATAGCAAGATGACTATATATGTGTTCTAATAACTCTCTCAATTAGCCCAGAAGAATGATGAGTCAATAGTTATGTGTATAGCAACTAAAAGAAGCTTTATAAGATAATCAAGATACCCAATCAAATTAGGAAACTGATTCCAAAATCTATCACTTACATATGCATTTGATCAAACGAACGAATGAACGATGCACATTCAAATGAGGACCAAGTGCACTCAAATGATTATCTTGCTGGAACAATTAAGTCAACTTTAAACACCATTGCAATTGAATCAATACACTCCCTATTCAAAGAGGCACTCATTGCATGAGTGTGTTCCAACGTGCAAGATGCACAACCAAACAAGTAAGCTTCTGTTTCGCTCCTCATTTTGCACATCAAAAATAAAAAGTCCAATAAATAATCTAGGGTTTCCTAAAGTCAATTTAGCCTATAGTCAAAACTAGAAATCACCTAATATCATTAATTAATTAAACACAATTACAATAAGACTTGGAAAGATAAAATACCCACTAAGTATGTGAATTCAAATGCATATGCATGTGTATTTACCTTCCTTTGAACACAATCCTGAAGCGCTGTGAATTCAAATGAACATCATCTTCAAAACTGCCATTGTAATCTATCAAACTGCAAATTGAGTTTTCCTCTTGATGAAAGTATTGCTCATGTGACTCAACTAAGCCTAACAATTGCAGACTCATATTTTGGATATAATTGCCAACATAGAAATGAATGAAACATTTTTCCTCACAAGTCTTAGTTTCTTTCCCTTTATGATGTAGTCTTCATTTCTTCTTTTTAATATTATTTTATTTTATTTCTACATCCTAGATCATATGTGGTGATGTAATTTTTGTTGAAGCTACTCAAGTACTATTGTTGGGAAAATTTTCAAAAATTTGGTGCAGATGACTTTATGAGTTCTAATGTAATTTGATGATGTTTCACAATAGACAAAAGCATCCATCACAATTAGAACTCTATCACTTCATATCATGTTTCCTCAATTGTTTATGTAATATAATGTCTTATGGAATGATCCTTTCTTTTCTTCCAACAATAAAATAATAACATTCACCTTAAAAAGTCTTCTAAATAGATGATAACTAGCATGGAAAACTGGAACCCTTTTTGATAAGTAAACTTATTTTATAAAAAGTTAAAAACAGAACCCAAACTGGGGCTCACCCGTGTCCGTGAAAGATGTACATCAATAAAACCAAGAAAATAAAACACCTAACTCATAGTCAAAACCTTACAATAAGTGCATATCATCCACCACAGAAATAACAATAGATCTGGAATTTATTAGCAACCTGTCTAAATGATCTAGAGTTAAAACAGATTAGGATTTCGTTAGTGATTCTAGAGTTAAGAAGACAGATTTGGGTTGCGTTAGTGATTCTATACTTTTGAATCAGACGCTATTCTTGCTATATGGAGTGCAAAAAGGATACTCAACACGCAGATTATTTAATAGTAATTGGTAATATTATGTGTCTGAATTCTGAACACTAACATCTATGAGGATTAACCCATGAACATGTAAATTTACACTAATCATGTGCTTCACAGTTCTTCGTATTGATAATTTATCTTCCTTAGCCAAGACCAGGACAAATTTGTATTTGACAATTAATTGAAACTGATTATAAGCAAAACAAAGTGGTTGAACACATAAGGAATAATCTACTATCCGTTTCGAATCATTTATCCGAAATATATTAAGCACATTTGGAATCAAAATTTATCTTGAGATGCTCAACTCAAAAAGTCTTATCTCAACAATTTGGGCCGGTTACATACTTACATGAATAAGCTAATAAAACCACAAAATCAAATTCAGTTAACAAATACAAATTCTGACACAAGGGTGTATCTGTAGTTGTATCAAAAGAATTAATCATGAACTTGAATCCCAAATTCTCCAAAAGAAGATAAAAGATTTCCAATATAAGTATATTCAAGAATGTAGCAATGAGCTTCCTCATGCCTTTTGGCATAGGAAAAGCACATTGTTGAATTAAAAAGATTTTAATGAAAGACAAATTCCAACAAAAGCCTGACCAATTCAAATGAACCAAGAATTGTTGGAATAATGCAAAAAAGAAATACAAAATCTCCTAGACAAAAAATTAATTAGGCCCAGTCATTCTCCATGGAGTTGCTCAGCCTTTTATGTAAATAAAAATGCTGAAATTGAGCGAGGTGCGCCTAGGTTAGTAATCAATTACAAACCCCTTAATGATGCCCTCCAGTGGATTAGATATCCAATTCCAAACCAAAAAGACTTATTAGAAAGACTTTCCAACGCCTTTGTATTTTCAAAACTCGATTTAAAATCTAGATTTTGGCAAATACAAATTGCTAAAAACAACAGGTACAAAACTGCTTTCACAGTCCCATTTGAACATTATGGATGGAATGTAATGCTCTTTGGACTCAAGAATGCATCCTCATAATTTCAAAATATGATGAATGAAATATTCATTCCATATACGCAATTTTCTATTGTGTATATTGATGATATACTCATATTTTCTAAAAATATCCAGCAGCACTAGAAACATTTAGAAAAATTTAGAAGTACCATTCATCAAAATAGTTTAGTTTTATCCGCTCCAAAA
The DNA here is from genome assembly GCA_008638375.1 of Nyssa sinensis. Taxonomy (NCBI): domain Eukaryota; kingdom Viridiplantae; phylum Streptophyta; class Magnoliopsida; order Cornales; family Nyssaceae; genus Nyssa; species Nyssa sinensis. The sequence continues at coordinate 16,018,350 of CM018031.1, forward strand.
ATGAAGCTTTTTCAAACAAAAGTCAGATTTTATTGGACACTACATTCAACATGGAACTATCACGCCAATTGAAAGGACTATTCAATTTGCGGATAAATTCCCTGATGAAATCAAAAATAAAACTCAACTCCAAAGATTTGTAGGAAGTTTAAATTATGTTGTTGAATGTTATAAAGACTTGCAAATTCTTTGTAAACCTTTATACCAATAGTTACAAAAGCATCCTCCAACCTGGACATCTCATCACACTAAGGTTTTTCACCAAACTAACCAACATGTCAAAACTCTACCTTGCTTAGGAATAACAAATTACCACGCCTTCAAAATTGTTGAAATAGATGCCTCTGATATAGACTATGGTGGAATTCTTAAACCGAGATTGAGTCATGATACCGAAGAACAGATTGTCAAATTAAGTTCGGGAATTTGGAATCCCACACAATAGAGGTACTGCACAAACAAAAGAAAATTTCTTTGTTTTTTTAACAAATTGAAATAATTTTGCAAAAAAATTCATGGCACAGCCGACAAAGGAGGAAGGCTAAAGGGAAAGCTTTGGCCCGTCCATCAGAAGATTTTCATTTCCCAGCCAAATGGCAAATCTCCATAGGAGAACAATAGGGAATCAAGATTTCAAATATTGTTATTTCTTCTCTTCCAATTGAATTTCCAAAAGGTCTTGATGATTCTTATCTCTCAAATGAAGTTCCAAAAACAAGACGTTTCAAAACTCATGCCAAGTCGAATGCTTTCCAAAAAGCTCTCTTAAATCACCTATGGTCTGCATTCAAAACCTATAATGAGCAACGTATGAAGTCTGCCTTGAAAGGACTTGCAAAATATCTTCAACCCAAAAGAGATGCCCATACTGAATTTACTCCTAAACAATATCCTTGTCAACAAATGTCTTCCAAATTCAAGAGAGCAGAGCAAATTTATGAGGGGGCAATCTTGTCTGAACAAACAAGACTTAATCTGTTCAAAGAAGTCCAAAACCTCCTAAGTCATCTTGTAGAAGATAACCTAAAAAGGGAACCAACAGCTCAAAAGAAGTGGAAAACATTCCTGTCTCAACTATGGGAATATGATTCTCCTCAAAAGCTTCCCATCACTGAAGGCATATGTTCCACCTATCTCAAAGTCTATTGGTCAGATATTGCGATAATTGGCCACAGAAGAGTTCCAAAACTTTCTTCAGAGTTCAAAGCATGGTTATTTGAAAATGGATTCCTAGCATCATTTGTTTATCATGATCAAAGTGATGTTGATGACATGCCCCAAAGTATCCAAAATGCACGTAAATAGGTAGCCAGGGCAACAGGGAGACAATATTTCTATATACAAATATTTTCTACAGGACCAAAATGGGGAAAAAAAAAAGCCATTTATCCTAGCATCCACCTTGTCAGACTAATCCCAGGAATGGTATGGGAATCAGACAAACCTCTGGAGCTCCCAAAGGAAGAAGTCCTCAAAAGCAATTGGAAACCACCTAAAAGGATTCCAAATGAAATTATCAGCTCAGCAAGAGCTCATGGTTTTAGCCAAACCAAGACTCTCCTGTTCCAGAACAAAGAAGATCAGGTTCCTCAGTTTAACCACCTCCACAACAACCAAAGAATTATAATACAGTGTGCCAATTTCGGATTTTGTATTTTGAATTACAAAGATTAAAGGATCTCGCATTTGAGAGTGAGGAGACAAATTTGGAATTTTTTTGACGTCTTCCTCCTAGCTATTTTTCTCAGTAAATAGCTCAGTAGAGTAAAAAGTCGGGGGTATATGATGACGACTAATACCTTGTAGATTTAAAGAATCTATAGATGGTCTTTGGGCTTGAAAAGTTGTTTTGAAGGAAGTTTGGATGGAGGGTGCATAGCAAGATGAAGGACTAGCTACACTTTTTGACTTCAGAAGTTAGGCTGCGTTTGGATAGTGATTCAGATATAATTTTCTGAAAAATATTTCTGAAATGTGTTTCAGAATTTTGTAATTGATTTTTGAAAATTGTGAAAATGCATTTGGTTATGCTAATCAGAATTCAGATTCTGAGTTAAAAACTGTGAAAATGCGTTTGGATATAAAAATTTTCTGAATTTATATACACCAAAAACAAGAAGTATTATTTACCTCTGTCCTAATTCTAACTTATAATTTATTAAGTCCGAACATATTGTAAATTTTATTAATTTAATTTAATAAATAAATAAGTATTTTAATATTATATAAAATATTAAATTATTCAAGCTTAACTCTTAATCCGTTTATTCAAAATTAATTTATGAAAGAAATAAATCTAACATATTTTTATTTTTTTTTTCAACGTATGATATATTAATTTATACGATTCAATATTAAATGCATTCAACATATTTCAAGTTAATCAAATCGTGTGGGAAAATGTATGAAAAATTTGCAACGAAAGTTAAAAAGATAATCAAAAGGAACAATCAAATTTAGCTTTATTATAATAAAACTGAGAGAATGTTGCAACCAATAGGCAACCGCTTTAAAAAAAAAAATTAAGAGAAATGAACCCAAATAAGATGGGATAAGAATATAAAAAATGATCCAACTAAGATGGGATGAGAAAAAAAAAAAAAAAAGGAATGTGAGGGTTGCAAAAGAAAAAAAAAAAAAAAAAGAGTAAGGAACCCAATGCATGTCTTTGTTCGTGTATTTGTGTGTGTATATATATAGAGAGAGAGAGAGAGAATGTAAGACAGAACAGTAGCATAGATAAAAGAGAGAAATTTTGAACAAATGGGTCATTAGAAACTCACTTGCAAGTCAATCAAAAAAACATCAGATAGCAGGTAGTTTCTAAAAAACCCAGTGACTACTGGAATAATCACAACAATGTGTGGAAAGAGGAGAAGTAGAGATAAATGGTGTGTTTTAATTGAAAACCACCTTTGTTTTTGTTTTTCTAAAAAAAAATTAGTGACTACTCGAATAATCACAGTAATGTACGGAGAGAGAGTAGAAGCAGGAATCGAATCAGAACCTACGTATATTAGGGCTACAAAAATGAGGGAGAAAGAGAAAGAAAGGTAGAGAGTGAGAGAGACTTATCTGTGTGTTAGAGAGAGATTTGAAGTGATGTATCAAGATATGTTTTGGAAAACTGTTCTGGGTTGTATTCCCGATCCAAAATTTGAAGTTGGTATCCAAACACTTTTTCATTTTTGAGAATGAGGGAAACACATTTTCAGTTGGTATCCAAACACTTTTTCATTTTTGAGAATGAGGGAAACACATTTTCAGTTGGTATCCAAACAACACCTAATTTTCTAAAAGAAGGGAAGTGCAAATCTATGTTCCCTTCTGCATGTGTCACAACATGCTCAATTTCTTCAAGTTTTGCCTTTGGAGATGGTACTACAGATGGCAGTGTCCACACAAAGGGAATTTCTACTTCATCCCATTTTATAGTCTTGGGAACTATAACAGAACTTTTTGTTGGGTTTGCTTGTAAGAACATTGTTTCTCCTAAAGGGCTTGATTTGAGACATTTTGGGATTATTGTATGCATTAGTTTGTAATGAATTCGGTAAATTATTACAAAAGGAAAGATTTTTGAATCCTGAAAATCATATCATTTTGTTTGGATGTTCAAAGGTAAGGTATCAAGAATACCTTCATCCATCAAATAAACCGAAAAATTTGGATAACAATTGAAATAAATTGGACCAACGCTCAAACTAGATACTATTTGTACCTAAGATTGAGTCTTCAAATTTTATATGCCTGCAATCTCTTAAACATAAGAGAATGGAGGTATTTAGGCCTAATTTTGTTAAGGGTTTGACCGCTACCTGTACTGATCCAAAATGGATGTACTGGTATTTTTTACGATGATTTTGATTGCTTTCTGAGTCTAATAAATGAATAGTTTCATATTCCTTGTTCAAAGAGAGGTTTTACAGAAATTTTGATGTGTTGATCAGAAATTCTTTCAAATGTTCCTATTTTGTAAATATTTTTTTATGGGTACTCTAGGAATATCCCAATTTTGTAAGCTTTGTTCAACTCTTTCTATGCTAAACTCTTGTGTGTTTAGTAATTATGATGAACTGTTAGATCTCTGAGACATAGATCTAAATAGTGAGTTCATCTTGGCTTCCTAGGGGTTGAAGTGTCTTGTGCGTCCTCCAATTCTACTGGCTCGGCTGCTCTTACTACGTTGACGGCACGACAGCCTTTATCCTAGGTTTACCAATCTAAAACCACCAAATAGATTGTTTGGCTCTGATACTTGAATATTTTAACAATGAATATGATATCAATGATCTAGATAGAATTTTGGGAAATGAAGGAATTCAAAATCTCATCAACGAGATGGAAATAAAAAATAAAAATGGACAAAAGATCTTCAACCATATGGACTTCTGAAAAAGAACATTATTAATACATCTTTTGACAATAAAGTCATGTGAATAGTTACTATTCATGTTCAGAAATGTATTTGAATAGCAACTCTTTTTGTTGCTTTTGAATTATTGCCATGACTAATTACTATTCAAACTTCTTTGAAATCATAGTCTGGATAATTGAAAGCTTTTGCCTTTTAGCTTTTGTCCAATGCTTTTGTCCATTTTTTTAAGAAAATAAAATAGCTAACTCATAGTCAAAACCTTACAATAAATGCATATCATCCACCACAGAAATAACAATAGATCTGGAATTTATTGGCAACCTGTCTACATGATCTAGAGTTAAAACAGATTAGGATTTTGTTAGTGATTCTAGAGTTAAGAAGACAGATTTGGGCTGTGTTAGTGATTCTATACTTTTGAATCAGATGCTATTCTTGCTATATGGAGTGCAAAAAGGATACTCAACACGCTGATTATTTAATAGTAATTGGTAATATTATGTATCTGAATTCTGAACACTAACATCTATGAGGATTAACCCATGAACATGTAAATGGATTAACCCATGAACATGTAAATTTACACTAATGAGCTTCAAAGTTCTTCGTATTGATAATTTATCTTCCTTAGCCAAGACCAGGACAAATTTGTATTTGAAAATTAATTGAAACTGATTATAAGCAAAAGAAAATGGTTGAACACATAAGGAATAATCTACTATCCGTTTCAAATCATTTATCCGAAATATATTAAGCACATTTGGAATCAAAATTTATCTTGAGATACTCAACTCAACAAAGTCCTATCTCAACTATTTGGGTTGGTTACATACTTACATGAATAAGCTAAGAAAACCACAAAATCAAATTCAGTTAACAAATACAAATTCTGACACAAGGGTGTATCTGTAGGTGTCAAGTGAAACTACATTGTGTGTCTGTAATTTTCTGTCTATGAAAATGCTTATCAAATATAATGTATGAAGGTGCCAGCTACCATAAAGTCTCTAAGTAATTGTAACAAAGAACTGGAATTCAAATCTGCCTTCATCCAGTCTAGGGGTCTTATGGAAAATGGTTAAGCTATCCATATTATATACGACAGCAATTCAACCAAAAATATTTGTGTCTGTGTGTGTATAAATTATAGTGTTATAGTGTGTGAGGCGGATCCAAGGGGGACAAAGGGGGGTCATGCCTCTCCCCCCCCAAATTTTAATTTTACCTCTAATTTTCTTATAATATTTTAACAAAATAGGACTCCCCCCCCCCCAAAAAAAAAAAAAAATTATATATAACCTTTCTAAATTTAATAACTGCAATTTCGCCCCTAACTAAGATTCCTGATCCGCCAATGTGTGTGTGTGTGTGTGTGTGTGTGTGTATATATATATATACATATATATATATATATTGCATGTGTATAACACATGGAAATTAATTGATAAGTAAATTTATAGAGAGAAAATTACCTGAGTTTGTCCGGCAAGAACCACTACAACACCAACTATTGAACTATCTTGAATAACCTCCTCAAGACCTGTGTCCCCCCACTTACACTCCACTTCCGGGAAAATTTTACGAGCAATCTCAACAGCACCTCTAGCCGATTCCTACATACATACATAAACAAACAATATGAATTCACGCAGTAATTTCCATCTCTCTACAGCCTACTCTTTGTTTATCAAGAAAATGCAAGAAACAAGAGAAAATGAATAAGAGTACCTCAGTGCGGCTCCAAATTGCTCTGACAACAACAAGATCAGAGATCTCAGCTAATCTGGGAATGTATTGAGTTCGAACGAAAGTGCCAGCACCAAGAATGGCGATCTGAGGGGCCTTCGTCATCTCCTTCTCGAAATCGGAGTGAATCGAGTGACTGATTGAGAGAATATGAAGAATTTATCTGGGAGAACTATAAAAGGGTATGTAAAGAGATTAGAAACGAAAGAAAGTTAGAACTGGGTATTAAAGCCAGACAATGGGCAATAGTGACGGTTTGATATATGTTGATTTCGATGATAAACTGACTGGCTGTTGGGTTCCTAGATGTTAATTCCTACATTAATGGGAATTTTTAATTTTATTCTTTTCTAGTTTTGTCAAGGTTTGTCTCAAAATTTTTCAAATTAGGTCATATTAAGATCACTTCCTGTTATTTGATTTTTTTTAAAACAAAAATTGGTATGACTTTATCGATGTTTTTAAATACTTTTTTAAAATTATATAAAATATTAAATAATATTTACGAAATAATAAAAAATTTAAGATTACTTATTATCTATACTTTACCAAACAAGTTGTGGCATTTCCCAAACTTAATTTCTATATTAATGTGCTCAATTTTGGGCCTTCTCAAACTTAATGTTTGCATTGATGGGCCCCTAAACATTATAAGAGTTACGTGACACATGCAATGTAATAAATCAGATTTTTTTAAAGGGGATAATCAATTGTTACGTCATAGAATTTATGTCCATATTTATAATAAGATTTGAAATCGCAACTTACTTTTGAGAAAGAGACATGTGATACCATCTAATTCTTTAGTATCACGTAATGTTTGTTAATTTATAAATTTTAAGTATAAATAATAAAGAGTTAATTGTTGCATTATAAATCCTCATTCCTTATGAAGATATAGAATAAGATCGGCAAAGGCTTTAAAAAAACATACTATATTTATTTTACTTTTTAAATTATTATGTTTATATTTAGATCTAAGACTAATTATAGTGAAAGTCAAACCAAAGCATTTACTACAAAATAACCATCGTACATAATTTAAGCAAAGTATTGTTGAATATCCATAGGCCTCTTTTTGACGGCTGGATAAAAAGGTTGGATCGGATAGGAGATAAAATCTAATGGGATATTAAATATCCTATTTCAGTGTTTAGAATATGTCCAGATAAAAAGTCTGGATATGTTGTTCTATTTTAATTCTATACTTAGATCGATATAATTATTAATAAAATCTTATGAAAATAAAATCTTTGTGATATTAAATTTGTATTCTTAATATTAATTTTTTTGAGATTTTAAAAAAATCAAATTCCTAAAATATATTTTTTGAAAATATATGCTTAAAAATTCAAAAACAAAAGTTAAGAATAATAAAAAGATATAGATAAATAAAAGAGGGTTCAACAAATTTAATAATTTATTGTGTATAAATATTAATAAAACGAATTACTAGTAGATGTAAGGAAAAAAAAATATAGTCGGTATATTTAAAATCTATTTAATAGTCTAAAAAGTGTCATTAATAAGGATGATAATATAGTACAAAAATTTATATGGGTAACGTCAATAGCGGTTATTGGAAGTAATCTCCTCCGTCTTATATATTTTTTTTTGTCATAAGAGAATGACTGGAGATTTTTATTTTACTTCTTATCCCATTGAGCATAGGATAAAAATAATACCACTACCTTGGTGGGATTATTTTTATTCCACATTGGTGGGATATAATTATAACTAATCTCATTCCAAGTAAATGCCCAAACATAGAATATAATATCACTTATCCTATCCCACCCTCTTATTCCATTGAACAAAAATGGCTATAGGGTACGCATTAGTTAATACATAACTCAAGTCCACAAGTGAACTATTGTTTTGTAACGTTTTGTACATTTAGGCTATATGAAAATGAGTAAATAATGTGTAATATTTATTTTTGCATAATAAATAAAAAGGAACACATAAAAAGGGCAAAAAATCTGAATCATAAGATGTGCTTTATGTGTGTGTGCTTGGAAAGTTTAGTATTTTCAACTAGACTTGTGTGTTTAGACATTTGGAATGATTCTATTATAATTGTTGGTTTTGTTGAGATGTTGGGAATGAACGTGACATGGTTAAGAAAATATACATGAAGTATGGGATTGAATGAGTGAAATGAATTATGTGTTGTTTGGCAATGCGGATAGGAAATAGGGATTGGATTATCCCTATCCCCAATTTGATAAATCAAGGATTTATAATTCTCATATAACAGTTAAATTAATTCCAATTTAGAATTTATTTGGAATCTAATTCAAAATAAATCAATTTTTAATTCTAAAATATTAAACATTTTAAAAATAATTCTAAATAAATGGGAATTAAATACCAATGAAAGGAATTAACTTTCTGAAATTTATACTATGGTTCAAATCAAAAACTTAAAAATTCAAAAATACCCTTTGTAGATACCTCATTTTGTGACCCTTGATTAAGTAGGAGCGATTCGGTAATTATGCCAGGAAACTTACTCCAAATAGGGCTCTTCCTAATAGGATGTTCCTGCCAGAGTCCTACTTCTATTAGGACTCCTCCTGATAGAGTCATATTAGGACTCCTTTTGACAAACTCCTATTCCCGTTAGAACTTTCCTGCCAAAGGCCCGGTTCCATTAGGACTCCTCTTAACAGAGTCATATTCCCGTTAGGACGCTTTTGCCAAAGTTCTTGTTCCATTAGGACTCCTTTTGATAGAATCTTATTCTCTTTAGGACTTTCCTACCAGAGTCTCAATCTAAGTAGGACTCTTTCTGATAGAGTCCTACTCCTATTAAGACTCTCTTGAAAAATTTCTAGTCCAAGTAGGACTCTTCCCAATAGAGAGTCTCACTCCCGTTAAGACTCTTCTACCTGGGTTTCAGTTCCATTAGGACTCTTCTCGATAGATTCTCACTCCCGTTAGGACTCTCATGTCACAGTCCCAATCCAAGAAGGAGTTCCCTTGTCAAAGACCCACACCTAGTAAAACTCTTTCTGTCAAAGTCCCACCTTGGTTAAGACTTTATTGCCCATCGGAGGACATTTCGATAATATCAACACCATTTTCTTTTGGAGGGCATTTTAATAATTTTGGCACAATCCTATCCTCAGTAGGACTTCATAGTCGCTTAAGGGGTATTTTTATAATTTCTATATCATTTTACCCATATAGGGGTATTTTGGTAATTTTAACCATTTGGTGACAAATTAGAGATAATTTAGTCATTTCATATGTCTTGTGGCAATCTAGAGATTCTTCACCGAATTGAGGATGATTTGATAATCTTGAGTCATAGTAGTCTATTTAGGTATAATTAGGATTTTTCATTTTTAGAGTTTCCATAGATTTGGTTGCTTAATATTTCCTTAAAAGAAGATACATTGAACGTAGACATTTTTATTTTAGAGTTTATTTTCTAATTAAATTATATTTTTCTTTTATCTCATTCACTCTTGCATGTAGACACTAATTCTATTGGTTCTTGCATTGTCATAATTATTTATTAATTTATTTAGTTAAGATAATCATTCATTAGGATAATTATTTGATCGATGGTTATCACTCAAGACATGATCAAAGCCCTTTATTTTAGGGTTTCATCTTAAACTCTTAGATAGAATCTCCTTATTTTGCCTATAAATAGAGCTCCCTTGTCACGACCCGAAACCCACCCTATGTGGATCTCGTGTCGTAGGGCCGACCCTAAGGCCGTTCCTACTTTTTCCATTCCTGTATCATAGTACTAATATGCAATGTACTAAAAATTTAAAACAATAATCAGCAGAAGTCTTTTCAATACAATAATCAGCGGCAGTCTGTAATATATCATATAGTTCTACAAATGTTAATTCAAGAACTAAACATAACCAGCGCCCGTGGGTGGCGAATACATGGGAAAACTACATCATAGACTAGTACATTTCCTTAAAATGTCCTCCTACACTCTCAAACTCCTATTAGGGTCTTGCAACGTCACTACCTGAAAAATGGTAAGTAAGATGGAATGAGCTACAAAAGCTCAGCAAGTAAATTCCCATCTCCGATACTGGTATCGGTGATCACAAAAGAATATGAATCCATGAATAAGAATATGATAGCCAATCATAAGAAAAAAGATGTTGTGATAGCCAATGAGAACAATTGCCATAACGACCAATAAACAGTGGGTCACAATGTTCAATAAGGAGTAGTGAATATAATATCAACATGAAACTCTCAAATAACAATGTATCAACATGAATGTACTGCCATAATAAACCGAACACAATCAAATCAATAAGGAATGTCACTCAGTATAAGATAAATTATAAGGAAAAGTGTCATTCAACAATCATAGTCATGTCAATCATATAAGAAATGCATTTACACTGTTTCAGGGTTCGGCACGCCCTCGGTCTTTTAGGGCCCAGCATACCCCACAATGGAAACTCCAATCAAACCAAACTCCAATGTATTGCCAAGTGTCCATTCACGGACTTGACCCGTAGGTCTCCAGTAATCAAAAAGCATTAGATGGATATTGTGACTGAGCACAAATCCAGTATACATAATCATATCATGATCATACGTGATTCCATAAGAGTATAAAAATGGAATATCATATATTTAATAAAGACATAACAATAGGCTTTTCAAGGTATGGTATAGCATGATAACAATGATATAACAGTTAATCAATGTCCACAAGATAGAACAATATCATATTGTGGAAAACAATAATATCAGGTACGTTCAAGAGTACAAGCTCGGTAGTAATTGGAATAAACTTAGCTTGGAAACACCACATGAAAGAGAATAGGTTTTACTTACCTCTAAATGCGTTCCTAGATCAATATCCTGTAATTTTGCCCTTTCCTTTCGAGTCCCCTATACATCAGTAAATACGTCTCAATTTTAATGTTATTCATCAAATTTTATGCCTTGTTATTATAAGTATCTCTATCACTTGATTTAGACTCTACTATTGAGTCCGGAATGCCGAAAAAAGTCGGTTTAGGCTTTCGCAGAATTCCATTTGGGTTCGGTTACCATTAGGGGTATTTTGGTGATTTTGTATTTTTGCAGGTCTTTATTTTTCGGGGCTCCTTCTTGTAAAATGGACCCTTCCGTTGGCCTTAGGATATCCAAGATAATAAGAAAACACTATCCTTTTATTTTATTTGGAATTTCGAGAATAATTACAATAATTAACTAAATCAATTTAATCAATTAATTATAATATTATTATTTAACTTAATTATATATTATTGAAGTCATAAGATAACCATACGTGCCTTAGTGGCACAGTAGTTGGCACAGGTGGGAAAAAACCCACACGCGACACGTCTAGGGTTCGAAACCCTTGGGCTGCAAGTTCCTTCCTTCCATTTTTTTTTCAAACTGACTTTTCTTTTCTTTTCTCTTTGTTTTTTTTTTAACATAAAACCAAACCAAACGACACCGTGTAGGATAGGTCTCATTTGCGGTTGGGCGGGTTTGACGCAAACCCGACCCATGACTAGAATCCATCAACCAAATGGGACCTTTCTTCTCCGGCAGTACGCCGATCATCCCTTCCGGCACCGGCGAGGTTCACCGACCAGATTTTTACATAATTTTGACATGGCTTGATTCCTACTTGCATGGTGATTCTATATATCATCTCAAAACTAAATTTAATCCATGGTTGGGTGGCAAAAAATCGTGTTATAGCCGTGTTTTCAGGTTTTTCGACGACTAGTAAACTCATCAATTCATGGATTTTTAGCCACGGTTTGAACCCCAAATTTTTCCTACGTGTTTCTGCACTCATGAGGATTAATTCCTCTTCATTTAATTCAAGTTTCATGCCCAAAAATCACAAAGTCAATTTTTATCATCACCACTTGTAACTCGAATTTTCTACCTCATTTCTAACTCTTTTTAACTAATTCTTTTTGCTAATTGTTCTATATTTCAAGCTATAAAAGACCCAATAATCCAATCTAAACTTAATGCTTTAAAAATTTTAAAAGTAGAACTAATTTACATACCGTTTTCTGAGTGTTCCAATCACAGTATCCCTCTTATCTTCCTCTGATTTTCACTTCTGAACCCTTCCCTTTTTTACCTTTATTTCTTGTTTCTTTATTTTCTTTCTATTTCACCCCAAACATACGTGTATATATATATATATATATATATATAAATATCACCGCCCTTTACTCTTTCCCTCTCTCTCTCTCTCTCTCTCTCTCTCTTTCGGTTTCTCTCTTTTAGAGCCCCTTTTCTTGACCTTCTTGATACTATTTAAAATATATAATATATAATATATAATATATAATATATAATATATAATATATATTACAACACTCACATATTAGCATATAATATATACACAAAACCTTTTAAGGTGTCAGCAGTTCACTCAAAACACAAATCAATTACACACACTTGACTTTCACAGCACACACTCCTTTTTCTTTCCTTTTCTTTTCCTACTTTTCTTTCATTATATATATATATATATATATATATTATCATACATACATCACACACACACACACTGCACTGATTTAACATTACAAAGTTAATATATATATATATATATATTTATACTTCCACTTATAGACCCACACTAGTATATATATAATTATACTTACATATATTTATGTCTATATATATATATATATCATTGACATTCATTTGATACAATATATGTATACATGTATATAGGTGTACGTATTGGCGTACACGTTTTCTTGTGCAGTCCCTGTTCGTCGTTCGGTAGTTTCTCCGTACTCGATATGGTTTAAGTACATGTTCGATTTACGTTTCAGTTTTACACTACTCGACCCGGTCTACCTCGATTTACATGTCATATCCCTGATCAAGATATTACATTCTTACCCCCTTAAAATAAGTTTTTCCCCAAACTTAGCATTTCTAACTCCAGTGGTTCCCCTAGTTTCTCTAATATCGTGGTATAACTTGAACAGGTGTTTACATTTAACTAGATAAAAATTTTCTGTTGAGAATCAAGTTTTACAGTCACATCAGATCATTATACTACTTTTTCTATATCTTCAAGTGTATTTCAAAATTTTTACGTGAATCCCAATTCCTTTCTATGGTTCCCCTAGTTTTCCGTAAATTTAAGACATCATTTGGTGAACGGAATCATGAAATTTTTAAACATAGCTTTAAAACTCCATCCATTAAGTCTACTAATATATCTAGGGTATATATCATTCCAACAGTATCATATAGAACTCATAGAGTTCACATCAGTTTCTAATTATCATTCCTCTATAATAGGCCTACCGTTTAACTAACTGTTCCTTAACTTCAAGTTAACTGTTTAAGAATATCTGTGTCCCTGGTTTGTATTTCATGTGTTCTGTATCTAACATGGTTCAATAATAGTTCCCTTGACAGACATGTAAGCAATGAGTTAAATAGTCTAGGTGTTCCGTTTTGACATTCAGTTAGCAAACATATGGGAACATATTCGAATGTGTAAAAATAACATAAAATGTAAACAGGTCATAAGTAACTAGAAGGGTACCTTTTTCCACTGATTTAGTACTAAAAACTCAGAAATTCTTTGATTCCTAACTTCTTAAGGAAAGTACTTCCTATTGAAGGCCTCTGTAACTGTTGCCAATCCCTGTTAGGTTCCCTGTCTTTGTCTGAGATTCAATCAAATGATTTAAGCTTTCTAAAGTCGATACAGTTCATAATTCCTTACTGTTCACAGATCTTTACTTTCTTCTATACTTCTAAGCATTCTTGTAGTATTTTCTACAAATTTCATGTATCGTTTTTATTTCATGATCCCTTTAAATAATTTACTACACTTCCAGTCTTTTACAATCATTTAGATCACATAATTCTCTAAAAGTTACTCAGGATTGTTTATCACTTACTTTCGATTATCTTGACAAAGTATCATGCTTTGTTTATATCAATCTACTATTCGGATTAGTTATAAGATTTATCAAATCTTTTCTAACATTTATTCATCATATATTAGTCTCTTGTCAAATTCATCACATTTCAAATTGTCAATTTCTAATAGTCTTGCTTATTTCATAAATATTTTCAAAACTCTATTCATCTTTTACCTTATAAGGGTCTATTTATAACTTACTCAAGACTTTCACATTTCTAGTACGTCATCAATCTAGTTAGGATATCAACCCTCCTTATACTTACCGATTTAAGTTTCCTTCAGACTACTTCTTATTTCCTAGTTCATTGTTGCATCCATTTCCTTTCAGAGTGTATAAGCATTCTAATGAACTGTTACCTATCCCATATCTTGCCTTTTAAGGTGTTACTGCTCTATCTAGATGTCATTATTAATTCTACTACCTTTCTAGGGTATTACCATTCCATTTAGATATTACTGTCAAATTCAATGCTTTTCAAAGCATCATATTTTCAATTTTATGTTACATTTTATCTTCCAATGAGCACTAACCATTTTTCTCGTTTATTATGGAACGTAATTTCAACTCTCACTAATTCTCACAGTATTGAACAATCATCTAATTGTAAACATCAAGTTTATAATTTGTAAATAGGAATTCAATTCTCAATAACTCTCGCTATCTTGAACGATCGTCAAATCATAAACATCAAGTCTATAGTCTAGATATAGTCATTTAATTCTCAATGGCTCCATCAATATAGAACAATCATCAACTGTAACCCAATAGATATCAAGTACATGCTTCCATAAGATAAAACAATCATTAAGGATTACTTATTTCAATATCACTATGATTCCTTACAAGTTTTCTTAAGTATAATTACTATCTCCCATTTAACACTCTCATCATTCACTTTTATGTACACCATTATTCTTAAGGATTACTATTTACTTGCTCATCTTAGTTGTTCAAGAGTCATCAACTTCCATCATAATATATAGTCTTTCCCAAAACTAGTTAACCTTTAGTATCCTAACTTGCTTTCATCTTCTACCAGTCACAATTCATTTAGTTGTTTTTAAATCATCAATTTCTTTCTCAGAATAGCTAATAACTGTACCTTTATGATTTGTACCTCTTATACTCTATGTATATTATTCTTTACTAATGATTTTTCTAATGTATAACATTCAGTGATAATGACTCTTCCAAGAGTTGTTATTCATTCTATCTCATTTATCAAGTAATCATTCATATCTATAATAGTATGTGGTTCATTTTAAAGATTATAAATCTTTGCATTTAAATCTGTTATTGCTCCTTGAAGTTATCAATCATGTAATCACTTAACTCATTAATGTCTTTTAAAATTCTATGAGTATTAGATCAACTAATAATCGTGTATCTATATTACTTACTCTACTTATTTCTTGCATAACATCTATCATCAATCATTCTCTTGGTGAAAATTGAACAGTTAATAAATAACTTAGGAGTTCTGTCTCTATGTTCAGCTAGTAGTAAATGTTGGAGCTTTAAATCAATATGTAGAGCTAACATTTAACAATATTGAGCATTTGTAAACAACTGAAAAAAAAAAACTACCTGCGACTACTGGTACAGTAGCTTGATCATCTCCCAAAACTATTCACTATAAAAGATCAATGGTTAAAATTCATATAAGAGTCTATCTATCATATCAGGATTGACTCTACTTGGACATTAGTAATATTAGTACATCAGTCTCATTCCCCATGGACCACTTATTACTAATCTATTTTAACACCAAATCTTTGATATCAAATGAGTCAAAAAATTCAAATTTAATACTCTGTTCATCTCTTGGTATCACTGGGTTTGGTAGGATAGGTGTAATGAGGTCGTAGAATTCCATTCATTAAGTCCACTAATACATCTGTGACACATGTTGTCCTAACAGTATCATAAAGAACTCGTAGTATCTGTGTTGATTTCTGAATGTCATTTCTTCTATGTCACTGACCTAACTCCTAATTATAGACCAATCATTGAGAATACATGTGCTTCTGATCTGTATCTCATGTGTTTTATGTTTAACATTTCTAAACAATGATCCCCATGGTAATATAAAATGGTTTAGTAACTAGCCTAGAGTTCACATGCTTTTCTGTCTAATATTCTTCAACAATAACTTTCCCTATGTAATGGAATCAATAAATCAATAGTCTAAGTGTTCAGTTGCTAAGTTCAGTTCGGTGGAATGTGGGGACATCAATAAGTGCGTAGAGTCAACATAAAATCTGAATAGTCTATAAACGTAATGAATAACTAGAAAAGTACCTGTGACTACTAATATAGTAGTTTAATCATTTCCTGGTGTTTACTATTTGTTGTAAAAGATAACAGTTAGCATTTATATAATATAGGTAGTCAGCATTTATATATGAGTCTAGTAATAATTAAGCATTATCTATGGCTGACTCCCAAGTAAAGCCTCAATAACACTTTCCATCATTCGCTCTAAGCAATTTATGTGATCCATAACGATCGATGTATTCCTTGTGATAACTATGCCTGTATAGATAACCAGTAAGATGTCCAATCAATGTATAAGATAATAGTAAACGATCGTATGAAATCTATTTAAAGAACGTCAGTTATATCTATTGACTCTAGTTCTAGTCCTCTCTCCCATGACTCACAATTGAACCTATAGCTCTGATACCAAACTGTCACGACCTGAAACCCACCCTATGTGAATCTCGTGTCACAGGGCCGACCCTAAGGCCGTCCCTACTTTTTCCGTTCCTGTATCATAGTACTAATATGCAATGTACTAAAAATTTCAAACAATAATCAGCGGAAGTCTTTTCAATATAATAATCAGCGGCAGTCTGTAATATATCATATAGTTCTACAAATGTTAATTCAAGAACTAAACATAACCAGCACCCGTGGGTGGCGAATACATGGGAAAACTACATCATGGACTAGTACATTTCCTCAAAATGTCCTCCTACACTCTCAGACTCCTACTAGGGTCTTCCAGCGTCACTACCTGAAAAATGGTAAGTAAGATGGAATGAGCTACAAAAGCTCAACAAATAAATTCCCATCTCCGACACTGGTATCGGTGATCACAAAAGAATATAAATCCATGAATAAGAATATGATAGCCAATCATAAGGAAAAAGATGTTGTGATAGCCAATGAGAACAATTGCCATAATGGCTAATAAACAGTGGGTCACAATGTTCAATAAGGAGTAGTGAATATAATATCAACATGAAACTCTCAAATAACAATGTATCAACATGAATGTACTGCCACAATAAACCGATCACAATCAAATCAATAAGGAATGTCACTCAGTATAAGATAAATCATAAGGAAAAGTGTCATTCAACAATCTTAGTCATATCAATCATATAAGAGATGCATTGACACTGTTTTAGGGTTCGGCATGCCCTCGGTCTTTTAGGGCCCGGCATACCCCCCAATGGAAACTCCAATCAAACCAAACTCTAATGTATTGCCAAGTGTCCGTTCACGAACTTGACCCGTAGGTCTCCAGTAGATCAGAAAGCATCAGATGGATATTGTGACTGAGTACAAATTCGATATACATAAACATATCATGATCATACATGATTCCATAAGAGTATAAAAATGGAATATCATATATTTAATAAATACATAACAATAGGCCTTTTAAGGCATGGTATAGCATACTAACAATGATATAGTAGTCAATCGATGTCCACAAGGTAGAAAAATATCACATTGTGGAAAACAATAATATCAGGTACGTTTAAGAGTACAAGTTCGGCAGTAATTGGAATAAACTTGGCTTGGAAACATCACATGGAAGAGAATAGGTTTTACTTACCTCTAAATGCGTTCCTATATCAGTATCTTGTGATTTTTTCGTTTCCTTTCGAGTCCCCTATACATCAGTAAATACGTCTCAGTTTTAATGCTATTTATCAAATTTTATGCCTTGCTATTATAAGTATTTCCATCACTAATTTAGACTCTACCATTGAGTCTGGAATGTCAAAGAAAGTCGGTTTAGGCTTTCGCGGAATTCCATTTGGGTTCGGTTACCATTAGGGGTATTTTGGTCATTTTGTATTTTTACGGGTCTTTATATTTCGGGGCTCTGTCTCGTAAAATGGACCCCTGTCATGCCCCAAATTCCAGCGAACTCGAGGCGTGAGTAACGAGACAAAAAGAAATAAAATAATAAAGAAATGAAAGATAATAATGACATTCTCATACATTCCGTACACCGTTCTGATACATATATAAAGTCTGGTCCGTTGGTTCACAATATTCAAAATGAAATACAGTCTCGGGCTTATGCCCTTACACAATATCAAAAGCGCCCATCGGGCCCAATATAACCCTCAATCAGACCGTCTCTATATCCCGTACAGCTGGAACATCATCTGAAATGTTTGCCCCACTAAAGGGGTCAGCTCAACATGCTGGTACAATATAATGCTAATGCAAGAAACAAAACTAAGGTCGTGGCATGTGCGAGTGTACAGTTATTTCTATATGGCATTCTATATCATGATGACAGTATATAAACAGTATACAGTATATGAGCAAGATGCGTGACACACCCATGCAACTCTATGCCACCCATGTCTCATGATACGGTCATTCTCCGCTGGCATGAGTACCGCCACTTATGTCTCGCTTCACGGTCCGGAATCCGTCAGGCTCGCAAGTACCTAATGGCCGATTTTGGGTTTTTCACCACAGGATCTGCACCCTCATAATGCAAAGCACCAAGTGCTTACCCACGCCATGTCCAAGGAATCACACCATGCCAATATGCTCTAATCTCATCATGTCATAATGCAATTTCAATGATGCATCTCATTCATACATAAAACATGCTTTCAAGTGTACAATTCATAACATCAACAGTTCTTCAAAGCAGATCATTCACACACCACATTAACACATGCAATATACCCATAATCATCATCCAACTAAACAAGATAGCACGTAGCACATAAGCATGTGAACATTCGAACAAACGTGTGAACAATTAACACAACAAAGCAAGTATTCCTAATCTCAATTCTATTTCTTACTTAGCACAATATATCGTACCTGGTAATCGATCTCAAACCGGAAAAGTATACTCGTAGTCAAGTGAAACCACCGTAAGAACACTGAAGGTCAGATCACCTTCTCTTTGCCTTTCCGTGTCCCTAAAATTCATAACATGAAACTCAGTTTAATCGTCACTTGAATTATGCTATTCATCAAATTTTACGTCTTTATCTTATAAACTTCTACTTTGCTAAATTAAACTCTACTGTTGAATCCGGGACGTTGAAGAAAATGAGTTTAGGCTTTCATAGAATTCAATTCGGGCACCTGGGTTAAAAAGGGCAAAACAGTCATTTTGCACTTTACACGGGTCCTTACATTTCGTGATCTCTTCTCACAAATCAGACTCTACGGTTGAGTCCGGAATGCTCGAGATAATAAAGTTTCACTATTTGTTTACCTAATTCGGAGTTCATTTGATTGTATTTCAATTCAGGGGTATTTTGGTAATTTTATACGTTGCTACGTGTCTTTTATTTTTTGGGACCCCGTCTCGTAAAACGGACCTCACCATTGGTCTCAGAATGGCCGAGATAGTCAAAATACACTAATGACTTGTCCCATTTGGACTCCGGAATATATTTGAATATTTAATTAATTAAAGTAATTTAATTAAATAATTAATTAATTAATTTAATTAATATTTTATTAATAATTTATTAATAATTTAATCAGGTGGGTCAAAGTGTAATTTCTAACAGTTGGGGGGTCAATTTGTAATTTTCCGAAAGTTCAGGGTTAAGGTTCAAATTCTAAAAGGTTCAAATTCCAAAAGGTTCAAATTCCAAAAGGTCCAAATTAAAACTAGTTTAATTTGTTATTCTAAATCAGGTTAACCAAACAGGGCTTATCCAGAACAGGGATAGGATATCCCTGTTCCTATTTTAAATTTAAAAGTTTTTAATTTCTTATCTCCGTAACCAAACGCCCCAATTTGGTTTTTAATTTAAAACCAGTGAGCGACACGTGGCAGGGGCGGGTCAGCCCAAGCCCAACCCGACCCGAACCGACCCGACCCGGACCCGGAACAGTGCCCCCTTCGTCCCCCTGTTTTTCCGGTAGGGTTCCGGCGGTCTCCGGTCACCTTCTCCGGCGACGTCGCCGGAATTTCAGAAAAATCAAGTTTTCAAACTTGATTTTCTTGGTGTTTTTGATGCCCCTTTCAATCCCAAACCATTCTAAAACATTTTTGGAACCTTTTAACATTGTTTTGAAGCTCTTAATCACAATGAAAAGCCTAGACTCCCCCCCATGCCCGTGACCTGCACATTCATTTTTCTCCCTCATTTCTCAACCATTTTGGTTGATTCTTGTCCCTAAATTCTCCATATTTCATGCTCTATAAGTTCCAACAATTAAATCTAAGCAATAGGCTACAAAACAAGTTGGATATTTGAGAGATTTTCTAGAGAGAGAAAGCTTACGGTTATGGGTTTCCAACCCTGTGATGGTGCTTCTCTCCTCTTGCTTTGCTTCTGTTCTCCCCTTTGGCCTCCTTAGCTTCCTTCTTTCTGCTTCTCTTTCAAAAACCAGAGCACACACATCACTCTCTCTCTTTCCTTTCACTTTCTCTCTCTACACTTCTCTCTCTCTCTCTCTCTCTAAAATTCCACGACAGGTCTGCTCCTCTCCACTCTCTTCACTCACTTATACACACAAAATCTCACTCATGCACTCACCTAACCCCTTACACACCCACTGCCATACACCACCTCAAGCATGCTCTCTTGAGTATGCCACACTCAACACATACACACACACACGGCACACACCTGACACACACTATTTTATACATATACATATATATATACATATATATATATATTTACATATTTAAATACACACTCATATGTACACACATATACATACCAAACAATTTAATTTATATGTATATATACACACATCATAACAATAATAATAATAATAATAATAATAATAATAATAATAATAATAATAATAATGATAACAACTTGAGAATTTAAAAAAAAAAATTTTCAGGTTGTTACAACCCCTCCATTAGCCTATTCAAGATAATAAGCAAACACTATCCTTTTATTTTATTTGGACTTCGAGAATAATTACAATAATTAACTAAATTTTTTTAATGAATTAATTATAATATTATTATTTAACTTAATTATATATTATTTAATATTGTTATTTAACTTAATTATATATTATTTAAGTCATAAGATAACCATACGTGCCTTAGTGGCACGGTGGTTGGCACAGGTGGGATAAAACCCACACACGGCACTGTCCAGGGTTTGAAACCTTTAGGTTGCAAGTTCCTTCCTTCCATTTTTTTTTCTAATTGACTTTTCTTTTCTTTTTTTTTTCTCTTTTTTTTTTTTAAAAAAAAAAACCAAACCAAATGACACTGTGTAGGATAGGTCTCATTTGCGGTTGGGCAGGTTTGACCCAAACCCGACCCATGACCCGAATCCATCAACCAAACGAGACCCTTCTTCTCCGGTAGTACGTCGATCATCCCTTCCGGCACCGGCGAGGTTCATCGACCAGATTTTTACATAATTTTGACTTGGTTCAATTCCTACTTGCATGGTGATTCTATATATCATCTCAAAACTAAATTTAATCCATGGTTGGGTGGCGAAAAACTGTGCTATAGCCGTGTTTCTGATTTTTCGGCGACTGGTAAACTCACCAGTTCATGGATTTTTAGCCATGGTTTGAACCCCAAATTTTTCCTATGTGTTTTTGCACTCATGAAGATTAATTCCTCTTCATTTAATTCGAGTTTCATGCCCAAAAATTACAAAGTCAATTTTTATCATCACAACCTGTAACTCAACTTTTCTACCTCATTTCTAACTTTTTTTAACTAATTCTTTTTTCTAATTGTTCTATATTTCAAGCTCTACAAGACCCAATAATCCAATCTAAAATTCATGCTTTAAAAATTTTAAAAACAGAACTAATTTACATACTGTTTTCTGAGTGTTTCAGTTACAATATCCCCCTTCTCTTCCTCTGATTTTCACTTCTGAACCCTTCCCTTTTTTACCTCTGTTTCTTGTTTCTTTATTTTCTTTCTATTTCACCCCAAGCATACGTATATATATATATATATATATATCACTGCCCTTCACTATTTCTCTCTCTCGGTTTCTCTCTTTTAGAGCCCCTTTTCTTGACCTTCTTGATAATATATATTCCCTCCGTCCCATTTTAAGAGTCCTTTATCCCTATTCATTTTAAGAGTTTCATTTGAAAAGTTAACGTACTTTTAAGTTATAAATTTTCAAAACTACCATTTATTACACCTAATGTGAACATGATTTACAATTAAATGAGGGCAGTATGAAAAATTTAAATAGTTTCAAAATAATAAAACAATACTTCCAAAAAAGTTAGAATGCCCAAAAGGGACTATCATTTTGGGATGGAGGGAGTAATATATATTACAGCACTCACATATTAGTATATAATATATACACAAAACCTTTTAAGGTGTTGGTAGTTCACTCAAAACACACACCAATTACACACATTTGACTTTCACAGCACACACTCCTTTTTCTTTCCTTTTCTTTTCCTACTTTTCTTTCATTTTATATATATATATATATATATAT
Source organism: Nyssa sinensis (assembly GCA_008638375.1). Lineage (NCBI taxonomy): Eukaryota > Viridiplantae > Streptophyta > Magnoliopsida > Cornales > Nyssaceae > Nyssa > Nyssa sinensis. Next base: position 16,041,104 of record CM018031.1, read on the forward strand.
TATCATACATACATCACACACACACACTGCACTAATTTAACATTACATAGCTTAATATATATTTATACTTCCACCTATATACCCACACTAGTATATATATCATTATACGTATATATATATATATTTATGTCTATATATATCATTGACATTCATTTGATACAATATATATATATACATGTATATAAGTGTACGTATTGGCGTACATGTTTTCTCGTGCAGTCTCGGTTTGTCGTTAAGTAGTTTTTTCGTACTCGGTATGGTTTAAGTACGTGTTCGATCTACGTTTTAGTTTTACGCTACTAGACCCGATTTACCTCGGTTTACGTGTCATATCCCGGGTCGGGATATTACATCTCTGACCATCAATTTTAAACACACAATTTTCATAGCTTTACACTGTTAGCATAATTCTAGAATTCTCTCTATAACAACTTTCCCTTTCTTAAAGCCAAAGCCCTACCGAAGTGACAACCTCCCTTCAAGAAGCAAGCCGAAGCGATGCTTTCCAAATCGAAGAAAAAGCTAAAGATCTGTCCAACTGAAACATTCGGATCAGACTTTCTTAACCGAAGTGTTTCCCGACTCCCATGACTGAATAAGGTACACTCTCAAACCCTTAACAGTTTTCTTTAAATCCGGTTGATCTCACATCTTTTATCACTCTTGATAAAATAGGATAAACCGTAGAACTACGTGACTCTAGTTTCATTTTCTAAACGGATATATAGGAAGTTTTCGGGGCCGAGTCAGATCTTCTTTTAGTCTTTTTTGTTTTTTTGTTTTTTATTTCTTCATGCTAGATCCTTTATTATTTATCTTTTCTAGACTCACATCTCTCTTTTTTTGTTCTCTCATGACAAAATAGCTTTACAAGTGAATATTTAAGGCTGATCCATTCGAATCTAGCAGGGTGGGTGCCTAATACTTTCTCATTCCGTACCTTAACCCTCGAGCTTGTTTCTTTAATTTTCGTTTTATTTTAGTACTTTATATTTCTTTTGATCCATGTCAATGGATCTCCCAATATGTATTTAGGATTTAAAGTGATTTAATTCTTATTTCATTCATTTCAGTTTTTCCTTCATATGTATTGCTCAAGTTGTAATGGGTTTACTTATTTCTTACCCAAAAACAAGTTGGTGACTCCTCACTTTCTCTATCTCTCATAAGAGGCATTCCTTCCTACCTTTAGGGAATGAGACAGCTGTGATCCCTCTAAATCTACAAAAGTGATTGAAATCTCATTTTTTTCGGTGTTGGCGCCCACACCCCTCTAAAATAGAAAAATAATATTAACTTTTTGAAATTAAAATTTGACCCCAAGAATTTTATTTAATTATATTAGGGCCCAAATGATATTAAAATTAATTTACAAATGTCTTCCTAAATTAGAAAAATGAAAAATGAAAAATAAAAAATTATGAAAATTGCACAAATATCCCAAATTTCTAATAAATTACAAAACGTATCCCTAAAAGGGTCAACATGACCATTTTGCCCTTAAAAAATGCAAAAATAACATCTACGTCCCTAGAAACTATATTTATCGTAATTAATGCTAGATATGACCAAATTAAGATTCAAAAACGTCTAAACTAAGATTTTTCAATGCTCTAGACCCAATGATGGGGTCCGTTTTAGCAAATGAATTTTCTAAAGATATAAAGGAAGACCAATACGCATATTTAGTGCAAATTTACAATATTAGTCAAGTAGTCAAATGAATACCAAAAAATTACGAAATTTCATACTTAAGTTTTTATGATTGCTCTGGATTCAATGGCAGAGTCCGTTTCACCTAATAAAATTTGTAAAGAATAGGTCCTTAAAAAATCACACAAAAATTAATACTTTATGAATGTTATTTATTGTCATAGGACCTACATAAGCTATGGATGACGAAGAATGGCAAAAAAGGACGGAAATAAGAAAACGAATGAAAACTAAGAGGGTTGAAATAATTAGTTAGAACCTATTTATAATCAGAACTCCTACTATCATTAGGAGCATGAAGAAAAGACCAAAGGTCGCCCGGGAGCACTTTGAGAATCGTGAAAGCGTAGGCGACAATCTATTAAAGATAGAGAGTCATATCAGGATCAAGAGTTTGAAATCAGTTACAAGGCAGCCAAGGGCTAAGGATAAATAGCTAAGCTAATGACTAAAGTGAATAACCCTGAACCTTGAAATGAAGACTTTTCTATTCAAATGCAATTCTTTATAGGTTATGACATCACATGCAATTCTCTTACAACTTTATAATTTTCAAACTACCATGTTAAATGTTTTAACTTTATGTCTTTATCCTTATGTCTTTAATTGTTTTACATGATATGAATAACTTAAAGAATATTTTGCAAGCATGTTTTTGTATGAAGTGTTATTGCCTTACAGCCCTGTCAGGGGTTCAATTGGTAGACTTCCAAATAAGTCTTTTATAGCACGACTCAATTAGGAGTCTAGTATCATGTAGGTTCGTGTATGCCCAGAGCTCCAAATTACTTAAGAGTCACAATGTGATGACTTATGATCCCAAGGGACATATGTTATCAAAATGTTTGGCATGTATTACTTTTCCAAGTTAGCTTTACATTAACAGTTTTATGTTTACATGATTATTATGATTTTTCCTGCAAAACTAAATTGGCATAAAATTTTTATTGATTTACAACATGTTTTATAACTCTTAGTCACATGATTATGTTTCAAGAATGCCAATAGCTTTTAGCACAAGTTTCTCCTAAACTATTATCTATAATCCATGAACAGTTTACAAAAAAGGGGTTTTTCTAAAAATCCACGACAGGGAACTTGCGTTACTCACTTGCTTTCATGAAGCTCACAGGGTTTTATCCTTATATTTCAGGTGAGAATTCTAATAACACAGCTTAAGGAGATGGGATGGAATTACAACCATTTTTGGGGAAGGACAACGACCTTGGCTAGCTTAGACATCTTTTGTAGTAGAATGTCAAAGAAATTTTTAGGCTGTAATTTCTAGACTTATTGTATTTTGAAAATTAAGTTTTTAGTTATACTGTGCTATATTTCATTTTTTGTTTCTATGTATAATTGTGAATGCATGAATTTATGTACCAGTCAAGAGGCTTTCGATTGGACACGTCATCAATATGCTAAACATAGTTAATATATTGGTGATGTGCCTAACTGATCAGTCATTATTCTTAATCTGCATAGGATGGATTTGAAGATGTGACATTGATGATATTTTAATTGCTGGCAATGATATTGAATCGATTAAAAATTTTTGAGGGGGTCAATTTGAATTGAAAGATATGAGTGAAGCATTTTAGGCATTAGGAATACAAATAATTAGAGATACAAAAACAAAAACATTACAATTATCCCTAGAACAATACTTTGAGAAAATTCTCAAAAAATTTAACATGGAAAATTCAAATTCATAGATACACCTATCCATAAGTAAACATATTTATAAAAGAATGTGTCCAGAAGAGGAAAAGAAAATAATGGAAAATAAGTCTTATGCACAAGCTGTTGAAAGATTATGTATGCAATGTTATGTACAAGGCCTGATTTAAGTTATGATGTAAGCATTGTCAGTAGATACCAAAGTAATCCGGGTGAACTTCATTGGGCTACAGTTGTAAGAATTCTGAGGCACTAAAGATTATAAATTAACATATAAATATAATAGTGAAAATTTAGAAATTATTGGTTATTCATATTCAGTTTTTTTCTAGAGATACTGATGATGGTATATCTACATTAGGTCATGTATTCCATTTAAGAGGAGGTACAATTTTATGGTACTAAAAAAAAAACTTGTGTGGCTAAAAGTACAATGGAAGCTGAATATATATCATGTAGTAATGCATCTTCTCAAGTTATTTAGATTAAGAGATTTCTTGAATATTTAAAAATAAAAGAAATAGCTAAAAAACCAATGACTATAATGTGTGATAATCAAGCTGCTCTAAGCACAATTAAAAATGGTAAGCTTCGCTCAAAATGAAAACACATAGATAGACAATATCATTATATTGTTGATGTGTTTTGATTGTTACAAATTATGTCTCTTCTAAAGAAATAATTGTTGATCTCTGACAGAATCTATTCTAACAAATGATTTTAAAAAACATGTGTATTTAATGGGATTAGAAATAAACAAAAAAAATCGGTCAATTGGCCAAGTGAGATATGTTAGAATGAGTGGCCAGATAGCCCTCAGTGTTATTTGTACATATATCAAGAGAATTATTCTACAATGTATTTTATTTTGAATTTATTTATTTGACTAACACATGAATTTTTTGATTTATATATATGTGGTTAAGACAATGGGTATGATTGATCAATTCTCTACAATGTATGTTATTTTGAATTTATTATTTGACTAACACATGAATTTTGTGATTTATATATGTGGTTAAGACAATGGGTATGATTGATCAAGTTGATTAAAGAATTTGATTTGGTCAAAACCACTTGATTTACAAGGCATACAATTCAATTTTTTTTTCCCTTTCGCTGATAAAAAAAAAAGAGAGTAAAGAACTTACAAAATTTTAAACAACGCAATACAAAAAAAATATTTATTTATTTTTTTATGTAAGTATATATTAGTAGAAAATGAGAATAATTTGAAATATGATTCTATTAATATAATTAATTTTTTTTCTAAAGTATTTATGAAATTTTTTTTATACAATCGAACTTTTATTAATTTTACATTTTTATATAAATTATACTAAAAATAGACTTTTCTTTATAAATGCGACTTAAAATCATTTTTTTAAAGTGCTTTTAGTAAAACAAAATATTTTTTTCAATTTTTAATTTTTACTTAAAAAATAAAAACACATTTGATAATTATTTTCCAAAATAATTTTTTTTATCTCAATACTAATTTCGAGATAGGGGTGGTAGCGGGCCACAGTGGCAGTGTGATAGTAGTTGGTCGTAGCAGCGGGTGCAGTGATTGAAAAAAATAAAGTATAAAACAAATTTTAATTATAAAATGTAAATTCATTTAATTTTTTTTGCTTAAAATACTATTTATCGTAAAATTTTTACATAAACTAAATATTAATTTTTTACTTTTAAAATAACTTTTGTGTTGGCGCTTCTCCAATGCAAAGTGCATTAGGACTTGCTTCATAGATCATGATAATTTGATAAGTGGATGAGTTGTGTGACTTTAAAGGGACAAAAATATTTTTTTTTATTCAGTTGTTAAATTTTGATTAATTTGCTTAATCAACTTAGAGCATCTCCGACTCATCTTTGGTAAGCAAAAAAGGATCTCTAACCCATCTTAAAATTGGTAAATGCTATGCTTCCCAAGTTTGTATTCTAAATTCTTATCCAAAATGATGTGATAGTGATGAGGCAAATCATATTAATTACACTATTTCAAATTAAAGGAAATATATGAAATAACAATCGGGTTGAACCTAGTTACTTCTTGTAGTTCGAGTTCGCGAAAGCAGAAGGAACGAGCTTGTATTACAAGCTTCTGTTATATATGTTGATGTAGAAATCTTTTTCGTCAATAGGAAGGCTACAAAATTGAGTCGCCTATGAATTTCCACAATCCAAGTCCAGAGGTATCGCGATGGTAACCTCATAAGAGTCTCAGAGAGAAAATGGAAAGATGATCCAAGAGAGTTGACGAATAACCAAAAATCTCCCCACACCCATCACATAACTAAAAACGCTGTATATATCTACGTTGGTTGAAATTTGAAACCAACCAGATAATGATTAGAATTTTAATCTTATCACAACTCTTATTCAAATCTTGTGGATGCCCAAATGGCTATGGGTTCGGGTCAAGCCCTTCCCAATATCTAACATCTCCCACTCATTCACCTAGGATGAGTACTAAGTTCTCTACATCACATTCCACACACAGGAAATGGATCATGCGATTGGACGAGAAAGATCGGGGTAGGAGTACTATATCAAGCTACCATCACACCAATATAGTACTTCACTACAAACAAACAAATGATCTCATCTATGCCCCAGACTATTTCGTTGCACTAGATTCAACATCCCTTATCCCTCACGAGAACTAATCTCAGTGCGATGCTTGAACCTTCCAATCTGTATTGTACTCATGATCACATCGATAAACACATAAACCGATAAATTGCCCAAGCAATGAGTCACAACACAATAGTTACTCATGATCACATCGATAAACACATAAACCGATAAATTGCCCGAGCAATGAGTCACAACACAATAGTGTATTAGAAAACCATCTTTCCTAGCTACTCACGTTAATCCAATTGAACTCAAGTAGTTTCCTAGACATGCCCTCGCCGGACCGCATCAATCATGGTCCTTTAGCAACATGCTAAAGTAGCAACATCAAACTTTTTCTTAATAATGTAGTCCTAGGTCACAAAGTACACAATGGAACTTAAAGTGGTTCTCAAAGCTCACACAGTAATGAAGCAAAGATATATTCAGTCATTCTCTTTATTAAAGGTCATATCAATAGCACATACAGTAAGTAATGTATGCTACAACGGAGCTCCCACTCAATTGGACATGTCAATCTCAATCTCATAAAAATAAGAATATACGTTGTATGAATCCTACTCTGGTCATTATCTAGTGCCCGTCGCTATCTCAGCACCCCTCGTCACTATCTCAACACCTAACTCGAACATTCCAACCTAGTTGCTCTCCTAGCGCTTGTCTGAAAGTTGGCATTCGGCTTTCTTCAGGTTACATGAGGTGTGTGGTCAACCTTCATGCTCGATTTTTTAAAAGAATCTCATCTTGACGCTCATTGTCAAGGCGACATATATGATAAAGATGAATTCTCCCTCTAGCCAAGAATTCAATGTCTCATCTTGTTTGCTATCTAAGTGCCAAGACGATTGCTCGTCTGAGAGAGTCAATCAAAACTTGTTAACATCTTTCATGTATGCTCACAATATCAAAAAGTCATCTCAATATGAACACAAAATCATATAATGATGAAATAATGTCACACGTGTCTAATATATAAAATCCAAAATAAACTCAACTATTTAACACAAGATGTAAAACATCACTAAGTATGGGCTTATGACTACATTCCTTTGCGCAACTCTATTTTAAACATGTGTAGTAAAAAATAATACTAATATGTTTGGTTCTCCCATCATCGCTATTGTTCTACCAGCCTACTAACGAGCCTAAGCTTCCAGCCTAGTGGCGAGTCTGCACGGTTTTGTCTTTATGGACCCTAAGTCCAAAAGAAACTACAAAAAAGGAAAGACATCGTCTACACTTATATCTCTCAAGCTTGTAAAGCTTATTAATAATGTAGAATAAATTTGTGACGAACACAATACTTGTATATGCTAGAGCTGCCATATAATCATAACTGATGAACATATCATCTTGCCTACACGGCACTATGTTAAGGCACTACTAGAATCTCTACAACAAAACTACTGCTTTAATTGTGGCGGCTAATTGTGTATTCTTGACTTCACTTAGATATCAAAGAAAATAATTAATTATAGTTCAATGAGCAAATACTAAGTCACTCTTATAGTTTGACCATTTATACAAGCAAAGCACTAAGCTACTCTAATAGTTGACAATCCATATGAGCAAAGCACTAAGCTGCTCCAATAATTTGATAGAAGCAAATCACTAACCTGCTCTAATAATTTGATCATCAACAAGAGCAGCAAAAATAATTGAGTACACATCCCAGTGCACTTCAAAATCTCAACTGCCCTCAAATAGGAAATTCCAAAAAAATATCTCTTTCCATTAATCTAATTGCAATTATCAAAATTAAAGTATGCTCATATCAATCTGTCAATAAGTAAGGACCGTACTAACAAGATCGCTAATAAATTTCTCAAGACAAAACGAGAAATCCCTCAAGACAATCTTTATGGAATTCAAATCCTAGCATAGTTTACTTCACTTATGTCCTCATCAATATAGGACAACCACCTCCACGTGGTGATAACAAATTTCATATGTGTCAACAACCATACAAAAGATCAAAATACTTTCTTTGGACCATCTGTGGTTTCTTTGATAATCATGAAGCCAATTGTTCGATGAAATCTAAGGTTTCACTGACTTGGCGATGGCTTTAGGTCACAAATGATGTCACGCCCCGAATTTCCCACGAACCCGGGGCGCGAGTAACGAGACAGAAAGTAAAATAAATAAAAGGACAAAAGTAATTAAATTCAATAAACATGCGTCCATCATCATCCATACACAAATAACGTAAGATACATCGTTCAGGAGTCATTCGAGCTTAAGCCCTTACATTTCAACATACAAGTCTCATGGACAAAATATAACAAGTGTTTTCCCTTATCAAAGCATCACTGGGTCTCAAGCAGCTGGGGGGTCCTCATCTGAAAAATGTTGCCCACGAATGGGTCAGCTCAACTGCTGGTATGATGAAGTGCTAATGCCAGAAATAAAGCTAAGGCGTGGCATGTGCAAAGTGTACATTTATTTCTAAATGACATTCAAGCATCGCAGTAGTATATATGAATAGTATGCGTGACACACCCATGCACCACTCTATGCCACACCCATGTCTCGTTTACGGGTACTCCCCGATGGCTACGGAGTACCAATGCAATGGCCAATTTTGGGTTTTTCACCACAGGATCTACACCCTCATAATGCAAACCACCACGTGCTTACCCACGCCATGTTCTCAAAGGATTCATCATATGCCAATATGCCAATGCAATCTCAATGATACATGGTTTCCACAATATAGCATGCTCGAGACAATAATATATAAATCACCTAACTGATCCCACATGCAATCATATCTCGTAAAATCAACATATACACATGTCGTGAGTCACATTCATCATTCACTAAATATTCATAAGGTACAAGTAACATGTAAGCATGTGAACAACCAATTCCAAATAAACGGTAAACACATTACAGATAAACACATACGACATTCAGTCATTCACAAATATTCCTAACTTAACTTCATTTCTAACACTAGCAAAACACCATACCTGATGGGTTGGTATCAACCCTAGAAGATCGGGAACTATATGTAACTGAACAGACGGATGAAAATGTAAGAGATCAGATCGCCTCCTCCTGTCCTGTCAGTGTCCCTAAAAGTAGGAATTACAATTCAGTCCATTGTTGTTTGAATGTATGCTATTCATCAAATTTTATGTCTTTAAATTCATAGGTTTCTATTCTGCTAAACTAAACTCTGCCATTGGTTTTAGAACGTTTAAGAAAGTAAGTCTAGGTTTTCGTAGAACTCAATTCGGACACCGGGGTTCAAAAGGGCAAAACAGTCATTTTGCACTTTACATGTGTCCTTACATTTCGTGACCTCTTTTCACAAATCGGACTCCACGGTTGAGTCCGAAATGTTCGAGATAATAAAATTCCACTATTTGTTTACCTAATTCGGAGTTCGTTTGACTGTGTTTCAATCTAGGGGCATTTTGGTAATTTTAAGGGTTACCACGGGTATTTTATTTTTCGGGACCCCGTCTCGTAAAACGGACCTCACCATTGGTCTCGGAATAGTCGAGATAGTCAAAATACACTAATGACTTGTCTCATTTGGACTCCGGGATGTTTTTGAATATTTAATTAATTAAATTAATTTAATTAAATAATTAATTAATTAATTTAATTAATATTTTATTAATAATTTAATCAGGTGGGTCAAAGTGTAATTTCTAACAGTTGGGGGGGTCAATTCGTAATTTCTGAAAGTTCAGGTTAAGGTTCAAATTTAAAAGGTTCAAATCCAAAGGTTTAAATCCTAAAGGTTCAAATTCATTTAATTTAAAACAAGGGCTGACACGTGGCAGGGGCAGACCGGCCCGAGCCCGACCCGACCCGAACCGACCCGACCCAAACCCGGAACAGTTCCCTTCTTCCCCCCGTTTTTCCGGCGAACCTCCGGTAGGGTTCCGGCGTCTTCTCCGGCGCCGGTGACCCTTTTCCGGCGAGATTTCTTCAACTTTTTAATACGGTTTTCTTCGGTTTTTCTAGGGGATTACGCATCCCGAGTTGGTTTTCCCTTTCATCACTCGGAACCCCTCGAAATGACCAGAACCGTAGCTCCGGCCACCCCAAACCCAGATTCCGGCGAGCTGGTTTTCCTAGTTTTCTAGCTCGATTTTTCCACCGTTTTGACTCCATTTTGACTCTAGGGTTTTCTGCAACTTACCCCAACAATTCCCCATCATTCAAACATGGATTTAGCGCCTAAAATACCAAAACCCGAGACTCACTCCAGACCTGCAACTCCAAAGTTCTCCCCCATTTCTCAACCATTTCTTCTCATTCTTTTTGCAAATTAATCCCTACATTATGCTCTCTAAAACCCTATAATTCAAATCAATTAAAATGCTTTTAAAAAAATTGAAACAGAAGGAACCACTTACAATTTTCTTGGCCGTTTCTCTCTCTAGCCGTGCCCACCTCCACCTTTCTGGTTCCTCCTCGAGCCTCCTCTCCTTCTTCACAGTCTAGAACCCTCTCTCTCTCTCTGTTTCTCTCTTCTTTCTCTTTCTTTCCTTCTCTTTTCTTCTCACCCGAGACCCTCTCTTTATTTTCTTCACTCTCTCTCTCTATATCTTTCCCTCTCTGCCCAAGACCAACCACCCTCTGCCCACTTCTGCACTCTCCCACTCCCTGAATCCCACTCACACACACAACCTCACCCATACCCCTTTGAGTGTGTAACACTCAAAGTCACACACACACACACACACACACGGTTACACACACCTACACACACTGTTCTACACCCATTTATATATACATATACACACATATAATCACACATTTATATATATACACTCATATAATTCTTACACATTTTATACATACATACAATTAATAAAAAAAGAATTTTAATTTCCCATACACATATATCCAATATTAATAATAATAATAATGATAATAATAATAATAAAATTAATTAATTAACAATTGCAAGAATAATAATAATAAAAAAAAAAATTTTTTTTTTTCCATGTTATAACAAATGAACACTTGAGCAAGCAGACTTTGTGCTCTTTTTTTATTAACCTTAAAGTCCAAAATCTAATATATGATCCTTAGGTCACAAATGAACACTTGAGCAAGCATACTTTACGCTTTTTGTTTATTGACCTTGAAGGCCAAAACTTGATCCACATAGAATCATCGTCTAATTCTTTATAGAAAAGATATTTCTAAGTCCATCTAGAAAGCTTCTAAGATCTAACATGTGCGACAATCATTGGAAAAAAGTGGATGGAGATAATTCTCACCACTAGGAAAATTTTCTCTACATAGTCAATATTCGTTTTGGGATAGGTCATTTTCAAAAACAATAGGACAAAAACACTAGTTAATCAATCCTACACAAAAAGAGATAAATCATTCTCCAAGTTTGATTCTTTGCTAATTTAGCTCAACTTATCACTTATAGCAGCCATCCATACATTTATTAGCATAGAAAACTTTTGCCTCTACATAAGAAGTACAGTGATAAAAGATTTTACATTTGCTTCCACACAACTAAGGATCTTAAAAATCTTTCTCAAGTGGTCCACTCCCACTAAGTGGCAAGTCACTCCTCTTCCTTAAGTAGTACACTCCCATTAGGCGGTAAGTCACTCTCACTATGCAAAATATCATTGGCGATTCTAGAATGAGATAACAATTTTCCACCTTTGTCAAGAAATGGTGCGACTTCCATAGATTCCATTAACCCACAAAGTTAAAGATCCTTTAAAGTTTCTCATTGCGCAACTCAATTTAGTCATTCCTTAACTTGGAATGTTCAATTAAAAATCCAATAGCCTTTTAAATTTTCAAAAAGAATATTTTAAAAAGCTAACATTTTTAAACTTAGGGCCAAGTTTTCACAAAAATAATAAATAATGTGAACAAATCACATAAACTCCAAAAGGTGATAAGCTCTCCAAATTAGGTTTTTCACCATTTTCAATCCTAAAGGAATTGATTATTAGGGCACTTAGCTAAGGATATAGGCCACACAAGACATATTTGCGCTATTATCGACCTAACCATATTTAACAAAATCTAATTTTTTCATTTTTCTTACTTAATTGTCTTGAAGTAATTAGACAAGTACTATCGCTTACAATTAATATGAAAAATTTCAGAATTCTTCATTTTCGACAATCAATTTCTTGACAAATGCTTAAAGCAATTAATGCTTACTCAAAGCAACTAATGCTTAAGTTAGGTGAGCAATCATAGCGCGAGTAACAAAGTAAGAAAATAAGAGGTTTTACTATGTGCCCAATTTTCATACCATCATGAGTTCACATATGCTATTAGGACTGACTTTAGTGGATAACGAGCTAGTCTACCTTACAAATAAGGTTTCTTACAGGCTTTTCCAATCAAATAGGGTTGACACACTAATAGACTGATTTTTGTGAGCAACCCCAACAGGTCTTCTCAAGCTAATCTAGCCATCCAATCTAGTTTAATGTGTCCATGTTATTGTTCAAAAAATAACATAGTGGAAAGCCATAAAGAGATAAGTCCAAAATTATCAAATAATCCAATAAGACAGAGCCACTATCATACTCATATAATGAAGCTGCTTCTAACATGGGATAAATCAAACTAATCAATCTAAATTGAACTATTATTTCACAAAGAATAAATAGTTTTATTTAGTCTCCAAAACTAAAATTTAAAGATGAGAAAAAGATAAAAATTAATTGGATTGGAGGTGGACCAAACGTATAGTCAAATCCCAATATCCAATTATTTTATCATAAGGTCATATGTTACTTAAAAGAATTAATCAGCTCACTCTTGTGGCGATTAATTCTTATGTTACCACTTGTGCATAATGTACAAAACACTATGAGCATTGAAAAGTTGCACTTTTTCCGTGCCATTTTATATCTTTTACTTAATCTCTTCTTTATTTTGAATAAAATGGTTCACTTTAACTCAGTACAATTATTAGCAAAATGATTCATTTTATTCTTAAATAGCAGCTCATTCTATATCTTATTATCTGTCATGCATGCCCCTATGACGCTAGACCTTTCTTGCCTACTTTTGATGCAATTTTCTTAGCCCCATCCTAGTTAGTAACTTCTCTTTGTCTATAAATATTGGCCCAGAAGCCTTGTTTGAACCACCCAAGACGATAAAGTTAGTTTAGGAGTTCGCCTCTTTGCGCTCTACCTTTTGTCTCAAGATAACGCACTATTTTTAAAAAATATTTTTATTTAAATAAGTAGTGTCATGTAGGTTTTTTTTTAAAAAAAAAAAAAAAAATTAAATGTGAGCCAAGTTACTATATGGCGATAATTTGCTGCTCATCAAAGGCAAGTCAATAATTGTCATAAAACTAATTCAAAATTTTTTTCAATGAGATTTATTTATATGCTGCTCTACATAATAAAGCACATTTAACAATTTAATTAATTATGACAGGCTTCCATTTCTCAAGGCATTGGACTATGTTTTCTATTGGTCAATGTCTACACATATGTTATATGTGCGATGTGGTCATTCTAAGCATTTGTGTTGATCAAGTTGGCATTCACATTCATTTAGGTTATTTCACAACTATCATAGTGCGTAGGGTAACATTTAAGCATATATTCATCATATTATTCTGCTACCAGAAATTTAATTAAATATGTTATTCAGTTATACACTATGAGATAAAAAATTTCGCTAGACTCATAATTATCTTCCATTTATATAAATAGAAGTATATTTTTAAATAATTTCGAGCAAAATAATTTTGAATTAAAACAAATTTAATTCATCCACACAATGATTTTTGAATTAAAATAAATTTAATTCATCTACGTAGTAATAATAATCAATGCACATATTCTAAAGTGCACGGACGCTACTTGAGCTCAATTGGCATTCAGTACATCATGCGAAGGTAATTTATGGACATATGAGTTTACAGCGAAAACACATCCACTTACAAGGCTTCATAAATAAATACAACCCTTTCTAAAATTTATTACATTGTAGAAGAACCTATTACATCAATCTACTAAAAATAATAAAATAAAAGAGAATGCCGCGCCAATATCTCATAAATCACAAAATTAACCTTGTTATTCTATACATCACAACAACACCTATACTAGAATATCAATTAAACAAGACCAACCAATCATAACATACATCCACATGCATAATAATACAATGAATCTTGATAGATGACTTTAGCACACCTTGCCACAATGGGAGTGAGTATTTGGGTCTCATAATTAATGGGGATCAATATTACACGATAATTTACATGCATAATGATATAATAGGTCTTGATGGATGACTTTACCACACCTTGCCATAATGGGAGTAGGTATTTAGGTCTCACAATTAATGGGGATCAATATTACATAATAATGATGCAATAAACAATTATTCATATGATAATTAATTCATAAATGATCTACACATGATCCTAAAAATATGATCCACACATGATATAATTGTTCCTAATTTTCAGAACCTTTCCAAGAATTTTTCACGTTTAAAATAAATCTTCTGAAATTTTAACCAATTTTTGGGATAAAAAACTAATTTTTAAAACTCCAAAAATATCAAAAATAGGTAAAAAAATCCACCAAAAAATAATTTAGACCCCCAACAGTATACTAAATACTGATATGTGATTTTAATTTCAAATATAGCTCTCTGAAATTTTTGAAAAAATATTTAAACACATTTGTGACACTTTTTCGTAATAAAAATTAATTTAAACTAATTTTCAAAAGCGAAAAATTACAAAAAAAAATAAAATCATAGGGTCATAAATTCAGTAAGTGAGGCCCACTCTCTAGAGGTATCAAAAATAGGCTCCGAAAGATGATGCACATGCTCCCACGCGCCCCGTCTAGAGTGGGGGTTACATTTCTCTGCAATTCTTCTTCTCTAAAAACAAGGTTTGACCATGACTGCTGTCAAACTTTGAGACCTTATATCTCACTCATTTTTTGATGAAAAATTATGTTCCATATATCGTTGGAAAGCTCTCGCGAGAAGGAACAATTCGATATAAATTTCTTGCATAATAATCAAAGTTTTATAGATTGTATTAAAATAAAAAAATTCATATTAAATTTATGTTTTCTTGAAAAAATCATAACTTTAAACTCAGATCTCTCACAGATCTAATGGTGGATCGTTATGAAATTTTAAGGGCTACATATTGGGTTTATAAAGAACACATCCATCGTGACAGATTGTTCAAAAGATGTTCTTATAATAATCTTTTAAAAATCAGTCGTGTGAGTTAAATACATAATTGTTTTTAATAAATACCCATGCATACAACACATATATCAACGAACACAAGCCTATGGCTTTGATACTAATGAACGAAATATATGAAATAACAATCGGGTTGAACCTAGTTACCTCTTGTAGTTCGTGTTCGCGGAAGCGAAAAGAACCAACTTGTGTTACGAGCTTCCCTATCATGTACATCGATGTAGAAATCTTTTTCATCAATAGGACGACTACAAAATCGAGTTACCTATGTTTTTTACAATCCAAGTCCAGAGGTATCGCGATGGTAACCTCGGAAGAATCTCCGAGAGAAAACGGAGAGAGGATTTAACAGAGTTGACGGATAATCAAAAATCCTTCCACACCCATCGCGTAACTAAAAATGCGATATAAATCTTGTGGTTGCCCAGGCTGTGGGTTCCGGTCAAGCCCGTCCCAATATTCAACATAAATTTTGTCAGTAATTTAATATCATGTCAATGCCATATTATCTGTGAGAAAAATTTAGGATACAATATTGAGAAGTGTAGCATTGCTCCTTTAAATTTGCATCAAATTTGAAGGAATGATGAGCAGTGTTTTCAATTTTGATTCATTCTGCAAATTACCATTCATCAACTATACATGCAATATTCATCTACTAATTATTTTAATAATATTCCAAAATAATAATTAAATATTTTTTATTATTTAAATAAATATTTAAAATTTAAAATTAATTTATCAAGAATTTTTAATTATTTAATATTAGTTTTGCAGTTTATGGATCATGGAGTTTTTAACAAAAAAAAAAAACAAGTGATAAATAATTGAAGTTTGAATGTATATATATGTTAAATAATTATATTTTAGACATAAAAAGTATTATGAAAAGTGAGACTTGAAGAATGAATAGTGATGTGAAAATTAGTTACGGTTAGAGTGAAAATGTGAGATCTATCATCTTCTGTTGTCAATTAAACCAAGCTCATATAATTTAAAAAGTATACTATTTTAATTTATTGAGTTATTGTAATATTTGGAATCTTTTTAGTTAGACTTGCAACTTTATTTTTATTTGATATTTGAATTTTCATTGTTTCGTCTGTGTTTTTTTATTACAGTTTGCTTTGGTTTGTTCTTTATTTTTTTGCATCATTATTTTAACTAAATAATTGATATAGTGAGTTGGGTTTAATAATTGATATTATGATAATTTTAAATTTTATAATTGGTATTAAAATAATTTTTGAGTCTTATATTTTTAAATTTTAAAAAAATCAAAATAAGATAAATTTAAAAATGATGGAAATCTTCTTAATCCATTAACCTCCTCTACCAAAAAAAAAAACAAAAACAAAAAATAGTCGCAAAACACATGCTCAAAAAGCACCGGAAAAGTCATTAAAGAAGGTCTTTGACGAAAAAGAGACACTTTGAATGATTCCAAAGCAAATCATAAGGCCTTTGAAGAAAAAGAGAAATTTTGATTGATTCCAAAGCAAATCATAAGGTCTTTGAAGAAGAAGAGAAACTTTGATTGATTCCAAAGCAAATCATAGGAAGATGTGTTGCCTGACTTTTTCCTGTTTCTCTTTGTCAAATAAAAAACGCGTTCAAAATGAGTTTTAACACGAAAAGATCAAGAAACTTGTCCATTCCTCACTTCAAGTTGAGTCACCTCCACAGAATTTCCTTCTATCTTGGTCTCATTATATTATAATTGCAAGACTAAAAGTTCTTTAGAAATATAATTTCTTCCTTTTATGTGTAACATGACAGCTGGCTTTCTTGGTATCATTATATTATAAATCACAAGATCATAAATCCTTGTTAAATACGTGTGTATATACATAACATATATATATATATATATATACACACACACAGTCGGTCTGCATGTTACACGTAGTGTAATGAAAACTAAATAAAACTTTCTATATTTTATTTGAGTCAATATTGCCAAATCTTACTATTAAATTAGATATGTTTGTATCATAAAAAATAAAAAAATAGATATGTTTGTTGTGCTTGTATTGTATGTCAAATGTCAACTTGATGGGCTTTCTATGAATTTTATGTTGTATTTTTGTCATTTGGTGGGTATATTTCAAAGTAAACAATTGTTGCTACAACCAAGTCAAACATAATTGTTGTACTTTTCAAGTTTTGTGAATTTCAATTTGACTTTCCCTTCTTGTACTTTTCAAATTTTGTGAATTTCAGTTTGACTTTCTCTACTAGTATTTTATGATTTTTAATCCTAATTGCAGATGTTTTTTTTTTTTTTTGTAACCGTGAGTTACTATTCTTTATATATATATATATATATATATATGTGGTTATTTGGCTTGGTTAGGGACATAGACAAGGAGAAAAATATACAGAGAATTTATATACCCCTTTCTTCTTTTTTGTTCTTATTCTTCATTCACCCATAAATAAGAAATTATTAAATCAAACTCCTAAATATATGACATGAAATTTTTTGATCATTTGGTTTCTAGATCAATAAGGTAGTTATATGCAAAATGTACAAATAATATAGTTGTAGTCACATGATTAAATTATGAATGTATTTTAGATAGTCAATAAGACTATACGATACATGGGAGAAAATTAAGAAAATTAAATCTCTTTGATTGTGAGCTTGTTTATCTTATTTTGATACTTTTGTTTCTAAATTTAAATTTGTTCAAATTTATTGATACATTGATGTATTTATAATAGACCTGACATTGCTTATGCAAGTGACAAATTGAGTAGATACATAGAATCTTAACAAGGATCATTGGGGGAGCATAACTTGAATACTTAAATTTTTTGAGAGATATTCTTGATTATGATGCATAATGGATTTCCCACTATATTAAAAGGTTATAGTGATGTTAATTGGGTCTACGATCCAAATGAGAAAGAAATATATGTGTTGTTATATGATTATCGTTGATTGAGGTGCATTGTATTATAGACTTGTACAGATCGGTTCCAATATGGAATCCATGATTATAGCCTTAGAAAAGGCATGATTCGAGGCTAAATAGCTTAAAAAACTATTAGCGTGATATCCTTATATGGAAGATACAAGTTTTAACTGTGTTTATGTGTTATGATTGCTAGGTTGAAAAGGCTAAAGCAAAATGGTAAAAAATCAAGCAATTATGCCTGTGACATAATATTGTGAAACAACTATTGTTTGAGACTTAGGTGTTATTCCTAGATTCTATGACGTCAAAGTAGATCTTGGCCAATCCTCTAATAAAATACATCAAGGGGGATGAGACTTATGCCTATAACAAGGGTCAATAGTGATGATAACCCAACCTACATGTATGGAGATCCCATGAAGTAGGTTCATATGGGTAATTACAAGTCCCTAGGTGGCCTGTTGGTGCACTATCAAATCTTATTATATATTTTGAGAAGTCCTTCCTGTGGTGTAGATAGTGCAAGAGATTGCAATGTGTGAGGTTGAGCAATAACTCTTAATAAATACCATAGCCCTTATATAAGGAGTGAGTTTAATTGTAGTGTACACTTGATGGATTTACCTATGTAAGTGTGAAGTGGGGCCGCTTCCTATGAGGGCTCGGGTAAGCTCTCTAGAGCAATCATGAAAATCCAAGTATGGCGCATGGCCAAAACGTGCCAACCTGTGTAGAACAGTTTTCTTAGCAAAGTGTGATGTGAGTGATAAGTACGTTGATTCACACAAAAGAAATGAGGTTCATAGAAATTTTAAATTTTACCAAATTTCTGTGGGTTAGTTCTTATTTCCCTTAAGTATTGGTTCATAGTCCAAAAGACACTAACGTTGAGGCATTACACTAAAGTTGTATTTCTTACTTATTCTAATTTGCCTTTGAAATATGTGGAGAATTGTTGTATTTTTGTCATTTGATGGGTATATTTCAAAGCCAACAATTGCTGCTAAAACTAGTCAAACACAACTGTTACACTTTTCAAATTTTGTATATTTCAGTTTGACTTTTCCTACCAGTATTTCCTGATTTTTTGCCCTAATTGTAGATCTTTTTTGTGACCTTGGGTTACTATCCTTTTATATATATGTGGTTATTTAGCTTGGTTAGGGACATATACAAAGAGAAAAATACCCAAAAAAACCTATACAAACCTTTCTTCTTTTTGTTTTTGTTTTTGATTCCCCTGTCTTGTTATCTTATTTTGAACTATTCTGGAAAGACTATTGCTCAATGAAGGCTGTTCGTGAGACCTATATTTTACGTGTGTACGTTAATGGAGATGTGACTATTGAACCGTGGAGGGCAGATCGCTGAGACTTTCTACACCGAGTTATTATCTCTGAGGGGCAAAAAACTACTCTTAAGAATAGTGTACTTGTACATGCCTCAGCCAAATTCAATCGGATAAGTTGTTCTTCCTCTTCCATGTTACACGTTACACTTATTATATTTATTGCTAAATCGTTCTTCCTTTTCCATGTTATAATCATTGTATTTATTATCTTTAATAGTTTTTGTAGCCTATATTAATTTAATTTTCCAACATTTTATCCGTTGAATGACTTTTCTCCATGCACAAAAGCTCACCAGACACCATAGTTATTAGAACCGGACCAGACCGGTTAGTTCAACCAGTTGAACGGTGAACCGGACCCTCGGCCAGTTTGGTATTATATTTAGACCAGTTTTAACTATTAAACCAGACTAAACCGGTGTAACCCAGACTAAGCTGGTGGAATTTTCCTTGAACGGGATGAACCGGCACAAATTTCGGATGAAATAGCAGGCTGATTTCCAATGTTGAGGGGATGCGTGACATTTATTACGGATCTTGGAAAATCGATGGAATTTTTTGATGGAATTTTCCTTAAACTGGATGAACTGACACAAATTTCAGATAAAAAACAGGTTTCCAACGTTGAGGGGAAGCGTGACATTTATTACAGATCTTAGAAATGTGCATTGCTGGTATTTATTACGATTTTGAACAGGTTGATGACTTAATATATATCATAAAAAAAATGTTACTTTTGTATTCTACAAGGCTCAAACATGGATGAATTGTGTAAAGAGTAACACTTTAACCACCTAGACAATACTATTTTCTGATAAGTTCTTTACAAAACTTAATATATAGTATATTTTCGAATATATTAAAGATATTAATTGTAATACCGATTGAATCGGTTGACCCACTAGTTAAACCAGTGAATAATATGTATTCTTCCTCTCTTTCTCTCTCTCTCTCTCTCTCTCTCTCTCTCATAAACACACACAAGTTCTTCTTGCTTTTATTATATTATAAATATAAGACCAAAATTCGTTGTGTATAAACACACACACACACACAATATATATATATATATATATATTGATATACTATAAAGTGACAAATATATTCAAAGCACGACACGTGTATGTAGAAAGCTCTTCAAGGTACAGATTAATGAAGATTGTTTTATCTAGATTACAGGGGCTCGGGGGTTTCAGAAGTATGTTATTCAAAACATGGTACTGCCTTCCATATCCAAGTGACCTCAGAATAAGAAAATAGAGTTCCATATGAAAACTACTATCTTCGGATATCTACGAATCCCTACTTTTATGGCTCATAATCTTACTCAACTTAGGAGATCTATAAATAAGACCATAAGATTCGCTTCCGATTCATGTTCAATTGCTCTTTTCAATTATAGTCTTTTTTCTATTTACTAACTTTATCATCGGAGCGGCTACCACCGGAGCCTACTTAGTGACCCTTTAATCTCAAGTTCTTGACATGTAGCGAAGGACAGGAGGCCCCTCTGATCAAAATGAGCAACATCAGTTTGGCACCATCTGTGGGAACGACAATCGTTCTTGCTATCTTTTTATTCAAAACAACCAACCTTTTGTCTTTTTCTTCCAAGAAGCAATGGCTCCCAGCCTTCGTCATAGAAAGAATTCTCAAAACTCTCAAAATCAGCCTCCTGCTAGAAGAGGAAGGGACAAACACCCAATCATTTGCAATAACAGCTTGATCGGATTCAACGACAATCTGATCAGATGCAGGAACAACTCACTGCTATGTCACAAGCTCTGAATTCATTGGCCAAGAGCCAGCGGAGCAATCCACCTCCTCTTCCTCTTACTAATGCTATTTACGGAAGAACTCAGCCTCTTGCCACCACCACGAGTGGAGGGCCCCCCAACGAGGCTTTGCTTAACACGCAACCAGTACACCCCCATGGTACCACTCATATAGGGGCTGATCCCTAGACGTCAACAGCCATAGGAAGAGGAATGCCCACGTTTCACCCAACTGTCCACTATCAGAGCAAAACTAAGATTTATACTCTAATGGCCTCTAGAGCCAATCTAGCGCCACAGGAATTCCAGCCTCCCGAGGCTCCAGGTTCCCCTAGTCTTGGGAGGGAAACAACCTTCTGCTAACACCAGAAAAACTCCTCCCCTGAGTCGAGGATCTAGAGGTACAAAACAAGATTAACAACAGGTTTCAACCCCACAACAAGTCTTGCCCAGAGCCCTTCAGAGGGAAAAAGAGATAGTAGACTTTCAGGAGCAAACAATCTCAACCAGAGGATTCCATGCCCCTCTAGAGCAAGATGAACTACGTAAATTTCTCGGGAGGCTCTTTACGCCATTTACCTCTGCCATAATGTCAGAAGAGCGATCAAAAAAATTTGTTGTCCCAAAACTTACTCTCTATGACCGAACTGGGGACCACCTATCTCACTATCAACATACAATGGCTCTTCATGGAGCTACTGATGCCTTCATGTGCCGGACGTTCGTGACGAGCCTTAAGGGTACCACCTTTAAGTGGTTCCACAACCTCTCCCAAAAATTGATCAGTAATTTCTATGAGCTCAGTAGGCTATTTCTTGATTGATTCCTAACTAGTAGGAAGTTAAGAAAGGGACCAGAATTCCTGCTAACTATAAAGTAGACAAAAGGAGAATCACTTTGGGAGTACATAGCTCATTTTAATACCGAGCTCACGAAAATAACCGATTGCAGTCCAAGCTTCTTGGTGGCCGCCCTCACTTCAAGCCTTGGACTTGGATGCTTCTAGGATTCTTTAACCAAGAATCCCCTTGTCGATATGACAACACTCATGGAGCGAGCATGGAAGTATATATTAATCTCGAAGATACCAAAATGTCTTTTCGAAAAGAAAAAGAACAGGCTCAAAAGGATGAACAAATTCAGAAGAGGGATAACAGTGCTAACAGGAAGAGGATCAGGAGTCCTGATAAGAGAACAACACCTAGAGCCCAGAACAATTCTAACTTTGGGAAGTATGGAACTTTCACCCCTTTAAATGCTTCTCTAACTCACATACTCCAACAAATCCAAACTCGTGAAAACTTGAAGTGGCCAGAACCACTAAAAAGCCATCTTGACACAAGAAATCAGAACAAATATTGTGATTTTCATAAGGAGCACAGGCATAAAACTGAAGAATGTAGAGCTCTTAAGTAAGAAATAAAGCATCTCATTAGAGGAGGGCGATTGAGGGAGTTTGTCCGATAAGACGAGAGTCAGAACCCCCGTGATGATAGACCACCGCAAAGAAGGAAAGAACAAAGACCTGAATAGAGAGAAATTTGAAAAGACCAATAGGGGCCAAATAATCAAGTCATCTTTGTGCTTTACGCTGACAATGTGACAATAGGAATGTCTAACCAAGGCAGGAAAAGATATGCTCGGGAGGCAAGGGCAGAACCCCATGTTCTCTAAATCTTGGCCATTGAGAAAAAGATAAATTCAGGACCTCAGATCCAGTTGTTTGAATTGGACCTCATTGGGATACACTATCCCCATAGCGATGCTCTTGTCATCTTACTCAAAATCGCTAACTTTGATATCAGAAGGGTTCTTGTGGATACTGAAAGTTCCACTAACGTATTATTCTACGAGCCCTTCAAACACATGAAGCTCAATCCTAATGACATCAAAACTACCACCATTATTATGGCAGGATTCGATGAAAATCTCAGCATCTCATTAGGCAAAATTGATCTACTGACAACGATGGGAGAAAGGGATGGACAGAAGACACTAATCTTTGAATATATGGTCCTAAACTCTAAGTCCCCCTATAATGTCATTATTGGGAGACCTTGGATCTACTAGATTGGAGTGGTTACTTCAACCCTCCATTAATGCCTGAAATATGTCCACAATGACAAAGTCTTTTCCATCAAGGGCTGTCAGCCCACTACCTAGGAATGTCATGCCTTTGCGTTAAAAGAAAAGCCCTCCAAATAGCAATTATAATACCCTCATGAAATGGAAAGTTCCTTATTTTCCAACCTTTATGAGGAAGAGAAGTGTCCCTTTGAAATTGACGAGCCATTAAATCCTAGAGGAATGGACAACATGGTTAAACCAATGGAGGAGCCCATCAAAATACTCATCAGCATTGAAGGAGAGGGAAAGTATCTATAAATTGGCTCCACTCTCTCTTTCTCCGAGCAAGAGGAAATTGTTGAATTTCTAAAAAACAATCTGTCAGTATTTGCTTAGGAAACTAAAGATATGGAGGGAATAGATCCTAATTTCATCCCTCACAAGCTAATGATAGATCCGAACCATTCTCTGGTGAGACAAAAATGGAGAATATTTGCCCCTGAACGTCATAAGATCATCAATGAAGAGGTCCAGAGGTTGCTAAATGCTGGAATGATAAGGGAAGTGTTCTACCCAGAGTGGCTTGCCAGTACAGTTCTCGTAGAGGGTCTGCGTTGACTATACCGACCTAAATAAAGCTTGTCCCAATGATAACTTTCCTCTTCCTAGAATTAATCAACTTGTTGATGCCACGACAGGTCACGAACTTATGAGTTTCATGGATGCTTATTCTGGATAAAATCAAATTCAAATGTATCTTCCAAACCAGGAGAAAATGGATTTTATATCAGAACAAGGTCTTTATTCTTATAGAGTGATGCCGTTCGGTTTAAAAAATGTAGGAGCTATGTACCAGCAGCTTGTAAACAAAATGTTTGGCCTCCAAATTAGGGACACAATGGAAGTCTATATTGACAACATGCTTGTCAAAAGTGTTCGGAAGAGTGACCGCATTCAGCACTTTAGACAGACATTCGATATCCTGAAGAAACATAGAATGAAGCTAAACCCTTTAAAATGTACCTTCGGGATCACAAAAGGGAAATTCTTTAGTTTTTTAGTCTCTTAAAGAGGAATTGAGGCCGATCCCTCACAAATCAAAGCTCTGATTAAACTAGAGTCACCTAAAACTAAGAAAGATATCCAAAGCTTGAATGGAAGAATAACAGCTCTGAATAGGTTTATCTCTAAATTTACGGATCGATGCCTCTCATTTTTTAGAGCTTTGAAGGAGAGTAAGGCCCTAGAATGGACCCTGAATGCGAAGAGGCTTTCCAAGAACTCAAGCGATACTTAGCTTCCCCCGAACTCCTTTCAAAACTAGTACTGGGGGAAAAACTACTCTTGTACTTAGCTGTATTAGAAAATGCCATCAGCTGCGCTTTAGTCAAGGAAGATAAGGGAGTTCAAAGGCCTATCTTTTACGTTAGCAACGTACTTCTAGATACCAAGACAAGATATTCCAAAATTGAAAAACTAGCCTTAGCTTTGGTGATATCCGCTCGAAAGCTCAGACCATACTTTCAAGCCCATCCTATCATAATCCTTACATCCTGTCCGTTAAAATCAGTCCTACACAAACCTGAAGTTTTGGGACGACTGGTTAAATGGTCAATAGAATTGGAAGAATTTAACATATCCTATGTACCACATGGACTGTTATTAAAGGCCAAGTATTAGCAGACTTTGTAGTAGAGTTCACCTGAACACTACCTTTGAAAGCTCAAGCCACTATAGACACTTCGGTGTGGCTACTTTACAACGACGGTTTGTCTGTCGATAGAGGCTCTAGAATAGGTATAATGCTTCAATCCCCTGATGGGATCGTAACCGAAAAAGTGGTTAGCTTAGGATTCAGAGCCTCTAACAATGAAGCCGAGTATGAAGCGCTTATCCTTGGGATGAAACTGGCTTTAAAATAGTGAAGTTCTGGATCTTGAAGTATTCTCTGACTCTCAGTTTATGCATGATGAGTCAAGTTCTAGGAGAATTTTCCACCAAGGATAATAGGATGGCCAGATATTCAGAGCTAGTGGAATAACTAAAGATGTCTTTTCACAAATTCACCATTCAGAAGATCAAGAGAAACCAAAACTCTAGGGCCAATGCTTTAGCAAACATGGCCTCTCATCTTAAGCTAGAAAGGGATTCAATGGTAAAAATTTTCTACTAGTCAAAACCTAGTATTGAGGTAATACAATCCCTCCAAATTTTAGAACAACCTCAGAATTGGATAACTCCCATAATCATCATCATCCAGTTTCTAAAGGAAGGGTTGCTTTTAAAGGACAAGAATCATGCTAGGAGAATTCGAATTAGGGTAGCTCAGTACTTAATTTTTAAAGAAAATCTTTACCGAAGGTCCTATACATAACCCCTCCTACATTGTTTAACTCAAGAAGATGCCCACTATGTCCTAGCTGAGATACATGAAGGGATTTGTGGCAACTATAATAGGAGAAGGACCATAGCCCACTGAGCACTAACGCAGGGCTACTACTGGCCTGGTAGGCTAAAACAGGCTAAGGAATATGTCCGGAGGTGTGAAAAATGTCAACGATTTACCTCATACCAACATCAACCTTATTATGAACTCAGTCCCTATCGCCAGCCCTTGGCCTTTCGCTCAATGGAGAATGGATATTGTAGGGCCATTGCCAAAAAATCCTCAGAACAAGAGAATCCTACTAGTCGCCATTGACTATTTTTCTAAATGGGTGGAGGCTGAATCACTAACCCACATAACAGAGGTGGAAGTAAAGAATTTCACTTGAAAAAATATAGTATGCAGGTTCAATATACCCCGCGTCATTATTTCAAACAATGGGTCGTAGTTTACTGAAAAATATTTGGGAAGTTTTGGATAGATTTGCACATTAGTCACCACTTCTCCTTTCCAGGGCACCCTCAAGCTAATGGATAAGCTGAAGTTACCAACCGCACTATTCTCAAAGCAATTAAGAAAAGGTTGGAGGTCGACAAGAAAAAATGGGTCAAAGAACTCCTTGGAGTACTCTAGGCATGCTGAACTACCAGAAGGACTCCAATTGCAAAAACACCATTGTCACTCGCTTGTGGCACCGAGGTAGTTATTCCTGTTGAAATTGGCATGTCAACCCTTAAAATAGACTAGTTTGACCAAGGGACTAATAACCAGTAGCTCGTAGAAAATCTGGACTTACTTGAAGAAAGGCGTGAATAAGCTCAGATTAAGACCGAAGCTTACCAACAGAGAATGGCTAAATATTTTAACCAAGGGCTAAGACTTGTCAACTTTTAGCTCGGAGATCTCATCCTAAAAAGGTGTTCCCAAACACTAAAGAACTCACTATGGGAAAACTTTCTCCCAATTGGGTAGGACCTTACAAAATAATCAAGGTCATCAGACTTACGACCTATTGGTTAGAGATCTAACTAGGAAGTCTATACCCAGACCTTGGAACATCGAATATTTGTGAAAGTATTATCAATCAAAAAGCTATTTTTGAGTCACTTCAGAGTTTTTCACTCAATGCACAGACTCTCAAAAGCCTTATATTCACTACAAGTATTATAGGTCTGATCTATTTCAATCAATGCAGAGACCCTTAAAAGCCTTGTATTCACTACAAGTGCTACAGGTCTGGTATATTTCAATTAATGCACAGACCCTCAAAAGCTTTGTATTTAGTACAAGTACTATAGGTCTGGTCTATTTCAATCAATGCACAGATCCTTAAAAGCCTTGTATCTACTACAAGTACTACAGATTTGGTCCATTTCACTCAATGCACGACCCTCAAAAGCCTTGTATCTACTACAAATGCTATAGATTTGGTCTATTTCACTCAATGCACAGACCCTTAACAGCTTTGTATCCACTACAAGTGCTACAGGTCTGATCCATTTCGCTCAATGCACAAACCCTTAAAATCCTTGTATTCACTACAAGTGCTATAGGTCTGGTCCATTTCACTCAATGCACATACCTTTTTGAGCCTTATATCCATTACAAGTGCTATAGGTATGGTCCATTTTACTCAATGTACAGATCCCGAAAGTCTTGTGTTCAAAACAAGTACTGAAGGTCCGGTTCATTTTATCAATTATACAGATCCCCTAGAGACCTTCTATTCATTACGGTGTTATGGGTCTGATCCATTTTTCTCACTCTATAAATCTTTGGAAAGAGCTTGTTTTAATTACAAATGTTAAAGATCTTTAGAAAAGGTTTGTTTTACAAGTATTGAAGGTTAGTAGATTATGCATTATTTTTATTCATAAGTATGGATGCTTCAAATATCTTGTTATTTTGGCCTCTGAAATCAATGCTTTGGAGTCTGTAAAGGGCTTATGTTTTCTATTGGTTTGGATGATAAAAAGATTATTTTAAAATCAAACACAACACAGAAATAGCAAGCAAAACACAAATGAATGAGATAAATAAGAATTTTTATAAATTAACGCAAAAGTGGGAGAATTATAAGTTTAGAAGAACTAAAAAAAAATGTTACAAAGATCCTAACTAATGGTCCTCGATAGGGGGGCTTCTCCCTCGGGATCTATGGACTCCGCTGGATGACTTCGGAAGGGCTCGGGGTAGGCTCATCTATTGAAACCTCGTCCACTCCAGAGATATCGAGATTAGGATCCAACTTCTAGATCTTTTTCTGGAAAGTTTCATATTCGTGGTCCGCAAACTTTCGGTCCAGCCTCTTAACCTCTTATTTGAGGGCTTTTTCTACCTCTTCTCTTGCCACTTGAACACTAGTGGCAAGATTCAGAACTGCAGCAGCCTCAGCCTCCTCTTTTTCTTTCTTTAACTTCTCCAGCTCTGCAGCTAGAGCGTTCTTCTATGACTCTAGAATGGCCATATTATTGAGGGATTTCTTCAACTTCTCCTCAAATGAGAGGGATGCAGAGTTGGCTATCCTAAGCTGTAGCCGAGTTTCATCTAGTTGATTCCTTGGGGTAGTCCATAATAACAGCCATGGCATAAACCGCCTATAAAAAACAAAAATTAGATGAGTCAGTGAGAACAAAAGTTAATCACATATATAAAATCAACTAAAGATAAAAGTCTTACCCTCATGTGAGAAACCAAGAGGTCCCTGGCTATCTTCCGGGGCGTCAAACCCTTGAAGCGACCTGCAGCCGAGCTTTAGGCCTCCTCGTAGGCCCTTTTGATTGCCACTTCTCCAGTTTCAGCCGAGGCCACACCAGGAGGAACCGCCTATTTCCCCTTTGCCGCGAGATCCAAGGTGCGTTGTGGGGGTTGGAAGTGGTGGCAACTCTCGCCGAATAGTTGGTAGGGCCAGCTCCTCGAAAACTGTACGTTCAGGAGAATTGGATCCCCTTTTTTTTTCTTTTTTTTTTTTTTCTGAGGAGGAGCTTGTATTGTAGAGCTAGACGTTCCCCCGACCTTCTTAGTTCTGGGCGTCCAGCTCTTGAGAACCGTCTTCTTCAGAATCACTGCTTTGTCCTTTACTAGCTAGCCCGGCGTCCATAAGGTTTTGAAGGGTAAAGATTCGATCATGAGGATGGTCTTGCGGGTGAAGGAGTCTTCTGTACTTCTCTTAAAGGTCGAGAGTAAAAATTGACCTCCTCAAAGCCTTCTTATCTGTGACAATAAAAATTTAGAAAAACGTCAGTCAAGATTGAAATGAGATTACAATATTTAGGTTAGAAGCCAAAGTTTTGTAGGCTCACCCTTAAAACCGGTGTGCCGAGGGAAGAAGCTGGTCCAGTTCTCAAAGTCTTCGTGTTCCCAGCCACCATTGACGAAGAAGTACCACTTCTTCCATGTCTTGTTGGAAGTAGGGTACCAAGGTCAATGGTTTGAATCTTTTGTCAAAGGATATGTAGTACATCTCCTTTGAATTAAGGAATTTCATTCTATGTTACTTCTAATAAGGTCCATATCTACTTCAACGTTGTTTTGGTGACCTAAGACTAAGAAGGCCATTAGTTGGCTCCAATTGTTGATGTTCAGTTCACTAAAGGATGGAGAGGGAAACGTACACCGACCTCAAACCATTTGTGGTAGGTGTAGATTTCTCCTCTTTTAATAGCTGACGGGCGATCTACAGCCCTCAGAATCATACAGAACACATTTTGAGGGAAATGAAAATTAACTCTAAGGGCATCTAGCATGCCCTTAGTCATAACACTCTCACCTTCCACTCTCTTATGAGGCTGACCCGACGAGCCAACCTATTTATCCCTAGATTCGAGGTGCACCTCAATTAGGAGCACTCTCGAGCTGTTACCAGAGGCACTCTCCACTTCATCATCCGAAATAGGGCCTAGTGCCCTTTGATCTCCTATTTCTACCATTTGCCTATTTTCCTCACCGGTATTTGAATAGGCATCAAAGGACGACATCCTCACGAAAGAAGTAGGGAAGAAGAATAATAAAAAAAATAAGCAATGAGAAAGTTGTCACAAACTAACTGAAAATTGAAGAATGGATGCCGAAAAAGTCTTTTGGTACACCGAGAATCGCCTAAGGGGCCTTCTTTTGCTTAGAATTCAACTTGAAGCAATGGATAGTTCGTAAAAGCCTTTTCTTGAGGGGGTTTCGTCTATTTATAAGACAACCGAAGGAGGATCGACATTTATGGCCCCAAAATCCCAATCGACAATTGGCTAATAATGGCCTCGATTACTCAATCGGCGGCTAGTGCAATGATGAGGTTGTAATTGTCTCATTAACGGCTGTTTTATCGGAATACGAAACGATGCATTAATAAAAATACATGCGACTCTTTGAAAACCCTAACCTTAGCTCTATACAGGTCTTACACAATTAAAGCTCGGGGGTGAGTAGCAGATATACCATAAAGTGACAAATATATTCAAAGCATGACACGTGTATATACAAAGCTCTTCAGGATATAGATCAACGAAGATTGTTTTATCTAGATTACATGGGCTCGAGGAGTTCAGAAGTATGTTGTTCGGAACATGACACCACCTTCCATATCCTACCAACCACAGAATAAGAAAACAGAGTTTAATATGGCAACTACTATTTTCGGATATCTACGAATCCTTATTTTTATGGCTCCTAATCCTATTCAATCTAGGAGATCTACAATCTATGAAATAAGATTATAAGATACGCTTTCGATTCATGTTCAATTATTCTTTTCAATTACAGTCTTTTTCTATTTACTAACTTTATCATTGTAGCGGCTACCATTAGAGCCTACCCGGCGACCATCTAATCTTGAGTTTCTTGACATATAGCGAAGGACGGGAGGCCGTTCTCATCAAAAAGAGCAACATCATATATATATATATATATATATATATAAATAAATAAATATCTGGTCCTCTTGGTGTCATTATATTATAGATTAAAAGACCATAATTAGTTATTGTGTATTTATATATCTACGCACATGGTCATGCGTTTGCAGATAATACATAGTGTAATAATCAACTAAGACCTTACTTTTATTGGAGTATACTGCCAAAGCTTATTTTTAAATTAATTAGATATGATAATCATGCTTGTATTGTGCTGTGGTAATTTTCTGGCTCTTTTGATAAACGGCTATGGCCTGATCCGAGTTCCTGCTCAAAAGAAGTGAGAGTCACGGGAGGAGCCCACTGGTGATGGCTCTGACAGTCAAGTCAGCAAGAGGACAAAAGAAATATTACTAATAAACTTAGTTTCGGGTCATACCTTGCTTATCAACAAGAGGTCTTACCCTTCTGTTAAGATTAGGTGAGTGATTCCCGAAATTGTGAGATACATGAGATGGAGACATCTTCGGGATTTGATTTGAATTAGTTAACGCAAATCTCCTTTAAATTTAAATA
Source organism: Nyssa sinensis (assembly GCA_008638375.1). Taxonomy (NCBI): domain Eukaryota; kingdom Viridiplantae; phylum Streptophyta; class Magnoliopsida; order Cornales; family Nyssaceae; genus Nyssa; species Nyssa sinensis. The sequence goes on from CM018031.1 coordinate 16,072,288, forward strand.
AGATTCTAGACCCCAAGGTCTTTCCCTTCCTAACTTGTATTTAGCTCGGAAGGTTCACCAGGTCCAACAAGCTGAAGAGTCGCTTCATGGTATCGATAATCCAAGACCTCAAGCGGGTAGTTAGATTAATCCGTGACTTAAAGTTGTCCACGTGTCATGATCGTTAAGAAACAAGTCATTTTGTGGCATATATATTTATATATGTATATATCATATTGCATGTCAAATATCAACTTGATGGGATTATAATATGAATAGATGTCTCGCGCAAGAACTCCCATTTCTCCCATTGACAAATTATTAGATTAAAATTTTAAATAATACTTCGTTTTAAGTTAGGTAAGGGAAAATTCTTCTTACACTTAATTATAATTAATTACACATGTATTGTATATATATTTTATTTTATTTTATATTTTTTAATTAAAATTAAATAATAACATAATCGATATTCACATGTGACAAATTAAGATTGTGATACGTATTTATGTAGAAGGAGATTTTTTTTACCTAGTTTGGAGCTAAATAATATCCTAAAAATTCTAATTTTGATCGTGTGTGTGTGCGTGTGTATATATATATATATATATATTATATGCACAATGCACAAAGTGGAGATATGATGTTATGGGTTTTGGTAACACAAAATTACCTTTATTGCTTAATAGCTCAAGACAATTTGAGCCTTAGAGCTTTTTCAATTCACGTATCAAATACCATGCTAATTCTAAAATTTGACAAGAATATAAAAATTGTTACTGCAATAGTAATGCCATTTCCAATGTCATATTTGGCATTGAAAGTAGCTAGAGATATTTCAATAGATTACAGCTGTATGGGAGGTGGGATCCACATTTTACCATGTTGACTCAATCGAGTTTGCAAAATAGAAAAACTCAAAGGTGAAGTCCACGCTTGAACTATTTCACTTTCTGTGTTAGCCACACTTTGTTCATTTTGGTTGCTAGTTTCCAACTGTATGAGAGGTGGGGTCCACAATATCATATGTTGTGCTAAAAAATAACATTTTAGCATTGGAACAAAGTAGTCAAAGTTTGACATTTTTTGTACTGTAGTAATACCAAAATATAACATTGACTTGGCTACAATGACATTTAGCATTGGAGAAACTCTTAGAGTGACAACTTTAAATGAGATTATTTAAAAATTTTACTTTTCATTTTTTGAGATCTAAGAAGAATAAAATTTTGATAACAAATGCAATTTAAAATAATGATTATACAATTTATAGTATAAGAGTTTTGAATAAATTAAATAAAAACAAAAATCTAATATATGTATAAAATATATACGTTCTCAATATATATAGTAATATAAAATTATAATACTAATCTATTAATGTAGATGATGAATAAAACTCTGATAATAGGGTTCTTAAATAATCAAAATATTCTTGTAGTAAAATTTATAAAAATTTAAATTAGGCAATACAAAATAATTATTCACGTCTTTTTTATTTAAACATATATCAATAGAATTAGAGACCGAGGTTCTATCCAAAGTGACAAAGTCTTCTTTTTACAGATGCTGGGCCTAGTTTAAGACTCAACACATACGCGCCCACACCATGGTAAAAATTTTCCCTTCTCCCGTTAAAAAAAAATTAAATTGAGTTTTCTTTTTCAGCCCGGGTGTCAATCCATGGTCTTTTAACCTTAATATAAGAAGATTATGTCTCTTTATCTTTTTTGCTTACTGTTTCATTGGAACGCTTAAGATGCCAACTTAGAGAACTTCATATCACTCCATGAGATCTTTTTTTGGTAAGTTAATTTTATTACTATCCAAATTAGAGGTAAACCCTATGCAAGAAGCATAAGCATCAAACTGAAAACAATACTACAACCTCAGGAATCACCCTAGGCAATAGGACACATCTTCTTGTGATTTACGACATATCATGTATCTTAAAAATCAGATAATTAATTTTAGAATTGTATTAGAATTGTTTAGTTTTTAATTTTGATTTATTTTTAATTCTCTAGTGTTATAGTTTTATTAGGATTACTATAAGAAATATAGAAATTAATAGTTTCCTATTCAAATTAATATTCTTTAGTGTAGTAGAAATATTAGTATAAAAATAGGAATTATGGTTTTTTAGTCAAAATAAGAGTATCTAGCATTATAAATATGGTCTTTATAGTAATGTTTTTTTTATAAATAAATATTTTCTTGTTGAATGAAGAGTCCCAATATTACTTGTTTTTCAAAAAATTCGACGTATTCGATTATCCTTCACTTTTTCGTGTTCCGCATTATGTGACTTCTCAGTATTAGACATTAATTTATCAATCAAAACAACTAAAAGAGCTCCCAACAAAACAACCAAGGATAATCAAATGGAAAACTCCATGAGATCTTCATTACAAAGCACATGCTCAAAGACTAATATTTTAAGCATTTGAGTCGAGTTGACACCTACATTATTAGAGATAGTGACTCATATTTTTTTAACATGTGAAATTAGAATATAGGCACAGAACAAGCTGCATGAGGTTATATTAGAAAGTTTTTTCAATACCAGAGTTTTAATTACCAGAAAGTATGAGCATGATATAAGCCTATTTCAATACAGTGAATAACAAAGTTGCTTATTTCGGTGTGCATAATTATACTGTCGAATCAATTAAATTCTATGCTTCATTTTTCACTCTATTTCTCAAATGATTTTCACCAAAGTGTGCTTACTGTATATCGTTTATTTTCAACATGCATGTATGTGAGGACTTTTTCCTTGCAACAGGGTCCATTACCAATTCACATATCTGACAGAGCCACCATGGGCTTGTAAAAAAAAAAACGTTTTGAATTTTTTATGCTTTTAAAAAAATATTTTCAAATATACACCCTTTAAGTAAAGTTTTTGCTTCTACAGGTTTAAAATTCTTCACGCTTTACCATTAATTGATTCCTTATTTGATAAGGCTTTATTAATTTTTTGAAGTTTGTTTTGGATAACCTTAAGTTTTTTATTTTTTAAGTGCCTTTTTTTTTTTAGTTGAAATTCTTATCTAATTTACATGTTCCTTTGTATCAATAAATTTAGTTTACTTATAAAAAATATTATCAGTGAATATTTTTTTTTTAACTCAGAACCTCAGAACCGATTCTACTAATCATAATTTTCAATTGGGTGACTTATGCCCTTGGTGGGATTTGAATCACTTATCCCTTCGTGCTCTATCACTCGAGTTAGCCCCTCAATTGGGGTCTATAAATTTTTTATTGATTAATATTAACTTTTTATACTTCTTTAAATTTTGCTGTAAACTTCTGGCTCCAATCCCCCCTCCCCCTCTTACTCTTATTATGACTGTTATGGTGTTTATGGTTCAGCAGCCTCACCCTTTTTTTTAGCATCTGAGAGAAAAGCTTGTGAGAGGAGTTTTTGCACGAATACTGGTGCAGCTGCTCCTCCAAACAGGGTTCTTTGAAGATGACCAAGGCAACTTTCAACGAAGAGGTAGATAAAAGAGACTAGAACAATAACTTCAAAGGGGTGGTTGAAAGCAATTAAAAGATTTGTCTTCTAAAATCAAGTCAAAACTTGTCACTTTCTCTTAAAACCAGTTTATACAAAGTGTTATCTCAACTTTAATCGGATGTAAATTCAACGGATAGTTACTTTTTCTTCAAATCAGTCCATACAAAGTATTGTTTCGACTTTAATCAGACCTCCTATTAGTATACGGTAAGATTGATATTTTGAATTAGTTCAATGTCAAAATCAGATATCGAGTTGTCAGAGAAATAAAAAAAAAAAGAGCGACTAGAACAATCTTCAGATGGTCATTGACTTTTTCTGTTAACAACTAATCACTAATGTAAGGAATTGTCACCGGCCGCCAAATGAGTAGTATGGTCAAATGTTTTATTGCTTGTAGCAAATGAGCCCTCAGCTTGTATCTATAAATACCTGCAACACCAAAAAGTTTGCATTCGTGGAGCATTTGGGTTTTGAACAGTTTTGCCATGCAGTTGCAGTTTTAAGGTTAGTTTCAGGAAGCCTCAAACCTAAACACTAGGAAATAGCATATATATATATATATATATATATATATATGAGTGTAACCCATTATTTTCCTCTTTAACTCCTATTTCAAAACTAACCTATTATAATCATTGTGCTAGCTGTTAGTTTCAAAATTGCCCGTATCCCACAATTGGGTTGCACTTTTTTTTCAAATCAATTTGTTAGAACAGCTCATTTGTACACACACACACACACACACACACACACACACATATATATATATATAGGCATGTACATAATTTATACATTGTTTGATGTTGAGATGTCTAGCTAGCTTGCTATATCCATAAGCAGATAGATATGTTATGCATTTTTTTTTTTAGTTTTGGATGACTGATGGGAGAACATCCTGATGGTTGATATATATACATATATATATATATATATATATATATTCTTCTTCTGAAGTTGTAATGATACTGGCTTTACAGGGAGGTGCGATCGATATCTGTGATCATTCAAGTATTTCGTGAGGTTTCCCACATTAAAGGCAGCTGTTTTCATTTCTGAGGTAAGCTTCCCACATTTCAATCCTGCAGTTTCTTTGGGATCTAGTTCTTCAGACAATGAATTATGTTTATTTAACTGACTATATTAATCCATGTGAAATAGCAAAGGGTGGGTGTAAAGTTTGAATGACAACTAATCTGCTTATTGAGCTCTTCCTATTGACTTAGTGCGAGCTCCTACACATGTTTGCAAACAACAAAAACGTGTCGGTCATTAATGATGATTTATAGTTATGAAAAGAGTAAATTCCAATTACAAATTAATTATGAGCTCAAAACTGTATAGAATGCAAGAAAGCATATGGATAGTCCTATACATAGGAGGTATGAAACATGGATACTATACTTTGATTTATGTCTTCGTGTCAAATATCAACTATTTTCGAACACTTTTTGAACAGGGACATACAAAAAAAGAGTGTTTAAATTATATATATATATATATATATATATTTTGAATTCTGGATACTTTTCGAACACGTTAGGACATGTTAGTACATATTTTTTTTCCTCCTTTTCTCCTTAATTTTTTTTTTTTGGTTAAATATACACACACACACACACATATATATATATATATATATTTTATGTAATAGTTAGTAAATTTATTTGGAGTTTAAATCATGAATTTTGACGATTAAATGAAAAATTGTTTAAATTTTTATTTAATGAATTTTTTATTTTAATATTTTAATAATATTTATGTTATTTATGTATTTTTTTTTTATCAATTTTAATTAAAATGATGTTAGATTTTTTATATGATCAGATAATATATATATATATATATACACACACACACACACACACTTAACATGTTCTTGACATATTCGTATCTTACTTTTTTTTTAAATATCATATTCACATATCCGTCTTGTAACCGTACCCATATTTCTTAAGATATGTGAGTCATGTTACACGAAATTTTTCTCACAAATTTTGTTGTTTATTACTACATTTATTTCCTAATAATGTAGAAAATTATTGTGACCAACAAGTCAAAAATCTTTTAAGGATCGGCGGAGAGGCAATGTCTTTGTTAGCTTGCGGAAGAGTCAAGAATTTGGGGGGCTTGTGGAGAAATATATGATATTTCAATTAAAGAGTATTAAAGCTGTAATCTTCTGTCACCAATTCAACTAAAGCATTATTTTAAAGTATTTTGATTGTTCCTTTCCTTTCTTTGAAATTTCTCTTCTTTTATAAGATACCATATTTTTTTAGGAAAATTTAATAATAGGTTTTTATTAGTCTAAAGTTTAATCAAAATATTTTAACGTAAAGAATTTTTAATTATTTTCTTCGAAAAAACATCATTCACCATAAAAACACATGAAAAAACAAGGTCCTTTTGGTAGAACTTGAACAAATTCAAAATTTTTAAAACTGTTGGTTAGATTTTTTAAACTCACCAGGTTTCTACTTTAAAATAACCTGAAAAAATACAACCATCATATTTCAAAACACCCCTGCATTCACCAATGCCAAATATCATTTTAGATAGAGAGAGGGTTGAGAGAGAAAGTGAAGCGAGGAGGAGGAAACTTTCTTACGGTTTTGGAGGGGTTTGAATCGGGGGGAGTTAAGGAGGACATAGGAGGTGAAAGAGGAGGTTGACGAAATTGGAGCAGAGGAGGAAGAGGAGGAATAGAAAGAAGATTACGATGGTTAATCAGAAGAGAATGAGGACGAAGATGAAGATGATGAGATAGTGGAAGAACAGAAAGGGAGGTGAATTTTCTAGGTATATCATTTTTTGTTGTGATTGTTTTCTTCCATATCTGTTGATGGGGGTTTCGAAATATTTGGGATTTAAGGATCGAATTCGCTGATTGCGTGATCGCTGCCGTTGCCGCTGCCGCCACCGCTACCGTTGCCGCTGCTCCTATTCTTCCACTTTCTTTTATTCTTTTCTTCCTTTTCCTCTTCTTTACTTCTCTTTTCCTGCCTTCTTCTCACGTTCTCTCTCTCACTTTCACACTTTCTCTTCTTTTTTCCAAGCTTCTACACTCTTCTACTCTATTCCAATTGCTTCAGCTTTCTTTTCTTTTTCTTTTTTTTGTTTTATTTTCTTTTCCTTTTATTTACTGACTTGGATATATATATATATATATATTTGTTCATATAGGTAGGTTGTCCTATATACATTTATATAATTATGTGTCTTAACATATTTCTATTTTAAATATATATTTTTTATTTATTTATTTTTATTCATTATTTATTTATTTTATTTTTTATGTTATAGCCCGGTTCAACTCGGTCGGGCACTGTCTAACTCGGGTCGGAGTATTATATTGCAATGTCTTGGAGAGAAAAGTATAGACGGACAATCCTAAATCTCCTAGGTTAGATCTTGTGCCAAGGTAAAACAATGAAGTTTTTATGTAATAGATATAAATATTATTAATAACAATGATAAAAAAAATTTAACAAATATATAAAAAAAATTAAAAATGAATTGTTATATTATTATTTAACATTTTATATTATTTTTTATATAAAATGAAAAAATCTTTAGAAAGATTTAGAAAAATGTGTTTCAGAATTCCAAACGCATTTTCACAATTTTTAACTCAGAAACTGAATTCTGATTAGCATAACCAAACGCATTTTCACAGTTTTCAAAAAATTAATTACAAAATTCTGAAACACATTTCAAAAACATTTTTTAGAAAATCATATCTGAATCACTATCCAAACGCAGCCCAAATCTCTTCAACCAAAATTGTGTTTAACCTATGCCGTGTCATCAGTTTTTAATTTTCAAACTTCAAAATTAAATAACTTACAATATATAAATTTGTTTTTTGTAAAAATTATATATTTGAATTCTAAAAATCGAGATCTATCAAACAAGATCTATATTTCATAGAAAATTTTATTAAAAATTTATATTTTTTCAAGAGATAATTTTCGTCGAAAAATCTCTGCCTACTAAACATGGACAGAGAAATTTGATAAATTCGTTCAACAAAAACAAATAATATTATACTTGTTTTTAACAATACCTCAAACAATCTATGTTTCTTAAGAAAGTGGTAATACTCCAACATTAATAAAATAAAATAAAAATTAGATAGCAAAAAGAATATACAACTAAAAAAAATATAACAACAAAGAAATGTTTATTAGACAGTGAATTTTGAGAAATTTCTTATACAAAAAAAAATTATTACACATGTTTTTAACAATACATCGAATAATATTTGTTTTTTAGAAAATAATAGTACTCCAACATTGATAAAAAAAAAAAAAAATCAGTTATGTTTTTTTAAATTACACTTACTTCCCCTCTTTTTCTTTGTACAACAACCGTTATTAAGGATAACAAAAAAAAAAAAAATAGAATTTCTACTAAATTACAATTATAGAAACATGACTTAAATTTTTTAAATTATATTTGACTCCCCTCTTTTCTTCCTTCCAACATCTGATATTAACAGTAGTTTCAACTATTTTTTTTAATATAACTAAAATACCTTGTACGTTGTAAATGGACAAATCTGTCCCTCTTTCCTTTTTCATTTATTTCTTTCCTTATTTTTTCTTTTCTTTTCTTTTCTTTTTCTTCTCTTCTTTTCTTTTCCTCTTTTCTTCTCTTCTCTTCTCTTCTCTTCTCTTCTTTTCTGAACGACGATCAATTTGAGGCTCCAAATTGAATCCGACGGGCCCAGATTGAAAAAATGAGGTCTAGTCAATACCCAAAAATCAAAATTCGATTTTCCTGTGATTTTGATCAAACCCAGAAAATTAAAAACTTGATAATGGTGTGGCTGAACCAACGGTTGCGATCTCCAGTCGGAAAACCCCTCCAAAGAGCTTTGTTCTACAATCCGAAGAGGAGATGGGGGATCATGGCTACCTACGTCTATTTGGGTTTGTGTGTGTATTGAAGAGAGAGAGAGAGAGAGAGAGAGAGAGAGAGAGAGCTATACACACATTTGAATCATCAAATTCCTCCCACTTCACTCACATATGCCTAGCTTCATCAGTTCTTGCTCTCTCTCTCTCTCTCTCTCTCTCTCTCTCTCTCCCTCCCCCCCCCCCCTTCAGATGAAGAATTAAAAGAAAGACTTCAACCAATTGACGAACCGCATCCTTGAAGAATTTATGGGCATGAATCTTTGAATGTCTCTCTAAAAATTTAGATGCAACAACGCTCTTGCTCAAGGATTAAAATATCGTTTCGATGTATAGTTTTGGTCTGTTCGGAAACGGAAACGTTTCAGAAATATTTCAGAAACATAATGGAAACGGAGAAAAAATTAGGAAACATGGGAAAATATAACTTAAAATTTATTTATTTATACAAATAAACCTATTTATTGAATATTTGTGCATGTTTAAGACATATACATTATATTCATGATAAATGACACTAATTTATGATAAATGACATAATAGATATATACTATGTAATATTCACAAATTAGACAATTTGACACAAGTTACATATAAAATAAAAAGTAAAACAAATAGCTATTTAAACCTATTATAATTAGTAACTTAGTATTAAAACAGTTGTTTCTCTTACACTTGATTTTTTCCTACTACTTTTCTATTATTTTAGGAAAAATAATAAAAATATCTTCTTATAATTTTGAGTCTTAATCCTTGAAAAACAAATGGATATTACTTTTTACTAACTTCTAGAATTATTGTTGATACAAAAGAAATGTTTCAGCTGATTCGGTATGTTTCCACTAGTTTCGGTATGTTTCTATGGAAACAATTTTTTTTTTCCATGAAAACATGTGAATTTCGATATTTCACTAGTGTTTCATTTCGGTTCCCTGAAGAAACGAAAACGTTTCGGCCGTTTCAATAAAAAATAAACGAAATGTTGATCCTTGCTCTTGCTTGTGCTCTGTTTCATCTCGCCCCAAGCAGACCTAGGTTCCCTGAACTACTTGTCCAATTGCTTAGAAAATTCAACACTGTTACTCTATCTGTGTGTTGATTTATGTGTTCTTACACTAGAATCACCTTTTGAAGATGTGATCTTGTTGTCTCCTATGGTGGCATGAGTGAGAAACTAGCCTCTAAACTACGTGAACCATTCCTTTCGATAACATCTAATGACTTGAGGATTAAAAGCAAGACTGTGAGCTAGCGCTTTCATCTTCTTTTGATAATCTTCCATTGCATCACTATATCCATAAAACAAGAATAACATGAAAATCTCAGAAGAATTTGTTGATGTGCAACTTATAAAAGGGCTTCTAGTTGCAGAGCAGTGAAATGAAACCCAACGAAAATGGGTTTGAGACCTAAGTTATATAGGGGGGTAATCTAGTCATTTTACTTTTGGATGACTTTGAGACAAAAAAAAAAATTATTTCAACAATAGTTTAAGGTACGTTTGTCTATATTTTCAAAACAAGAATTTTAATTTTAAAACGTGGGAATAAGCGTTTGATAAGTTATTAATTTTAATTTTTTATAATTTAGATTATCATTTCTAAATATATTTTTACAGTTTTTAGAAAAAAGTTATAAAATTTTCAGAAATTTTTTTTTAAAATTATATATGAATCATTATCCAAGTATATTTTTAATCTTTTTATCATTTCCGTCAAAGATCATGAAGTGACATGGTGTCAGGATAATATCTAAAAATATAAGAAAAATTCTTATAATTATTGGATAATAATATTATGGTCAATCCGTTTATTTCTAAAATAGACATACTTAATTATTACTCGTGATATAACAATATTGTAATTGCAAGCCCATGTCTTTTTTGCAAAGTATAATCATGTTTACAGCTTCATTCATTCTGCTATAAAATACATGATTTTATTACTTTCAGACATTCTTATATACCAATACTAACCATATACAAGTATTTCGAACTCTCAGAGCTATAGTACTTTCCTCCATGGTTCGGGTGGCATTATATTTTGCTACTCATATTTGACATCTTAGTCTTTGTTTAACTATCCTCTTCTGAAAATATGACTCAAAACTCAGTAATTTGACCCTGTGATGATCAATGCTATTTGAGATGATTCCCTGTACCATGATTGGTTTTTAGCAAATCCTGTGTGTTTTCTTGTGCTTTATGCATTTCTTGAATGACCTATTCAACAGGCCCGAATTTTGGTACAAATGGACCCAGGAAAACAAATGGAGGAGCAATTCTCCAAGCTGCATCCTTGCTTTCCTATAAACACAAGAATTGGGATAATTGGAGCAGGACCCGGTGGCTTATCTGCTGCCTATGCCCTATCCAAACTTGGTTACTGTAATGTGACTGTTTTAGAGAAGTGTCAATCTGTTGGAGGGATGTGTGAATCTGTTGAAATTGAAGGTACAATAAAATATTCTGCTTTTCTTTTTCTTTTTTTCAAATGTTTACCATGAATTCTGAATCATAGGTATTGTATCTCATATGAGAAAGTTGCATATAAAAATTGTTTGTTTTTGATATGGTTCCTCTCGGGAAGTAAATGGGAATATATATTGCAAACTCATGAAGTTAGTGATTAATGATTTAAGAATTATTTCATATGCTTCTCACAGGAAGGATTTATGACTTGGGAGGTCAAGTTCTTGCCACAAACAGTGCTCCCACTATCTTTCACTTGGCAAAAGAAATAGAGGCAGAACAAGAGGAAATGGACAGCCACAAGTTTGCTATCATTGACAGCTCTACTGGTAGATATAAAGACATGAAAGTGGTAGATGATTATGTATCCATAATCTCTCTGACCTTAAAACTACAGGTTAGTTTCAGCAGCCATATATATGCTTACATCAATAGTCTTTTTTGTTATTGAAGTTCAAGAAGTGGTGTTAATCTCAATGTTAACTCCCCACAGGATGAGGCCAAGGCTTCAGGACGAACTGGGGTTCATGCTGTGAGTGACATTGCTTCGGACGTAACCCCTGCGTTTCTTGAGGGTCATGGATTTAAATCTGTTCCCAAGTCTGTGGCTTATGGATACACTGCCTCTGGATATGGATTCACTCAAGATATGCCTTATGCTTACTTTCATGAATTCACAAGGACTTCAATGGCTGGAAAGGTTCGACGCTTCAACGGAGGTTACATGAGTGTTTGGCAGAAGATCAGCAATTCTCTTCCTAGTAGAAATCTGCTGCAATGCTGAAGTATTAGCAATCAGACGCAATTTGGCTGGCATAAGTATTGATGTAAAAAATGATTGTGGAGAAATACAAGTTATGGAGTTCGATAAAATCATTATCTCTGGTGCTTTTCCTTTCAGTAGAAAGACTTATAGATCACCAACCTCAGACACCACAGGTTCGTTTGAGCTTTAAATTTTGCATACTTTTTGTTGTTGCCTCCAAAATATCTGACCGGCCTCAATTTCTTTGGGTAGAAATTGAGAATGAGGTGATGGACATGAGTGAACTTGAAAAGGAGCTGTTCAGTAAAGTTCAAACTATTGATTACTATACCACTGTGTTGAAGATTAAAGGCACTAGAGCATATTCCAATGGGTTTTTATTACTTTGGGGAGTTCATGGATGATCCTGCAGCCATTGGACATCCTGTTGCAATGCAGAGATTCTATGCGGACACGGATGTCTTCCTGTTCTGGTCTTATGGAAACTCTATAGATATTAGGGGACCAAAGATCATTGAGCTTGCCATCAATGCAGCTAAAAGTATGGGAGGTGAAGTTGAGAAAGTAATTTTACAACGGCAGGTTTAAGTATTTTCCTCATGTCAACAGCCAAGGTGTGCTCTATTAGTCACTTCTGTACATGTGCTTTGTGCTAATATAATATTATTTATATATATATATATATGTGTGTGTGTGTGTGTGTGTTATTTATTGCTTGAAATGCAAATGCAGTTATGAAGGAAGGGTTTTATGACAAGTTAGAGCTAGAGCTGCAAGGTCAGCATAGCACTTACTATGTGGGCGGTCTATTGGCATTTGAGCTCACAGAGACAAACTCATCTTATGCAATGGCTCTAGTCTGCAAACACTTTGCAAGTGACAGGCCTTTGCCAAAATTTCCATATGTAAAGGTACTTTCTAAACTTATAAATGAGTTTGATCAACTTTTCTACAGTATAGAACTTTGCAAGTCTTAAAAATCTAACTGCAGAGTAAATAGTTTTGCTTATTTGGGCCATTTGTTGCCTGCAGAGATTGTTTACATTGGAATCAGATCGTGCCGTGGTATTGAATTCTAAGGAATTAGATGAATTACCAGGATTAGATTTCCCAGACCTGTCTTCCCTTGATTGCTTTCTGAGACATTGGGGAACTCATAACATCACACAAAAGAAAACCCTGTATACTTGGATTAATGACAAAGGGGAAGTAGATGAGCAGAGGACATATGCAGAACTTCATGCAAATGCTTCTAAAATTGCTCATAATCTCCTGACAAGCAAAAAACCAGTTATCAAGCCTGGTGATAGGGTTCTCTTGGTCCATGTTCCAGGGTCTTGATTTTATTGATGCTTTCTTTGGGTGCCTAAGGGCTAGAGTCATACCAGTACCAGCTATTCCGCCCGATCCATTTCAAAGAGGCAGACAAGCACTTATCCATATTAACAGCATTGCCAATTCATGCAATGCAGTGGCAATTCTATCAACCTTTGGCTACCACACATCCGTCCGTGCAGTTTCTATGAAGAATATGATACTAAATGCTAACAAAAAATGCTCCCTTCACTGGCCTGACCTTCCATGGCTACATACAGACTCGTGGATAAAAAACTACAAGAATGTGACACATCCAGAAGTCATAAATGGACAGTACTCTGAACCTCTGCCAGACGAATTATGCTTTCTACAATACACATCAGGTTCAACTGGTGATGCTAAAGGAGTGATGATAACTCATGGCGGGCTAATTCATAATGTGAAGTTGATGCGCAAGAGATACAGAAGCACATCGAGGACAGTATTAGTAAGCTGGCTTCCTCAGTATCATGATATGGGATTGATTGGGGGACTTTTTACAACTCTAGTGACAGGTGGATCTGCAATTTTATTTTCTCCAACAACATTCATCAAGAAGCCTCTCTTATGGCTTCAGGCTATGAGCAAGTACCGGGCAACTCATAGTGCTGGCCCCAACTTTGCTTTTGAACTTATTGTGAGAAGATTGGAGTCCAACAAGGATGAGGTACAGAATTTTGACTTGTCCTCCATGGTCTTCCTCATGGTTGCGGCAGAACCAGTGAGGCCAAAAACTCTTAAAAGATTTATTGAGATAACTCGGCCTTTTGGCCTTTCTCAAGAGGTGATGGCTCCTGGTTATGGCTTAGCAGAGAATTGTGTGTATGTAAGTAGTGCATTTGGAGAAGGACAACCCATCTTAGTAGATTGGCAAGGGAGGGTCTGTTGTGGGTATGTGGATCCAAATGATCCTGACATTGACATCAGAATTGTTAATCCAGATACAGGTAAAGAACAAAAGGAATCTGGGAAGGAAGGGGAGATTTGGACTAGTAGTCCAAGTGTGGGAATCGGGTACTGGGGCATGGAAGAGTTGAGCCAGAAGACATTCAGGAATGAACTTCCAGAACCACCTTGGGAAGAAGTACATAAGAACAGGAGACTTGGGGCGGAATATCAATGACAAATTGTTCATCACTGGGAGAATAAAAGATCTCATCATTGTTGCTGGAAGAAACATATACTCATCAGATGTTGAAAAGACAGTTGAGAGCTCATCTGAGTTTCTACGTCCAGGATGCTGTGCTGTGGTTGGTGTTCCGGAGGAGACTCTATTAGCAAAAGGAATATCAATTCCTGAAGGTTCCGACCAAGTTGGCTTGGTAGTAATAGCAGAGGTTCGAGAAGAAAAACATTTTCCAAAGGAAGTTATTGAACAGATTCAAAATCGTGTTGTAGAAGAACATGGCATAGCAATTGCTTCTGTTGTGCTGATCAAACAAAGAACCATTTGTAAAACATCATCTGGGAAAATCAAGAGATATGAATGTCTGAAGCAGTTTATTGAAGGGACTTTGGATGTAATAAAAGATTCAATTCTTGAGGAAAGATCATCTGTTCAGTCAATGAGAAAAGCATGCCAACCTCAGGTCACAAGAAATCTTCTTCCTACTAATCCCAATATGTGCAAGCAAGAAATTGTAGATTTCTTGAAGGGGCTACTTTCAGAGCAGACAGGAATTTCTATTGCCAACATTTCTATTACTGAAAGCTTGGTATCTTATGGGATTGATTCAATAGGCGTGGTTCGGGCCGCTCAGAAGCTCTCAGATTTCCTTGGAGTTCCAGTTGGGGCAATTGATATCTTCACAGCAACCTGCATTGAAGATTTGGCACATTTTGCTGAGGATCTTCTCATGAAGTCTCGGCCTCATTTTATGACCCCTCCATCCTATCTTCCTGAAACCAAGGAAAACTTGGCTGAATCAATCACAGAAGTTTCAATGTCTCGGAAGTTGTTTATTTGGATTTTTCAACTTCTGGCTCTTAGTTATGCTTCTGCCATGCTAATCATCCCTGCATATATATCAGTTTCTGCTTATACAACTTTGACCTCTGCTAGCCATATATTAATAGATAGAATTTCCTGGTTTGGCTACTTTATCCCCTTAGCTTGCGCTCCTCTTGCTTGGATCTTTACAATGATCTCTACCTGTGTATGTATTGCCTTTTTTGGAAATACATTCTTGCAACCAAACTATGCCCTGAACCCTGAAATTTCCATTTGGTCAGCTGATTTTGTTAAATGGTGGGCACTCTACAAGGCCCAAGAAGTGTCCTCAAAAGTTCTGGCAGTGCACTTGAGAGGAACAGTCTTCCTCAAATACTGGTTTGAGATGCTTGGGGCTAGGATTGGATCATCTGTTTTGCTTGATACTATCGACATGACAGATCCATCTCTGGTTTCAATTGGAGATGGAGCTGTAATTGCAGAAGGAGCACTAATTCAAAGCCACGAGGTGAAGAACGGAGTCTTGAGTTTTTGCCCTGCTAGAATCGGCCAAAATTCTTCCATCGGTCCTTATGCAGTAATTCAGAAAGGGAGTGTAGTGGGAGACGGAGCTGAGGTACAGGCCTTGCAGATAAGCAAAGGTGGCAAGATTGTGTCTACAATTGCTAAGACTGATAATATTCAAAAGGTTAGTGTCTTTGCTAATCTCAATATAGCCATTAATCATATGAAAATATGCTTACAGCTACTGCTTCTGCTATATTAAGGCAATCATGTTAGTGTTTTTTGAATTTTTTTTTTTTTCACTACTATGAATGAACTAACATCAGATGAATTTCATTTTGTTTTCTTATGTTTCATGCGCATGTTCTTACTTGTAGCAGTTTATTAATTATCCAATAAAAAATCTCATTCATAAAATATATACCAAAGTAGCTCTAAATCCATATTACATTCTGCACATGCACCTCATTTTTATTTTATTTTTTACTGTGCGATTTGCTCACAATGAAGAACAGATACGGAAAGAAAGAAAAAATTGGGTAGACATAAAGCTGCCTCTATGATAACACTTTTTGGCAGATTTGTGTTCCTATAAATATATTGTGGTTTTACCGTAAGATAACAACTTTCATTTTGATTTCAAGCATGATGAATCAGTTCTCAAGCACCCCATCTTGACATGTAACTAGTGTTTAGTGTTCCAAACCCACCACAAGTTACATTCCCCTTTGCAGATTGCCAATGGCCAACATCACCAATTCAGGTTGTAGTCAATTCAGCTGTATGATTCCTTCTGTGCAGTTTAACTTCCATCAAAGACATTTCATTTTTTGTAAGCCATCTTGTGTTCTCATGTTGTCTCAATTTTTCTGTGTACTGATTTAACAGTCAACCAAGCCATCCTAATTTTCTACCTTTATTTATCTCAACAGAGATCTATTTAATTTAGGCTGCAATCTTTTATCAAATTTTCGATGACTGCAAGTGTTAGCCTAAGTACCTAAAGAATTTTCATTACCCAAAATTGAATTGGAATTTTTTTTCTTCTCAATTTTGCATCATTCAGAAACCATAGACGTCTTAAACTTAAAGCAACCTTCTCCGTAGAGATATATGAGATTTCGTTCTCATTCATGCATTCATGTTTAGATATGCAAGTTTTCCACAAGGGGCATCTGCACATGAACACATGTAACCTTCATTGTTGCATGAAGATATTATTTTTTGCATATATATGATTCTTAAGTAGTTTCTAGTGCACATAAGCATATACATGCAACATAGCCTGCCACTAGGTTTTTGAAGCTTAATGTGTGTCTACACAAAATACATGGATGTAATATATGAATATGCGTATACTAGATATATAGAACCATTATTTATCTATTAGAACATGTATTGTTACTTGAAGAAATTGCGTATTTCCACAAATGTATGGATTCCTTGTGGCCTCTGGCACTAATTATCATAGATTTACATCATATGTGGGCATAATCATGGTTCAAAGTTATAGAATGACCTCAACCTTCTGTGTTTTCTACCATGGTTGCAGGGAAAAATGGTACAAGAAACTACAAATAGAACAAAGGAAAAACTTGAGGCCATTTACCACTTCTTGGGCATTTACATGGTCGGCTTCCTCGGCAGTCTATCTGCAGCTATTGCTTATCTCATCTACCTTTGGTTGTTGCAGAGTCCTCTTTCCCTTCAACATTTTGGTTTTATTTGCATATGTGGAGCCTTTCATTGGTTGCCATTCACCATTGTTGCATATACAACTATGTTTAGCAGTGTCTCCTCAAGCCCAAGCTACCTTTGCCATCTCAGTTGCTATTGCTTACCTAGTTCACGGCCTCATCTTCTGCTTCTTTGCATGGTCCTTAACCTCTATTCTCTCCAGACAAGAAGTAAAAAACAAGACACACCTTAATACTTGGCTTCGCCATCGAATTATCATTGCTTGCCATATGAGATTTGCCAAGTTCCTTTCAGGAACAGAAGCTTTTTGCATGTATTTCCGCCTTTTGGGTGCAAAAATTGGCAAGCATTGTTCTATGAGAGCCATTAACCCTGTTTCAGACCCAGAACTAATTTCAATTGCTGATGGTGTCCACTTAGGTGACTTCAGCCGAATCATCCCTGGATTCTATACCTCAAGTGGCTTTGTTAGTAGAAAAATTGAGGTACAGGATAATTCGGTTGTTGGGAGTCAGAGCCTAATCCTCCCCGGTTCCGTTATTGAGAAGAATGTTGTTCTTGGTGCACTCTCAGTCGCTCCCATGGATTCAGTTCTTCAAAAGGGTGGTGTCTTTGTTGGGTCTCAAAAACCAGTCATGGTCAAGAACAGCATGCATACTTTAGATGATAGAGTGGAGGAGATGGATGTGAAATATAAGAAGGTACTTGGAAATCTTGCTTCAAATTTTGCTGCCTCAACCCTCAAAGTCAGATCAAGATACTTCCACCGAATTGGCGCTTCTGGAAAGGGCTTCTTGAGGCTCTACACTGACATACCAGGCTTGCCAGACCACAAAATCTTCAGCCCAGGCAAGAATTACCCTATCATTCTCCGGCACAGTAATTGCTTAAGTTCAGATGATGATGCACGGATTGATCCACGAGGCGCAGCAATAAGGATCCTTTCAGACAGAAGTGTTGATGATTATCCACTTCTTGACCTGACACTAAAGACAGGGAAGGCATTTCATGCTCGTACCATAGGCGACTTTGCAACATGGCTTGTGTGTGGGGTTGCTGCACGAGAAGAGCATGTGAAGTATGCTCCACATTTGCGGGAAGCAATGTGGGATTCCCTCAGGCGTGCTGAATCATACACCGAGCTTCATTACTATTCAAATATTTGCAGGCTATTTAGATTTAAAGATGGACAGGAAATGTATGTTAAATTCAAGTTGAGGCCTTTTGATGAAAAGACTGGTGAGGATTCTGGTAAGGTGGAGCCTATGGGAATACTTCCACCAGAAACGGGGGCAATCGCACGGGATGACAAAGACACCCGTCCACTGCTTTTCCTTGCTGAAGATTTCCAACGGCGGGTGAATTCCCTTGACGGGGTTCGCTATGTTCTTCAACTGCAAATCCAGCCAGTCCCACAGGATGAAAGCAACCGTGACACTGCACTTGATTGTACCAAGCCATGGGATAAAGCTGAATTCCCATATATTGACGTGGGAGAGATAACAATTGATCAATTGCTCACCAAAGAAGAATCAGAAGAGCTTGAGTTCAATCCATTCCGCCGATGCCCTGAAGTGGATGTCATACGGGCTAGATCATGCTCCCAGAGTGCTTCACTTGATCATGGCCGCTCTATAATCTATGAGATATGCCAGCATTTGAGAAACAGGAAGCCACTTCCGGAGGCCTGGAGGATCTTCCTAGACCAATCTGATGTAAAAGTGGACCTTTCAGGCTGCCCAATGGCAGCAGCATTAGAGGGAAAAGATGCCCAAAAAGTGACACTGGCAAGAACATGGTATCAGACTTTGTGGCTCATGTCGGCTCAACCATTACTACAAATAATTCTGCCTTATTTTCTCCTGGGGCTAGTTATCTTCACTCCCCTGAACTGGGTTCTTTACATGAAGGAGTCAAAGAAGCTGCCCTTGCATTGGCTGCTGCCTTTGTTTTGGGTTTGTTCAGGGATTTTGGCTGGACTAGCTTGTGTTGTGGCGAAATGGATTTTGGTTGGAAAGAATAAAGAAGGCGAAGCACTGCAAATTTGGAGCAAAAGGATATTCATGGACACTATATGGCAGGCTATAAGGACATTGGTTGGGGAATATTTCATGGAAATGACAAGTGGGTCTGCTTTGTTTGGGCTCTGGATGAAACTTATGGGTTCAGACATTCATTGGGACCAAGGTGTTTATGTTGATAGCATGGGTGCTGTGTTGAACCCTGAAATGGTAAGGATTGAAAAGCATGGTAGTGTGGGAAAAGAAGCTTTGCTGTTTGGACACATATATGAAGGTGAAGGAGGGAAAGTGAAGTTTGGGAACATTAGAATTGAGAAAGGTGGGTTTGTGGGTACAAGAGCCTGTGGCCATGCCTGGGGTGATTGTGGAGAGGGGAGGTAGCCTTGGTGCACTCTCACTAGCCATGAAGGAAGAGATTGTTAAGTGATATGCTACAGGCCTTCTCCTATATATACCTATATATATACTATATATACCCTTACGTGGTTTACACATTTTAATTCCAAAAATACATTTTTGAATTTCATTTAGAATGGTGGTGTGTGTGTTTGAACTCAATTGTAGTAACTCACTCCATTAAATACTCTTTACTCATAACAAATATCAACCTATTGCTTTCATTATAAAACTCTTCATCACCCTAGTATGTAACTCATAGTTTGATTTCAGAACCCAAATGCATTAACACAAACCATAAATTCCATATTTTGAACCCAAATATAAATCACAAACCAAAACCAAAACCGAAACCAAAAATTCTAAATATTTTGATTTCAGAGTCCCAGGTGATAAAATCAATTGGGCATAATTCTCCAACAAATTTGGATAGTTTTACCGAACTCAAAAAAAAATTTCCAATGATTATTAGAGCCACTAAAGCAAAGGAAGCATGATTTTACACCAAAAAATAAAATAAATTCAAGGCAGTTAATCTTAAAATGAAGGAGACTGAAGGTGTGAAAGATTATTTTTCCAGAATTATAATTTCTATTAATCAAATGATATCATATGGAAAAAAAAAATCAGATTAGAAATTGTTGAAAAAATTCTGATTAGTTTTCCTGGGAAGTAATCAAAAGATCTAACGACTTGGTCAGTGAAAGAATTAATAGGTTTATTACTTGCATATAAGAACAAAAGAAATTTCTCTCATGCAACAAAAGGGTCCAATTTTTCAGTTTATTTTCTGCAATAGGTGCAAACTTATACCTAAGGTGAGGATAAGGTTCAACCCGGTGATGAACAATCAATCCAAACTACAGAATTAATTCTCTAAAATTCAAAATTAATATTTTATTTATAAAAAATTTAATCATAAATACCTATTATATCATATTTATACAACTAGAATACTATTATTTTTACTAGCAAATTATAATTCTCGTTTTTATTCTAATCCTAATTCAAATAAGAAATTACTAATTCCTATATTTCCTATACTAAGCCTAATAAAACTAGGAAGCTACCAAAATTAGGAATTCATTAAAACTTGAAATTAACAAATATTCTTATTTTTAGATTACCATATCCTAATAAAATGTGAAGGATGATTCTAATGCTTATAGTAAGATTGAAATACTAATGCTACATGAAAACATGAAGGAGAATCAAACACGTCGAATTCCTTAGAAACCAAGTAACATGCGAATTCGTCACCCGACAAGAAAAAAAAATTCTCTAAAATTTGTAATTAAATATTATTAATAAAAAAAACTCAACCATAAGGACCTATTACATCATATTTATACAGTTAGAATATTAATATTTTGATTAGTAAAACATAACTCTTATTTTTATTCCAATCCTAATACAATAACGACTATAAATTCGAATATAAAATACTAATTCTTATATTTCCAATACTAATCCCAATAAAACTAAGAAATTAGGAATTAATTAAAACTTAAAACAAAAAAAATCCTAATACAACTAGGAAATAAATATCTACATCAGTCTCCCTCACTTGAAAAGAACTCATCCTCAAGTTGACTAGATGTATACGACCACGAACTCTATAACGTAGTAATAATAATTGAATCTTTTGAAGAATAATTAAATATTCAATAAGTTCTTCTATCGCATCTTTCATGAAGTCTGTAACTTTAAGCCCTTGTACTGATGATAATAATGTTCCTGTAATAGAACAAAAATTATCTTCGTGATGTATTACAAGTTTAATCTTCTTATAGTGATCAAAATAACCCTTTGCAAATTTGGGTTCAGTTTCATCTTTAGTATTGACAACTTCAATGGAATTTTCTTGCTTCTCTATAACAACTTTTTCTTCTGCAAAAGAACTTATAAGATCTATTGGTGCTACTTGATCCACATTTTGATCTATTAATTCTAAACTTTCTTTTTCTTCAACTTTCTCCATAATAGGAGTTGTTGTCACACAATGAAGATCTTCATCTGCCTTAGCATGAAGTTCATTGAAAGATGGTAGTCGGTGTTTACTACCATTTGTGTAACAAACTTCCAAGTAATCGGTCTATGCACTGGGATTGGTGGTAGAATCTTATTAGAGATTTCCCATTTTTCTAACGAGCCACTATGCATTTGTAGCGTAGGTTTATCAACAAGTTGGCCTCGGGCAAATCATTTGGCACGATTCTTGCTAATTGAAGAGTCTCTAGTTGACATTACAAATGACTTTGAGAACCATATCATGAATTTTACTTACTTGATAAGTGATAGGTAAGCTATTGTCCTCACTTTGCCATCATAACCAACATAGCCTCCTCAATCCCACCGATGAACGCTAATGAAATTTTTTATTCTGTCTTCACCAATTGCAATTAAGCCAGGCGAATCCTTACTCGAATACCAACTAACGCAACACGAAAACATGAAGGAGAATCGAATACATCAAATTCCTTAGAAACCAAGTAACATGGGGACAACTCACTAAACAAGAGAAAATAAATTCTCTAAAATTTATAATTAAATATTATTGATAAAAAACTTTAACCATAAAGACTTATTACATCATATTTATAGAAGCTAAAATGCTCTTATTTTGACTAGAAAATCATAACTCTTATTTTTATCCTAATATTAATACAATAAAAACTACTAATTCGAATAGAAAACTACCAATTCCTATATTTCTTATACTAATTCTAATAAAACTAGGAAACTAGAAAAATTAGGAATTATTTAAAATTAGAAACTAAAAAATTCTAATATAACTGTAAACAAATATTCTTATTTTTAGGGTACTATATTTGTCCTACATCACAAATGAATAGATCAGCATCATTCAAATTAGAATGAAATCGGGTTAAATATCACAAAGACTATTTGGGAAGGCTAGAAATGGTTATTTAGAATATGGATTAATAGGTTTTAAATTTCTTACTATTTAGTAAGGACCTTTTAATAGTATATTGATTTTTTTGAAAATTAGATAACTTAATGAGAATGGTTATGATCTGATTTAATTTAAAGAATTCTCAAACATTCTCTTCTGACTAAAAGTAGGAATTTGGACAAATTCCAATTTAGGAAAGGTTTTATTCCCAAATCTTATCAGGGATTTCTCACAACAAAAAAAAGGAAATCCTAATTTTACAAGAATAAGGAGGCCGCCTAATTTGGCAACCTTAAATTCTTATATTTGCCTTGGTTAGTAACTTGATCGTCAGAGTGACCTGGTTGGCAATGGCAATCCACTGGTGATAAGATTTTGTGTTTCTCAGGCGATTGAAAATTAATCGAAACTATTCGTTGAGCCTTTTCTCCTTTCATTACTAGCCATTAATCGGGTTGACTAGTTTTTTAGTTTCTACATCATCAACATCATAAAAACACCGGAATAAAGTAATAAAACCAAGATGGAACTCAAATAAATAAATTCTAGGGTTAATCTAACATTTCTACAATCTAGAGTACGATACAAAAAACAGATGATCTGTAGATACATTCTTACATTCTTTTTTTGGTAAGAAGATATTTGTTAGAAAAGGGGAAAAAGCAAAGGGACTTCAACAGTGATTTCACACATAGGGGAGCCCATTCGTTGCAGAACCAATAAACTAAGAGGCAATATGTTGCGACCCACCTCCGATCAACCCATTTGGCCACCACATTGGCTTCTACAAAATTTGGTCTATTTACACATATACAAAAAACATACACACCTCAAAAGGAGAGATTAAGGAAACATTACCTAGCTTCAAGGACAAATTTTTACTTTCTAAGAGCATCTCCAAGGCGCTTGGTATTCCCTTCCTTAGCCACTTTAGGGAGCCAAAGTGGAAAAAAACTCCCTCCAACCGACTCCCTAAATTGTCCCCTATTTTGGGGGATAGAGAAATGACTCCTTTGTTGTGATGAGTGAGAGAGAGTGAGAGAGAAAGAAGAGAGGACCTCCCCATTTCCCCAACAGTCATGAATTTTTGAAATCTCAACGATAAATAATTAGTAAGATACATCATGGCTTTGAGCTTGACAATTTATCTCCAAGGGTTTCTCACAAAGTCGTTCTTACAGCTCTGGGGTTCGGGAAATCAACAGAGAGCCCTCAAATCGAAAGCCTTTTTGTTGGCTTTCTTTAATTGATTTTTTCATTTTTGAATATATGGCCATAAAGTGACAAATGGTGTATAATTTTTCTAATATGTCATTTGTATAAATGTTCCAAAAAAAAGGATTTTCTATCTTATTCTATTATTTCTTTATCGTGTGTGTGTGTATATATATATATATATATATATATGCTGCGTCATAGTTGGTAATTAAAAATTAATCATTGAAAAATCAGTGTTAAAAATATATAGTTATATTTTTAAAAATGACTCTCTAAAATAATTTCATAACATTTTTAGCCAAAATAGGAAAGAAATTTAGAGGGAATGATTGGAGATGCTTTAAGTAGGTAGAGTTGGACACTTCAAAAATATAAAAAAAATAAAATAAGAAAGGATAAGTTGGAGTTGGGAATTTTTTACCAAAATAGGGTGGATTTGAAACTTTATTTCAAGAGTGGTGTAACAGTAAAGTTATTTACGGATATAGGGCGGCTGTGAAATCGTCTTTTGGAAAGACGATTTATTTGTTTTCATCCGTACCAGACTTCACATATTCTCTGCTTCTTTTCTTCACTGTCACACTCAAAGCTTTGTCTGCTTCTTTTCTTTCACTTTTCTCTGCATCTTTTCTTCTTTTCTTCATGTTTCTCTACTTCTTTTCTGCACGTCAGACTCCAATTCACTTTTCTTCTCCTTCTATTCTTCACTTTTCTTCACACGTTTTCAGCACTTCTCTCTCTACTTTTCTTCTTTTCTTCACGTTTCTCTGCTTCTTTTCTTCACTGCACATCAGACTTCACTTCACTTCACTTTTCTTCTCCTTCTGTTCTTCATTTTTCTTCACTGTTAGACGTTTTCAGCACCTTTCTTCTCTACTTTGATTCTCTCCATCTATCCATATCAGGTAGATCTCTCTTTCTCTCACTGCTGTCTCTCCCCAGCTCTCTCTTTTCTTTTCTCCTTTCTTCTCTGCTTTTATTCCTAGCCGAACTGTTCACTTTTCTCCTTTCTTCACTTTTTTTTTTTCCCGTTTCTAACCGCAAAAGGAAGAGGTTTAGGGAAGGGGACTGAGAAGGAGGGATTGGACATTCAGTTCAAGATGGAGAACCTATAGTTACGTTCAACACAACAGACTACTTGTGTTTGGGGTTACCTTTCTGTCATTAAAACAGAATCAGATACATTGGAGTGAAAAGATTGGTTCGGGCTTTCCTGTTACTAATCAATAGCTACTGGTTTGATACTGGTAAGTGGAAAGTTGGCTCATCTCTCTCTCTCTCTCTCTCTATATATATATATATATATATATATATATATAACCTGTAGTTACGTTCAACATAGCATAATATCTCACTTGTTAGATAGATTACATATCTGATTTTTAAAATTAAAGTATTCTTAAATTGAATAAATTTGTGACTTTAAATTGACTAACTTGAAGAGAAAGGAGCCAAAAACTTAAAAAGAACAAGCTGATGTTAGTTAAAAAGAACAAAATCTGTTATATCTCGGAACTTTGTAGCTTAGAAAAAGGTTTTAGTGACTAAAATGGCAGATGGCAGACCTATTTGTAAAATTATGCTATCATTGTATTTATTTTGTTCTTATTAGTTAGCTTTTCAATTTCTCGTTTTTCCTAATATGGATTATTTTCTGGTGCAGTAGACTTTCCATCCTTTCATTTTCAACAGCAAAAAAATCTACACTGTCTTACTGTGGTGAAGGGTTCTGGCCTTCTTAGTTGTAAGTTGTTATATTTTTTTTTTATCATTGTTAAAATGTTCATTTCTATTTGGAATACTCTGGGGAATTATTTGAAATGATCAGGAATTGGTTCTTATTTGGGATGATTAATTAGAAGTTTAGGAATAATATGGAAACTTGCAGTGACAACAACTTTTGAGTAGAAGTCAGGAATTTAGCACATATTCAATGTTCTTGTTTTTGTTATTATATTTGTTAATTTATTATGTTGCTTCAAGTGTACTAATTAATGTTTATGTTATTTTGAATAACTTTTGGCCATTTGTATCTTACAAACCAGAAACTTCTCTTCATTATTACTTTTTTCCATATGAGATTTGGATCCTTCCCTTTTATCATTTCCTAGGATCAATCATTCTTCTAATTTTCAAATTATAATCTAGATAAATGATTTGAAATCTCCACTGATATTGAGATATGATCATTGGTTGAAGTGCTGAAAGTATATATATGTTCATTTGTTGCGAAGTATTTTTTTTCATTGTTACTGTTCATTTTTAGCTACTGGTTTGTTATTTTACTGTTCATCCGAAAAAAAATTTTCTGTTTTTTAGCAGTTGATTATGTGGGCTTCCCTGTGAAAACAAAGGTAGAAGCTACATAAGAAAAAAAATTGTAGAAAGTAAAAACAAAAGAAGAAGAAGCAGTAGAAGCTAGGCAACATCACACCTTGACTTCCTTATGAATCCTGGTTGCAAAATATGATCTCATGACACCTTTAGAAGTTATTGGAAATTTCTATGAAGCATAAACTGGTCTTTACTGAATTGAAAGAATTACATGGCTGTACATAGACATTTTTTTTTCTATCATTTTTTTACAAGTACATGGTTATACAATATACAATATACAATATACATGGTTATACATATACATAGTGATTAAAATAAGATCTCACTTTTTAGATAGATTACATATCTCAGTACTATGAATGCTTCTTATTGTTGGTCCTCATTTGTGATTGATCTGTCTTTTATGCTTATGTACAATTTCTATTATTTTATCTGTATTTTACAATTTCATGTACATGCATATGGAAGAAAATATGAGATAGGAATGGATTCCATTGTCCTATTTAGAATCACATTTTGATTTTGCTCAATCAAATTATTGAAGTCTTTTTAAAAGTGAATTTGAGAGAACTTATTATAGTAGGATGGAGTTAGTTTTGAACATAGTTTACTTCTTTAATATTTTGGTTAAATAATGGAAAAGACTTTCTGCACCTGGTTTCAGAAGGGGGTTGGATTAAAATGTTGGGTCAGATACTGCCTTCCCTCATCATGTCTCTCTCTCTCTCTCTCTCTCTCTCTATATATATATATATATATATATATATATATATGAGAATATATATACGAGAGCAATAGTACTAATATGTTGAAGCATAGTTAATAGATTTTGTTATGATTAAATAAATTTGGTGTTTACCGAAATAAAATTGCAGATTTCTCATTTTAGAAAAACTTTGTTTTACCAAAAAAAAATTGTTAATCATGTTTGCTTTGATTTGGAGATCCAGATTGCAAGGCCTTTGGTAGATATGAAGGTGCATAATTCATACAAGGGTTTTATTATTCAAAAGAGTATTTTCATGTTTTGATGGCTTGTATTTATTTTTTGAAGGTTAGAAATGGCTGGAACATCAATACCTGTATTATGTTATTGGGGAGGAAATATTTGTTACAGGGAAGAAGGTAGTATGTGGTATGATATTCGGCCTCGACGAAGCATTATGTTGAGGAAAGGAACAAGTTATAATGAACTTTTGGTGAAGATGTATGGTATAATGAAGTTGGATATCACACAAGTCCACCTCAAGATGACTTGTCGATTTCCATTTGAGCATAACAAATAATCTCCATTAGAACTCGTTGATGATGAGACAGTGGATTCAATGATTGAAGTTATTCTTAGCAATCCCACGTTATATAGCATCGACTTGTATATGGAGACAGAAGATGTGCAGCATCCTTATGTTGTATCTCAACCGGTAGAGATTGAGCACGGTCCTTTTACTCGATTGCTCACACAAGATAGTGATTGCCAAATTGGTGAAGTTGTCCCTATGATACATCAAAGTTTCAGTCCTATGTTGGTGGCTGAGACATGTCATACAGACCATGTGGAGTCTCACTTTCCTAATATTGCAACTATTGTGAACATTGTTCAGGTTGAGGACATTTGCAACAATCCAACAGATAGAAGTAATCTCCCTAATGCATCATCATCATCGGAAGAAGATGATGATATGTTACAATCGGGTGATGAGGATGGAATGAATGAAGCCGATGAGCATTGCATTCGTTTGCATGAGGCTGATTCTTCATTTTTTTCAAATGTCAATTTTACTGATGATGTTGGTGGTAGCAGTTCATCCCATTTGCTCCATCCTTACATTTGGGATCCAACAAGAAACGAGTTGGGCAAAGGTCTTGAATTTAATGACAAGGAAAAATTAATGCAAGCTGTGAAAGAATTTTCAATTAGATGTCATAATCAATATGAGGTGATTGAAAGCAAAAAGGATCTTTGGGTTGTGAGATGTAAAGTTCATGAAATGTGTAAATGGAGACTGTGTGCTATGAAAAATAGAAAGACTGGCCGATTTCAAATCACAAAATATGAAGGGCCACACACTTGTTTAAATCGTGCTATGAACAGAGATCATGTGCAATTAGATTTTAAGTTAATTGCAACTGAAATACAAGGTGCAGTGAGGGTTGATCCGGCTTTAAAGATAGATCTAATTGTAGAGCAAATGAGAGAAAAGTACGGTTACACGATCTCCTACAGGAAAGCTTGGATTGCAAAGCAGAAAGCAATTTCCATGATATTTGGGGATTGGGAGACATCTTACAGGTTGTTGCCAAAGTTTATGGGAGCACTTGTCAAGTATAATCCAGGCACAATTGTTGAATGGTTGTATCGTAGCAATAGCAACTCGGACGTGGTGGTTTTCGGCAGATTGTTTTGGGCATTTAATGCATCAATTCAAGGATTTCTGCATTGTCGGCCAGTTATAAGTATTGATGCCACACATTTGTATGGAAAATACAAGGAAAAGTTGTTAATTGCAATGGGGACTGATGCTAACAATCAAATATTTCCTCTCGCATTTGCAATCGTTGAAGAGGAAAGTTACAATAGTTGGCGATGGTTCCTATATTTGTTAAGGTTGTATGTTGTGGGGAGGAGGGAAGAGATTTGTTTGATATCTGATCGGCATAAAGGTATACTTGCTGCGGTGAAAGATGCGAATTCTGGATGGCAATAGCCATTAGTGTCACGCCCCAAATTTCTCACGAACCCGGGACGCGAGTAACGAGACAGAAAGTAAAATAAATAAAAGGACAGAAGTAATTAAATTCAATAAACATGCGTCCATCATCATCCATACATAAAGTAACGTCGAATACATTGTTCATCAGTCATTCGGGCTTAAGCCCTTACATAACAAAATACAAGTCTCATGGATCACAAATACATCACGTGCTTCGCCCTCTCAGGGCATCACTAAGTCTCATGTGGCTGGAGGATCCTCATCTGAAAATGTTGCCCACGAATGGGTCAGCACAACTGCTGGTATGATGAAATGCTAATGCCAGAAATAAAGCTAAGGCGTGGCATGTGCAAAGTGTACATTTATTTCTAAATGACATTCAAACATCGCAATAATATATATATGAATGGTATGCATGACACACCCATGCACAACTCTATGCCACACCCATGTCTCATTTACGGGTACTCCCCGATGGCACGAAGTACCAATGCAATGGCCAATTTTGGGTTTTTCACCACAGGATCTACACCCTCATAATGCAAAGCACCACGTGCTTACCCACGCCATGTTCTCAAAGGATTCATCATATGCCAATATGCCAATGCAATCTCAATGATACATGGTTTCCACAATATAGCATGCTCGAGACAATAATACATAAATCACCTAACTGATTCCACATGCAAGCATATCTCGTAAAATCAACATATACACATGTCGTGAGTCACATTCATCATTCACTAAATATTCATAAGGTACAAGTAACATGTAAGCATGTGAACAACCAATTCCAAATAAACGGTAAACACCTTACAGATAAACACGTACAGCATTCAGTCATTCACAAATATTCCTAACTTAACTTCATTTCTAACACTAGCAAAACACCATACCTGATGGGTTGGTATCAACCCTAGAAGATCGAGCACTATATGTAACTGAACGGGCGGACGAAAATGTAGGAGATCAGATCGCCTCCTCCTGTCCTGTCAGTGTCCCTAAAAGTAGGAATTACAATTCAGTCCATTGTTGTTTGAATGTATGCTATTCATCAAATTTTATGTCTTTAAATTCATAGGTTTCTATTCTGCTAAATTAAACTCTACCATTGGTTTTAGAACGTTTAAGAAAGTAAGTCTAGGTTTTCGTAGAACTCAATTCGGACACCGGGGTTCAAAAGGGCAAAACAGTCATTTTGCACTTTACACGTGTCCTTACATTTCGTGACCTCTTTTCACAAATCAGACTCCACTGTTGAGTCCGAAATGTTCGATATAATAAAATTTCACTATTTGTTTACCTAATTCGGAGTTCGTTTGACTGTGTTTCAATCTAGGGGCATTTTGGTAATTTTAAGGGTTACTACGGGTCTTTTATTTTTCGGGACTCCGTCTCGTAAAACGGACCTCACCATTGGTCTCGGAATAGTCGAGATAGTCAAAACACACTAATGACTTGTCTCATTTGGACTCCGGGATGCTTTTGAATATTTAATTAATTAAATTAATTTAATTAAATAATTAATTAATTAATTTAATTAATATTTTATTAATAATTTAATCAGGTGGGTCAAAGCGTAATTTCTAACAGTTGGGGGGTCAATTTGTAATTTCCGAAAGTTCAGGGTTAGGGTTCAAATTCAAAAGGTTCAAATTCAAAGGTTTAAATTCTAAAAGGTTCAAATTCATTTAATTTAAAACAATGGCTGACACGTGGCAGGGGCGACCCGTACCCGCCCGAACCGGACCCGGATCCGACCCGAGAACCGACCCGACACCCCACCTTCTTCCCCGATTTTCCGGTGAAGCAGCGGTAGGGTTCCGGCGCCTTCTCCGGCGCCGGCGACCGACCTCCGGCGTGTTTTCCCCATTTTCAAAATGCCATTCCCTCCCTTTTTTCACGTAGATCACATCCCCAACCCCCATTTCCCTCAAAACCCCCTCCATCTCCACGAAATAGAGGGTCAAACCCTCGGTCAACTCTTCGGCCACCCATTTTTCCCCCACTTTCCCCCACTGTTTTGAACCCAATTCAATCCCATTCACTTTCTGCACTTCATAGGGTTATTTTAGGATCATTTAAAGGAAGTTTTACACATGAAATGATGAGGTTCAACCTCCATGGCCGAAACCTGCAACTAGGGATTTCTCCCTAGTTTCTCAACCATTCATTCTCATTCTTCTTGCAAATTAACCCCTACATTATGCTCTCTAAGATCCTATAATTCAAATCAATTAAAATGCTTTAAAAAAATTTGAAACAGAAGTGACCCACTTACAATTTTTCTTGGCCGTTTCTCTCTCTAGCCGTGCCTTCCTTCTCCCTCTTGCTCCGAGCTAGAACCAGGTCTCTAACTCTCCTTCAGAGCTCTGTTTCTCTCCCTCTTTTCTGCTTCTTTCCTTCTCTTCTTTTCCACCCGAGACCACTCTCCTTTTTTCTTTATTTTCTCTCTTTCTATACCTCTCTCTCTCTCTCTCTCTCTCTCTCTCTCTCCCCAAGACCAACCTACTCTCTGCCCACTTCTGCACTCTCCCACTCCCTGAATTCTACTCACACACTCAACCTTACCCCATACCCCTTTGAGTGTGTAACACTCAAAGCCACACACACACACAACCGGCCCACACACATACACACACTGTTCTACACCCATACACATATATATATATATATTCACTTTTTAATTTTACACTCACAGGTACACACATATATTATATAAATACCTTAAATTTATATATATATATATATATACACATATACATACATCCAATAATTATTATTATAACAATAATAATAATAATAATAATAATAATAATAATAATAATAATAATTAATTAACAATTGCAAGAATAATTAATAATAATAATAAAAAAAAAATTTCATGTTATAACAATTAGCATATCATAGATTTGGCTTGAGGCATGTTCGTAGTAATTTTAATAGTAAGTTTAAAGATGCCCATCTAAAGACACTTGTTTGGGCA
Organism: Nyssa sinensis; assembly: GCA_008638375.1. NCBI lineage: Eukaryota > Viridiplantae > Streptophyta > Magnoliopsida > Cornales > Nyssaceae > Nyssa > Nyssa sinensis. The sequence continues at coordinate 16,104,049 of CM018031.1, forward strand.
GCTGGAAGTGCACATCAGATACGCAAATACAATTCCATCATGCAAGAAATTAAAAGCCTCAACCAAAAGACATATGATTGGTTGAATGAAATACCTACAGAACAATGGACAGTTGCACACGATGGAGGTTGAAGATATGGACATTTGACCACTAACATCTCTGAGGTTTTTCATGGTGTGCTGAAAGGTGCAAGGAATTTGCCAATATCTGCATGTGTACAACTGATTTTTTATTGTCTGGTGAAGTATTTTTGTGCCAGGAGAGGTTTTGGGTAACAAGCTATATCTGAAGGTTGCATGTATACCCTTTTTGCCGTTACAAAGATTACGCGTTACCAATCCAAGATTGGTGGACACATGATCACAGACTTCAACATGTGCTCTGGCGAGGCATCAGTTATGACAAAGAAGGGCCACTCACATGCAGTATTGACACGTGATGGTGTATGTTCATGTGGAAAATGGGTCATCTACAAAATGCCATGTTCTCACGCCTTGGCTGTATTTGCAAAGGCTTCTGTTGATTGATGGAATTATATTAATGAATGTTATAAGTTGACACAACATATGGCTATATATGCACCTGAATTTCATCCTCTTCACCATGAGGATTATTGGGACGAGCCCACTAGTTCAACTCTGTGCTCTGATCTTACTATGAAAAGATTTAAGGGTCGTCCACAATCGACACGAATTCGAAATGAGATGGACACAGGGGAAGGTCGTAGGCCAAAACAATGTGGGTATTGTAAGGTTAGGGGACATGATAAAAGAACTTGTCCAGCAAGAAATCAGCAACCCACGGGGAACTAACTATGTGGAACTCAAGTAGATGTTGAGCAGATTTTTTGGATGTTGTTATCTTTTTTTTGTTGTTAATGATATGGCAAAAATTATGTATGTTTTTGTACTAGTTATGAGAATTTCTTATCATTTGAATTATGTCATTTCATCATCTCTTGTACTAGCTTTTTTTTATATATATATTATGGACTTTGAATACTTTTAAAATGAGAAAGTTTGCTTTGATTTTGTTTCAAGTGTGAAAAAACCTGACCTATGGGTAGTGTTTTTATCATAACTTGAGTTTTACATGGACTTTTTGCGTGATTCAAAATGGTATAAAAACTAGACTCAATAAGGAAGATTGTGGCACAGATTTCATTACATTTGGATCTGTAGATTGAGAGAAACATCAATTTGAATCAAAGGGTTAGGCGCAACTTTTTTGCTGAAGTTAAATTTTGCTCCAAGTGAACACTAACTTTCAAAGTTACTGTTCATTTTTAGCTATTGGTTTCCAGATTACTGTTCATCAGAATTTTTTTTTTTTTTTGTGGTCGTTTGTTCTTTTAATAACCATGGAATGAGGGATCAATTCTTAGGTTCTGTTTAAGGGGACTTCATAGAGGTAGAACAGAAAATCAGATTTGGTCTAGTGTAAACATTTGACAACTAAAAGAAAGATGACAGAAGACACTAGGTGAAAGGTTGAGAAAATGCATTTTCAGCAATATTTCTGCATCTATATAACCAACAAAAAACTAGCTTTATGTATGGATTAATTATTAACTTCATCAATAAAGTAATTGAGTTGTTCCACATATAAAAAAAGAAAAAAACAAAAAAAAAGGACTTTGGGTTCTGAGAAGGTTTCTTAAAGTCCTTCTTGTGCTGATTCTTTCCTTCTCAGATTCAGTTCATGTTTTGAGAGTGGTGAGATTCCGTCTACGTGCTGTTAAATTGACTAACTTGAAGAGAAAGGAGCCAAAAACTTAAAAAGAACAAGCTGATGTTAGTTAAAAAGAACAAAATCTGTTATATCTCAGAACTTTGTACCTTAGAAAAAGGTTTTAGTGACTAAAATGGGCAGATGGCAGACCTATTTGTAAAATTATGCTATCATTGTATTTATTTTGTTACTGTGTTGTAGGGTTCTGGCCTTCTTAGTTGTAAGTTGTTATTTTTTTTTTTATCATTGTTAAAATGTTCATTTCTATTTGGAATACTCTGGGGAATTATTTGAAATGATTAGGGATTGGTTCTTATTTGGGATGATTAAATAGAAGTTTAGGAATAATATGGAAACTTGCAGTGACAACAACTTTTGAGTAGAAGCATATTGATTTGAAATCTCCATTAATATTGAGATATGATCATTGGTTGAAGTGCTGAAAGTATATATATGTTCATTTGCTGTGAAGTATTTTTTTTCATTGTTACTGTTCATTTTTAGCTACTGGTTTGTTATTTTATTGTTCATTTTTAGCTATTGGTTTGTTATTTTACTGTTCATCAGAAAAAAAATTCTGTTTTTTAGCAGCTGATTATGTGGGCTTCCCTATGAAAACAAAGGTAGAAGCTACATAAGAAAAAAAATTGTAGAAAATAAAAACAAAAGAAGAAGAAGCAGTAGAAGCTAGGTAGCATCACACCTTGACTTCCTTATGCATCCTGGTTGCAAAATATGATCTCATGACACCTTTAGAAGTTATTGAAAATTTCTATGAAGCATAAACTGGTCTCTACTGAATTGAAAGAATTACATGGCTGTACATAGATATTTTTTTTTTCTATCATTTTTTTACAAGTACATGGTTATACAATATACATAGACTTCTTGGTTATACTGATTTTTTTTTTTTGTAGCAGCTGATTATGTGGAACTCAAGTTATTTTTGGGTTAATTGTAATAGGTTAAATTAAATGATAAAAAGTAAAAAATAATTAGGCAAGAACTTTTTTGTTTGTTTGTTCAAACCAAATGTTTGAACGTGGCCGGTCCATCAACGATCTCCATCTTTTGTTTAAATCAGTAATTTTTTTTTTTTTTGTTTAAATCAGTATTTCGCATGTTAAAAGGTAGGGTTTTCTTTTGGTATTGAGAAATGTGACTGCACGTTATATGTATAAATTCAAGAGATTGAAGGGGAAAATGCTAAATCATCATTACTTGCCCCTGAGAAAGTGAAGCAAAAGCTGCTACAAACAAAGAAAGTGAATTTGGTTAGAAATGGATGATTACTCTAACCATTGACAATAACAAAAGGGTTAAGTGATTTTTGACTAGTGTTATTTTTTCTTTCTATCATCATTGTTATGATTATTTTAGTGCTAGATGGATAAGTCCAAAATACAGTATTGAACTATTATTTTATACTAAAACAAAATATGATGCAAATTTATATCTCCAAAAGGTGTGTGTGTGTGTGTGTATATATATATATATATATATAAAACATCTGTATGTATAGATGGACAATAGAAGATTTTTCCAGTGATAAAGACATGGTCAGGCAGAACATTTTTTTCTTCTTCAGTTTTTCAATTTTTTAATCACAAGTTTTTGTGTCACCCAACATCTCCAGGACAGGGAATTTTTTATTCAATGTCTCATTCAATTTTTAAAATTCTTTGAATTATTTTAGGGCTAGAAAAACCGTTGAGATTGTATAAGCTTAGATTTTATCTTCCTCCCATTCATAAGAAATGGGTGATGTGTGAGGTGTTCAATATAAAATTAAAATATTTTCACAATTTTTTATGATAGAGAATTTTTGATTAAATGTGTCATTCAATTTTTTAACTCATTTTTAGTGTTGGGAAAAACATTGAGATCTCGGGGGAAAGAAGTGTATGGTGTATGTATATAACATCTACAATAATACTTTTTTTTTAATACAAGTATACTTCACAAAAAAAAAAAAAAAATCTTTATTTAAACTAAGACAAAGACATTTCTCTATTTTGAGACATATAATGTTCTCTATCTTAGTTCTGTGGACAGAGAATTTTTTACATAAATTCTTTGTCGAAAAAATACGAACTTGTTTTATAGAATTTTTTATACAATATAAATCTAGTTTTATAAATCTCGATTTTTATAGTTCAAATAAATAATTTTTATGAAAAACAGACTTATATATTACAAGTTATTTAATTTTAAAATTTATAAAAAAAGTTGGGTGATGATGTGGCAAGGGAACGTGTCAGGATCTCGTTGATGTTTCGTGTTTTTTGAATTTTTACACTAAAGGGATATTTTTTTTAACAAAAAATGTAGGGACTTTTTCGGTAAACACTTTTGGGGTTGGACCTTATGCTAATTAAGCACTTTATGAGGAATCTATTACCTAATCCCCCTTAATAATTTTACATAATGCAATTCCAATAGCTATACCGTCCTAACGTGCAACACACCATTTGAACATCCACACGTGCATGATTTTAATGATGGAAAGTGTTATTTTGCGAGATTATTTCTCATTTGACAAGGGATTGGGGAGATTCATTGTGAGATTAGAGCTTCATATATAGTCATTCTCTATGCATGGCTTTATGGATAAAAGTCAATATATCTAGGTAAAATGTTCATGTTCATACCATGAATGCACTTACTAGTGTTAAGTGAATCATGCGATCATTGAAGTAGAAGCATGACATTCTGTGATGTGAGTAGTGCAATAATATAATTTAGGGAAAATTATATATCACTCCCTTGTACTTAAGCTCATTTTCACTTAACACCCATCAATTTTTAAAGTGAAAACTTACCTTATGTACTAATGGTTAAAGTGAATTTGTCAATGTTTTAATCCAAAGTGATGGTGCTTGGGTCTTATGCTCCAAAGTTGTGTTGGTAAGAAGGTTGAAGGTGTTTCCTGCCCGTTTTTTCTAGCTTTTCCCTTCATAACCTTTTGTTTGGTTTTTATATATCATGGCCACCAATGGAAAACATGGTTGTTGATGGACAATAGTACGGTTGGGTTAACAGTGAAGAGAGAAACTGAAACATCATCATCAATGTCTCAATCGCAGTCTTCATTAGCTACGCAAGGAAACCAAGTTGGTAACATTGTGGTTCGATTTTGTTATTATGGAGCTCCAGGTCCTCCGAGAATAGCCTGGACATTGTAGAATTATGAAAGGATGTTTTATGGTTGTGATCATTATAAGGTAAGTGAAATTCCTTCAATGACTGTCAAAACTTGTATTATGAAAACAAAATTAAAAACTCACTTTTGAAACTGATATTTTGAATAAATGTGTTACATATTACTAGTAATTGTTGGTTTTTTGAATGGACTGACCCTACATTGTTCCAAAGAGGTAGAAAATTATTGCTTCTAGTACTGAAATGAGACTTATCCCACCATGCAAGATTTAATTTCTTCAACCAACCAGATCCCTTAGCATCCAACTTTTGAATTTCATTCAAATAAAACTTAAATTCTTTCATAGAGATTGTTGAAGCGACTTTCCACATCACATTCTTCAATTTTTTTCCTCTGAACTTGACTTTGAAATTGGCATACATATGCTTTAAACATTACCTTTGATCTACTATAGGAAAAAGGTCTTGAAATATTTCAACTAATCTATTTTTCCTATCTGATATGAAGGTCCAACCCATTTCTTCCACTCTCCAAATTTCAGCCATCAATTCAGTCATAAACCAACTCAAAGAGTCTTTTGTTTCAACCTCCACAACTGTCATGGCAATGGGAAACATGTTGTCATTCCCATTCCCACCAACTGCAACTAGTAGTTGCCCGCTATAAACCGTTTTCAAATGACAACCATCAAGCCTTATTATTGGTCTACATCTAACAATGAAATCATCTCTTTAAGCACCAAACCTTACATATATTCTCAAAAATATTTTAAATAAATCAAGTGCAAGCCTTTCTAACTTCAGTTTGAAACAACTCCCGATGTTATGCCGCTTCACTGTCTTACAATAATCTCAAAGCCTAGCGTATTATTTATTGTGATCTTCTTCAATAACTTCCTTATCCTTCTTTTTTGCCTTGTATACTTATGTTTGATGTGGCCCAAAGTGTGAATATCTAACCTAGAGAGGGGGTGATTAGGTTTGTCAATTTTTTCAACTCTTTATCCACAACTCTATACTACAAACAATTATATATAATATAATGAATCGAACTATTCTAAGCAATATGCAACATGTTATACAATTCAATTCATATCAATACAATCACATGATAATTCAATTGTTCAATTTATCAACCAATTCACATCAATTTTTACCCCAATTAATCAATTTATTAATTATATTATTCAATAAGCAAATTTAACCAATCAACTAATCAATTTACCCAATCATCATCACAATTCTCAATTTCACAATTATTCAATCAATTGAGCCCTAATTTCAATTCAATTTCTCATTTCCCAAAATTCAATCAATAAGGCTCCAATTTTAAAACTAATTCGTCAATTCTCAATTTAAGATATTTCAATTTGGCGGAAGCATGTTAGAATTGATAAAAGCTTGAAATGTAAAGCAAATTGGGGAATTGAGAAATGCAAATTGATTTGTTGAAAAAGAAACCAACATAAACAACCGATTGTGATGAAAAATTTCGAGGCACTCCTTGTCCGATGGAGAAGCTTCACTATAAGGAATGAACCGATTACAATGAGACAAGCTAGCATGAACCTACCTCTCTAGCCTCGTTCACTCCTTGCCCGATGAAGAAGCTTCACTATGAGGAATGAACCGATTACAATGAGACAAGCATGAACTTAGCTCTCTAGCCCTATTTAATCTCCCGCTCTCGATTCTGCCTTGAATCCACAAGTGTCTTCCAATCCGGTGAAGCTCATTGGCACAATCATGAACTCCATATGACCTCGGACTCATCCGATCACTCACTCCTTAAAATCCATGAGAAGTAACTATCTAGGCTCTCATAATGACTTGGATCATGTGAGAATGATACAAATCATGGCGTGCAGATGTAGAGATATAGAGAAAGTATATAGGAATGCTTTCTAATGAATGCTTTCAGTTTTCTCTAATGCTTTGCACTTAATTACTGAATCTCTCAGTTTGAAATAAAAAATCTGACTATTTATATGCACATTTGCGGATCTCAAAAGAACTCTTCAAAATAGAAAAGTATTATGTTTTACGCAGGGTTCGTTCAAGTGAAACACTTGCTCGTTCAAACGAATCTCAAAAGAACTCTTCAAAATAGAAAAATAGTATTATGTTTTATGCAGGGTTCGTTCGAGTGAAGCACTTTTTCGTTCGAATGAGCCTCTTCGTTTGAATGAGTATCAAACGATCATCAAACGAGAGGTTGAATCTCTTCGTTTGATTAAAATTCAATCGAACAAGAATCAAACGAACAAAAATGACCAGCCTCAATTGTTCGTTCAAACGAGCCCTTGGTCGTTCGAACGACCAATAGAGAGAATTTGCCTCCTTCTTGCATTCTGAACTCAATTCCCCCAAGTATCAAAACATAGTGTTTCCAAATATGCATTTTGGGATAATTTTTTCACAACACAAGACAAAAACACACACAATGACAAATGATATATACTATATGCAATGCATGATATGTGTACGTGTGTGAGATCCAAATCACAACAAGAGTCTGAAATACCCAAAATACCCTTTATGAGCCAAAGCAACCGGAAGACGTGCATAGTAATGAAGCTTGGACCATCTTGGAGTAGAATGTGGCTTGAGTAACTCTAATAACTGTTTAAATAATTATTCAAAACAGAATAGTATTATGTTTTTACTTAGGTTTCGTTTGAATGAGCTAGTTGGTTATTCGAACGAGTATCAAAACAACCTTGAATGAGTGGCTACTAATGCTCGTTTGATTAAGATGAATCTAAATAGATCAAACAAACAAAAACAACCACTTTCTATTGTTTGTTCGAACGAACCATGGTTGTTCAAATGACCAACAAAGAGTTGGTCTCTCTTGCATTTGTGAAGCCAATTTCCCTCAGTATAAAATCTCAAAGTTTATCAAATATGAATTTTGAGAAAATTATTTCACAAAACAAGACACTAACACACATAATGAGCAATGATATATCCTATATGCAATGCATGATATGTGTGAGTGTGTGAGATCCAAATCTCAACAAGAGTTTGAAATATCCAAAATACCCTTCATGAACCACGGTGGTCGGAAGACGTGCACAACAATGAAGCTTGGATCATCATAAAGTAGAACGGGGCTGGAGTAACTCTAAGCCTAGGACTAATGTCATGATTACAACCAAAACATGTTTTTTCAAACCGGGATTAACCAATTACAATATCGGACCCTTGGTCTTAACAAACGACTTGATTTTAAATGTTGTTTCCCCTTAAATGGGAGAAGCATGAATCCTCCATCCACATTCATTCTTGCAAACTGTTGTAATTCTTGCATTTTCATTCCTAATATGCTTGATATCATGGTCTTTTTGTAGATTCTAATCCTTCAATTCTTTTTTAAACATGATATCATTACTAAATTTCATTCCCGCTTTTAAAGTTTTTTCATGTCCATAGTCTCATTAAATTCAGAGTAAGAAAGGTCCATCTTCATCATTGATGAGCTTCTAAGACTTTTGAGTTCATCATCTTTGCATGTGTTTGACCACCAACCATCAAACTCATTTGATGTTTGATTCTATTTATGTGAATGTGCTTGTGTTTATACTTGTGCCTGTGACTTTGATTGACACTAATTCCCCTCATTTGATTTAATTTGATTTTGTTTTTGCAACTGGTTCCCCTTTTCATCTTTTTCATCTCAATAAGCAAAGATGTCATCATCACTAAAGTCAATATTTTTATTAAACCATAACTCATTACTATCATCATTGTCCCTCTGTTTGTCTTCCCTCACTACCCTAACACTATCATCACCTTCTTCATTCTCATTTGCTATGCCATCACCATTATCATTTGTCTTTATTTATATTTCCATCACTATTGTCATCTTCAACAGCCTCTTCACTGTGAGTTTAAGTCTAGGGCCTGCTAGAATACACCCATCAACAATCTGAATTTCAATAGATTCTATCTCTTTCTATACATAATATATATATATATATATATCACTATAATACTCAATCCATTGTAATCTCTCAACATTGTCATTACTTCTTTATCAGATAAATCAACCTCAACCTACTATGCAAGTCAATATAAGGGACCCTATAGCACATTAAACTAGTACTTGGATAACCAAAATTTATGTCCATGTCTTAAAGCTCAAAGTAAGATAGTAGGTCTGGGTCACAATTGTTAACAAAATTAACCTTTCCACCAATATACTGTGTTTTTGGGTATCATTGTAAAGTCCCACTATGATGGAATTCAAGACTAACTGTGTTCACCATTCTGCAATATCAAAACAAATGGCTAAATGCAAACAAACAAACTTTACTAACAAAATACTGATACAATCAAACTTTGGTGGAGAACAAATGGTTCTCACATTTTTCTAAAAAAAATACTAATGCAATTTGAAACGTAATGTCCCACTCATTTTGAAACTTACCAGAAGCATCACACCAATGTTGGGGAAGAAAAAAACAAAACAATGCAGAGGGGTCTCCACTATGCAAAAGTGGCTATGAAACTTAAGATGTGTTGGTGGGAGACGATTGAAGTAACGAATGCAGAAAAGACCCCACCCAAACATGAAACATTACTTCTAAAATCAGCTAGAACTGTGTATGTGTGTGTGTGTCTATATACACATATATATATATATATAGTCACAAGTAATGAAATGAAAAATATATTATTATTGTATCCCAAAAGTGAATATTACTTAACAAAATCAATTGGAACTCTCTCTCTCGGTGTGTGTGTGTGTGTGTGTGTGTATATATATATATATATATATGAAGAAATAACAAAATGACAAATCTTTATCTTTGATCCATAAAAGTTTGACCTCAAACAATCTGCAATGCCTCCAATCCCTTATAAATTTTTCAATCTTCTCCAATTTTTTTCAATTTCAGCTAACCCTAATCCCTAAAGTATATGTGTTCTATAACAAATTTGGGATAAATACACAAAAAAAAAGACAAATAACCCTTTTCATATTTTTCGTTAACATCATCCACAGATTTACTTTAACCATTAATATAAAAGGATAAGTGTCTACTATTAAAGTTGATAGAATTAAGTGAAAACAGACTTTTAAGTACGAAAAGGCTATGTACAATTTCCCTTGCGTTGTGTGAGCATCTACCGAACAGTGGAATTGACGAGACCCATATTGAGTCTTTCACGGTAAGGATTAGGAAGTCTGAACGCCTTTTTTTGCCCTGTTTGTGTGTGAAGGGGGGGGTGCCCTTAATTTATTTATAAGCATTCTTCAGCGGGTCTAACATGTCAATATGCCATCCGAATAACACTACCATTTTTGCTATGACTCACTAAAAAAAAAAAAACTTTACAGCACACATAACATGAGTATATTAGGACACACTGCCAAGTGATGTATCAGGCCATTCAAAAATTTTCCATTTATTATAATCTAGTAACACCGGCTCAGCACTCTTAGCCACCAGCATTAATAAAAAAAAAAGGTTCACATCTTTACTCACAAATACGAGCTCTCATAGAATGTAATCGGAGGTTCCCGCCTATTGCCAAAAAATAAAATAAAAAAACACACTTTTTACAGAACAATAATTGTTATATTGATTATATTACCGGTGGCTTGAACAGTTGCAGATTTCCATTTGACAACACAATTGACCACTCAATCTGAAAGAAACAAGAACATGTTCTGATCTCATGATGAACCATAAGTGTTACAGCTCCTATAGCCACATAAAACCTTTAAAAGTTTTTAGTATTCTGTAATGCTGATATATAATAGAATTAGAAAATGACCTGCGTAAAAACAAAGCTCATTTCTATAGTGAGCCAAATATTCTACAGGAAGAGTCTGAAGACAACCAGGGGACTGTGGAAGTCAATGAATTTATTTTCTGCATCCAGTGACTGTATATATATTGGTTCTCTGGGTTCCTCATTCACTCCACTCTGTGTTGCATATTCCAACGCCATCTCATAGTCTGCCTGCAAATTTATGGAAACAATAAACTTTTCAATTCCAGATTGTCATTTCAAAGTAATATTGTAGAACTTAAAAGTCCTCCTATGGAGTAACCCCAAAGAGAAATTCAAAGGTATTTTCCAAGTGAAAAAAATTGCAATATGCTAACAATATATTTTAGATGAGAATATATATTGGAATATATATTGACACAAGGGTACACATGACATGTATAGAATAGCATTTGTCCTAAATTTCAGGATGTTGGAACTCGAAGACAATGGGGCTCAGGACTCGGGTAACAGATCCCAATCTAACAGAGAGGCAGACATCATCATCTACTAACTCATGAAAGATGTTAAAGGAACTTTTGCTGGAAGTGCCTTATCCCAATTCCTCGTAGCAAAAGGAGACAACCTCTTCATTAAATCACATCTGCTAGAACCTAGAAATGCCAGCATGTACAATATTAATAGCATACTAAGTTTTAGAAAGTAATCCCTCCTTGAAAGTTCTTCACTACGAGGTACTTTACCAAAGGAAGCAATGGCACATATGACACAAATATATGCATTAAAAGAGAATATTCTTCTTCTTCTTCTTCTTCTTCTTCTTCTTCTTCTTGTTTCTTCTTATTATTATTACTATTATTATTATTATTATTATTATTATAAGTACATTGGCTGGCCCTATAAGATTAGTCAAACAGTCTGTTAAATTTGAACAATAATCACCTGATTGATTCGGCCTTTTTGGATAACTTTTTGGGTAAGACGTGTATTTTCTCATGTGTCTCGTCTTGTGTTTAGTTCAGTAAACCACACAACACATGTCATGCTAGCCTCAATCTGGAATTCATGGTATATTCCATGAAACAACTCTATCTTGTTCAAATGGATTTGATGATATAATTCAATATGATTATCAACTTTCAGCAGAAGGCTTAGACTCCACTGGGTGTACCCAGTTATGTGACAAAGAAAGAACAACCTTATCATTGAACCTTAGCAGTTGTTTGACACTCATCCATCCAACTCTTGAAAAAACTGACTTCCCCCAGAAAACCCATTTGAAATTAATCACCAGAGATTAGGACACTCCTACAGTAGTCGACAAAAATACGTAACTAGGAGCTCGCCGTTGAACCTTAGCAGTTGCTTGACACTCATCCATCCACAACTCTTGAACAAACCAACCTCCCCAGAAAACACATTTGAAATTAATAACCAGAGGTTAGGACACTCCTAAAGTAGTTGGCAAAAATACATAACTAGGAGCTCACCTTTTCCACATGTTGAGCAAGCTTTTCCCTCAGTGTCTCTTTTGTTATCAAACCAGCTGACACTTTTCTTAGTAGTTCTGCATCCTCCTCGTAACGTTTCTTCTTTGACGCATGTGAGTCTGCCATTTCTCTCAAGACATCATATATAGCACCTGTAGCATCGGGAATGTACCTGGCAAGCAAGAGGAATTTGATTTGAGACAAGTAATTGAAAAACAATGTTACTTTTCTAGATCACGTGTATACAAGACAATTGAGTGGTCAGATTTACTTGCTCAAATTTCGCTTTCTCTCCTGCTGCTCACGAGCTTGAATTTTCTTCACTATTTTGGATTTTAGCTGGACACAGCACTGCTGAATGGAAGTCTGGAGAGAGAACACTGTTAGCTTACCAATTGTTTTCATGATTGGAACTAACATTTTAGCCAACAAAGACCCACCTTGACAGCAGAAGCTATCTCACTTATATCATCTCCAATATATTCCTTTCCAGTCCCTTTAAAGGGGATTTTAGTGCTTACAATGCTCACAAAGACACCAATCTTATCTTGTGTTTGGTTGATCTTGTAACTATTCCAACTGAAAGAAAATAGTTCTCTTAGATTTTCTGCTGTTGACATTTAGCAACTTCTTTTTTGAAAGAAAAAAAAAATCCCCCCCCAAAAAAAAAAAAAATTCAAAATATAACAGTAAAAAGAAGGCAGAAGAAAGAATGCTTTTAATTTATACACATACTTGATTCTCTTGAGGGCACTCCTGGTGACAACATCAGCACCTTGCTCAAATAGAAGGGGAATCCGGTTCGCAAATCGAAAGATGTTCAAACCCTATTTAAGCAGACATAGTATAAATTTGTAATTGTCAAGCCACTGAAAGAATGTGTGAAGAAAAAGGAAAATCAACACTCTTAACTAGCTTTCTGCAGTACTGAACAAACAGAAAAGCAAACATGGCACGCTAAAAAACTAGTACCTACTTGAACACAATTCCTATTTTGGATCAACTGCCTCCCAAAGTCAATCAATAGAATGGAAAATCAAATTTCTCCCAGATTGAGACAATACTTTTGACAGCTAGAAAGTAATAAGGTCCATCAAATAGAACAATAGCATTTTGGCGTTGGAGTGGGTGGGGGGAGGCAGCTTCAGATCAATCACCTACATACATATGATAATAGCAATGGATGTCTGTAGCCCAACCAATCAATACCTAACTAATATAAGCTTCATGTCTATTTGTTAAACAAATTGGACATTAGAATTCCTGTCCAAGTGTACATCTGTAGTTTGCCATGTTCAAGGGCAGAGAACATGTTATATTTAGCTCATGATCCTACTGCCTAAAGGAAAGGCCAAACTCATAGAGAATTACAGATGACAACTTAAAATGCATTGTATGCTCACTAATGTCAGAAAAATGAAAGGCTACAATGAGCACTCCAAAATAAGATAGCTTTTTTCCTTTTCCTTGCCTGCAGTCCAGAGGATATCTCTGGAAAACCATGCAAGAATGAAAGATAAATAAATTTGAAGTCGTTAGGTTTCTAAATTATTAAGTGGGCTACTGATTACCAACCTGAAAAAGAAAAAAACACTTACTTGCTTAACATCTTTCCCACCCACACTGACTCCAGCTTCCACAATGAATGGGTGACCCTCAAAAACTTGAGCACTGCACAAGAAAAAATTGTGTACAGGATTAATAAAAAATTTAATTCAAATATCAAAGAACAGTAATTAATTTACTTTACATGTCAGCATGATTAAAATTTGGAAAAAAGTAGATCTAGAAAACTTCAGATACAACCTTCCTGAATAAGTTGCAACCATGTCTGGGTGCAGCTCCTTTATAATTCCAAGACGAAGATTATATTCCCCAGCAGGACTGAGACACTGCAAATAGCTTCTTCTTTTTTATGTAACAAACTAAGAAAGAATATTTCTGGAAATATAGACTGTTAAAAATAAGGAACAAATAATAAAAAAATGCCCAAAGGATTGATGCTAAAAACAATTCTAACAGGAAAAAAAACCCCTAAAGAACAACTTACATCACCACTAGGGTCATCAAACTTGGCTTGACGAAACAACTGATGGATGCGAACTATTTGCTGAGAAGTTAGAGATTTTACAGGTGTTTTTGGGCTAAAATCCGGACCCATTTCTCCTAAAACACGAGATCATCATTTTAAAAAGATCAATAGAAGCATCTTATAGGCATAGCACTACCAAGTATGAATACAAACAAATATTTTAGTTCTATTCAGAACTGGATGGAATGAACTGATTAAAATTCCACATCTAAACATAAGTTAAGAATGCCATAAGCCACCCCCCTATCAGGATCATGGTATGTAAATGCTTCCTTGCAAAGCAGACAACATAAATGAAAATGTCAAACCATAAGCTTAATATCATGACCCTAATTGTTTGATCCACCAGTAAATAAATAAAAATCATGCGCAAATTGTTTGACAAGCCATACTCCAGAAATATATTTACCATATTGTTTGACAAGAAGTACTCAAGAAAAACATTTACATGTAGAAATATATTTATGTAAATTTTTTTCTTTTTGATTTTTTGTTTCACGGGGAAGCGGCTTTCTGTGGTAAGTGCCCCCCCCCCCCCCCCCGGGGGCGAAATTTATGAGGATTCTTGCATGTTTTAGGTTAAGCAATTTTAAAAATAGAAAACAAGTTAGGAGATTCTATAATAAATAGGAAGTACGCATTCTTGTGGTTCAATTATGATGTAAGATAGAATTCAAACCCGACGGTGACAACCATTCTAAAACACCCATGGTCAATTAGAAACATTATGCTGACTAAAACACAAGGCTATGCCATGACCAACAATGCTTTTCAGGCTGAATTCTATAATTTAGGCCTTCAAAATCGCGTTTTTGCTATTTTAAGAATGTTATGATTTAATTATAACTTTAATTATAGATTTTTTTTTTATTTCGATTCTGTTTATTCTAGAATAATTTTAGACATTTTTAAGTCAAACTCAGTATTTCCATTTTGGGTAATTTTTTTTTTTTATATTTTAGGATAAATTACACTGACCTCTTCCTGAGGTTCATCATTATTACATACAGACTCCAAAGGTTTGAAAAATTACACTGACCTCCCTTGTCCAAAATTTGTCTCTTAATGATGTTAATGAATAAAATGAAATTACCTTATGACCCTTTGTGGTTTTGTGTTTTAAACAATTTTTAATTGTTAAAAGTCAAAATCAAAACTCAGCTCCTTCCTTTCTTTTCCATCAATCTAACATATAACACTGTCCTGTATATGTATGTGTGTATAACTCTGTGGTGCACCCACCCTCGTCATTTTCCCAGGCTGTGTAGCCCCTCCATTTCAGCAGGTCAAGACATCATAATCAACTAAAGATCTGTTGACGACTCTCGGTCTATCCTTGCCCAGATTCAATGAGTGTGAGGTATTGAATTAGGGGCACTAGGTGGCTTCTCCGACACCAAGGCCAGTGACACAGTGGTGGGCGCGGTTCATTACCACCATTGAGAAACAATTCTTCAATCAAGAATTCTTGGCTGTTATGCGAGATGATCAGAAGAGGTTGAATGTGATGTGATATATCGATGTGACTAAGATTCACAACCTTATCGGCCAATGCCGTTACGTATCGACCGTTATGGCCGTTACGGCCATTACAAGATTATTACAACTGATTTAAGTTTTTTTACTTTTTTTTTTATTTGAGAATTCTTATGATTTCTATTTTTATAAAATTTATATACAAGAGAGATACTTAATAAAATAATTCAAAAAAATTGAAATGGGTTATCAAAATATTCAGGTCAATACAAACTCAAAAAGGTCTTTGGCCTCAAAATTTTTTTAAAAATTTATTCCATAACTAATCACACTATATTGATTTTCATGCTTATAATCATTTTTTGTTATCATTTATATTACTTGTTGTAATGTTATTCAAATTAAATGATGCTTATCATTAGTTTAACTTTAAAAAATTCATATAAAATAATAAAATATCTTCTTAAGTGTTATTTATAAGAAAAATATTTTTTAAACATTATAAAATTGAAAAATAATAGTAAAAAATATTAAAATATGATAATTGTAATCAAGATATACATATCAATGACTTCTAAGAGATTTGCTAGTATTTGAAAAAAAATTTCATAGTTGCGGTTTCCAATTCCCGTTACGAATGACCCAATGACCATGGTGTTAAATAACGGTCGTTACGTTACGTATCGGTTTTTTGACCCTCCTGATACCGATATTGGCCGATATATCGGTGTTACTAAAATTCACAGTCCTATCGACCGATAATGTTACGTATCGGCCGTTACAGGACCGTTACTATTTTATGTTTTTTTTTTTCAATTTTTTTTTCTACCGAATTCTTGTGATTTCTATTTTTATAATATTTATATACAAGTGAGATACTTAACAAAATAATCCAAAAAAAATCGAAATGGATTGTAAAAACATTCGGGTCAATACAAACTCAAAAATGCTTCTTGGCCTTGGAATTTTTAAATTTTTTTTATTCTATAACTAATCAACTAAATTGATTTTCATGATTATAATTATTTTTTGTTATTATTTATATTATTCTTTGTAATGTTACTCAAATTAAATGATATTTCTTATTAGTTTAACTTTAAAATATCCTATATAAAATAATAAAATATCTTCTTAAGCATTATTTATATAAAAAAATATTTTTTAGGTATTAGAAAAATTAAAAATTAATAGTAAAAAATATTAAAATGTGATAATTGTAATCAAGATATGTGTATAAAAAACTTTTAAGATATTTGCTAGTGTTTGAAAAAAATTCACGGTTGCGGTTTCCGATTCCCGTTACGAATTACTTGATACTTCCGATACCGTTACACCGCGACCGTGTCCTGACTTGTATCCTGCAACCGTGATTTAAAACCATGTTGACAACAGCAGGTGGCGAGATATATATATATATATATATATATATATTTTCTTTTTGATAACTGTGGGTATCCAATCCCTGCGCAAAGCGCTAGATTGACCGATTAATCCCACAGGACAGTGCATACCCCCACTACACGCGCCAGGTAAAGCGGGCATTTGATATAAGGCCCTGGAGTATCGAACCCAAGAACAATGAGGAGTACTCCCATCTATCTTGTGGCCAGCTATTGCATGTAGCAATTCAAAATAAGGTGAGCCTTTCAATCTTCATACCATTTGGGAACCTATCTGAAGTAGTAAACTTGGCCTATAAGATTGAAGTGCAGTAAGCCAGACAACTTATGCAATACCAAGCTCCTGTCATATCTGATCCTAAATCAAATCAAACACCTAAACAAGTATATTGGCAGTCCTTCGTCTCAAACCCAACTACAACAAAAGACAAATTTTCATGATTGGAGACTGGGTAAACGCGCGTCAGGTTCACAATAGTAGCAAAAGACTAACAACCTATTTGCCGAACCTATGATGGGTAACTATTACCTTTGCAACTAACCTCGTCATTGTTCCAACGAGTTTCCTAACTGATGTCAAGTAAATGTGGTGGGAACAATGGACCAACAACATCTAACTTGGTTAGTATCTCCTCCACCTTCCCGTATGGGAAGGTTGGAGAATATTTTGGGTGCCCCCGAGGCACCATGCAGGCCATGACTGATCCAGGGGTAGGATGCCATGTGGGCTATACCCCACTAAAGTAGGTGGAACATATCACACACGGTAGCCTTTTCTTGGAGGGAGACATGGCCACGTGGTGCCCCCCGAACTCAGGAGGTTGAAGTTTCAAGTCCCTTTAAGGGCAAAAAGAGTGTGTGTGTGTGTGTGTGTGATTTATCTATCAATAATAATAATAATGTAGTGGGACCAATGGATGGGGACAATATATAGCAAAAAAAAGATGAATTGAGATTGTTGCGTAATAATTATGATGGGGCTGAAATTGTAGAGGTTGATCAAAGAAAACATGTAATATTTTGTTCAGAGATTATTACTAACCCTTGAAGAGGTCGAAGAGATAAGTGAGACTTCAACTATTCCTCAACAGCTTCAGGACGAGTGCATACAACCATGGTTGTTAATATCTTACAATACATTTCAATATGAGCATAAAACATTACATATCTTGTAATTGTATCTTTTATCACCATATCACATGATGCATTTTGATACGCACGATACATGCGATACACGCAATCAACTACTGACATTGTTTTGGACTTTTTGGTTGTTTTGTTATATACATAGAAACAATCTCTTTATATATATATATATATATATATATATATATGTTGCCTCTAAGTAAAGCTTAAAGATCTTTCATGAATCAAGAAGGAAGAAAAACAAGTACCTTCAGAAAATGCGGATGAGTGAGGACATACAAGAAGTTAAAAGAAGAAAAAAAACTGAAAATTGTTAACATCTGATGATGATAAAGATGAAAAAATAGATGCCATTGAAATTGAAGATTGAGATAAAAATGAAATGGATTATAAATATGAATTATTTTAGATTTTGTCTTGAAAATTTGATATTTATGAACTATGTCGGAAACTTGAATTATTAACTTTCTATGTTGAAACTTTTAGGCTGCGTTTGGATAGTGATTCAGATATAATTTTTTGAAAAATATTTCTGAAATGTGTTTCAGAATTTTGTAATTAATTTTTTAAAAATTGTAAAAATGCGTTTGATTATGCTAATCAGAATTTAGTTTCTGAGTTAAAAACTGTGAAAATGCGTTTGGATATAAGAATATTCAAATTTAAATTTCTGAAAAAAAAAAAAAACATTTGGATATAATAATATTTAAATTTAAATTTTTACTAAAATTTGTTTTTTTTTTAGATAAAAAATAATAAAAATACATTTAGATATAATTTAATTTTTATAATTTAAATTATTAATAATAATTTATTCATTGAGTTTGTAACAAGTTCCTGGAAATCTCACTTTAGGTTCAAGTTCAATTTTTCTCTCTTTAGAAACCCACAAAACCCTCCCCATTCCCGATCACCACCAAGGAGGAGACAAGATGCCGCCCGCGTCGGCGGCCACCACCGCACCTCACTACCACTGTTGCCAGCGTCGACGACCACCACCACACCGCTCTCTCTCTTTCTCAAATATCAGAAGCAAAATAAACCATGGCCCTAATAATCCATTTCGCAAAGAAAAAAAGAGAAAACAGAGCGAGATAACAGAGATATGGAAGTTGATTGCAACCAAGAAATTGATTTTTTGTAGCAGAAGAGAACCGTTCTGATGAGAGTACAGATCTGGTTCAAACCTAGATATCCAGTTCAAGATTTCTTACAACTAGGGTTTGAAAAGTTGCAGAGAAATTCGGCAGAAGGAGATGTCGTTGGGTTGAGAGAGAGAGGGAAGAGAGAGCGAGACAGAGAAAAAATGGATGAGAGAAATCTGATTGAGTGGATGTCTTGTTGGTTCTTCTTGTTGTAGAGAAAATTTTGAACGCCACACCCATGGCTCAGTTTCAGAATTTTCCTGCTGTCTCTCTCTCTCTCGTCTTCATTTTTTGATTTTATTTTTTTGATTTTTTTAAATTTTTGAGACTACATTGAAATATTTTTCAGAGTTGTATTGGGAGTAAAATTCAGAGTTGGTATCCAAACAGCTATTACAATTTTGAGAATGAGTGAAACATGTTTTGGGTTGGTATCCAAACATAACCTTAGTATTTATAAATCTTAATTTTTGTATTGTGTGAAATTTAAGTTGATTTTTTTGTGAGTGAATTGAAATATGGGTGAGTTATACATAAGCTGAATTCCCTCGGTGAAATTATAAAGAGGTTGAATACTTTGGGGCTTAGAGGTTTACTTTAACCCGACGAGTGATGAAAAGACCAAAATCTCCATGCTACTTGCATAATTCCCTCCATCTCTTGCGTGGACAGCTTCGACGGGGGAGACAGTATGTGACAAAGGGAGAGCGGCACGTGGTGTTTCCGATGGTGGTGGTTGGTCTTGAGGATGGTGATGGTGTGAGGTGGGGCTGCCATGTCGTTGGGGTTGAAGGTGTGCCGTTATTGGCTGTCATGGCCGGTTGACGGTGTCATGGCTGGGGGGCCTGCTATTGCAGTTGACGGTGGCAGTCAGTGGTGATCTACGGTTGTTGATGTGCTCTGAGGGAGATAAGAGGGGGTTTTCTTTGAATTTTTGGACATGGATTTCATGAAGATGGAGGTTCTCGACTGGCGGTGGTTTCCAGCGGAAGGAGGGAGGGGGACGGTGGAGGAGGAGAACATGAGGGGATGATATGATATGGGAGAGTTTTTGAGAGAAAAAAAGATGATCAATTTCTGGAAACTCTAAGCGAAGATGGCAGGTTTGATGGAGGGGTGGTGATTGTGTGCTGGCTCTTGCCGGAGAGAAGGAAACATGAAGGGTTCGGTCATGGGTGACCGGTGGTGGTGCAGCAGGTGATGAAGAGGGGAGGGGCAGACATTGCATGGTAGTTCGTGCTGGGGCACGGCAGTGGTGGCTGATTGGCAATGACGGCGACTGGTGAAATTCACCATGACCCTCATTGTTCTTCAAACGAATTCCATCATTTAGCCTTTTAAGTAAAATGACAACCATATCGCCGGCACTCCATGATTTTCATTGTTAGAGTGGCTGCTACCTTTGTTGCCTTTCACCATTAATTGATTGAGCAAACTCCAAGAACACTTTGAAATTCACCATGACCCACATTGTTCTTCAACTGAATTCCATCATTTAGGCCTTCAAAATCATGTTTTTGATATTTTAGAAATTAATTTAATTATAATTTTGGTTAAAGATTTTTTATCTTGATTTCATTTGTTCTAGAGTAGTTTTACGACTCTAAATTAGTCATTTTTTTAGCCAAACTCAATTTTGCCATTTTTTATAGGCCGTAAGCCTTACGGCTACTCAATTTTTTCATATTAGCAAGATTTTCGAGATTCTCTTTGAGAATTTTCACTCTTGGTGACTTTCAAAGTGTTCATGGAGTTTGCCCCATCAATTAATGGTGAAAGGCAACAAAGGTAGCAGCCACTCTAACAATGAAAATCATGGAGTGCCAGCAATATGGGTTGTCATTTTACTTCAAGGGCAGTGAACTAGAGGATTCAATGCACATTGCAGGAAATCCACTCTCCCTAGACTTGGGGTTGCCAACAACAAGAATCATGATCGCGGTAAAGTTCTTGCCTGCAAGGTGGCCCCACAGCCAACCTATCAAATGTGATGTTCATGGTGTAGGAACATCAGCCTGAATAGAGCTTATGTGGATAATTAGAGTGATGGAAGAGATCCCAAGGGGCTCTGATAGAGATTAACAAAACTCCCAAGACTATCTTATAAAGATAGATTTACCATCATTTACTGATCATTATATCAAGGTTTCCTGCATTGGCTCGTGGAAGATGAACACTTTTTTGAGCAAAATAGATCCTAAATGAAAAGTAAAGCTCGTAGCCTACAAGGTTAAAGAAACTTCTGCCTGGTGGAAACAAGTACAAATAGAGGAGAAGGCAAGGTACACATCCTGTTCGAACCTGACAAAAGATGACGCCATTAATGAGAGCCAAATTCTTACCACTAGATTATGAACAAATGTTATATCAGCAGTATCAGAACTGTCAACAAGGAAGTCGATCTGTTAACAATCATACAAAAGGGTTCTACGAGCCAAAAGTGTAAAACAATGACTGAGACTGACAATGAGTAAGTGGCAAAGTATATTAGTGGATTGCGAGTACCGATTCAAGATCAGATTAGCCTTCATACCGTTTGAAATCTTTCTCAAGCAGTAAACTTGGCCCATGAGATTAAAGTGCAATTAGCCAGACAGCCTATGTGATACCAAACTTCTACAAAATCAAATCAGAATCAAAACAAGTAGATTGACAGTCCTTCGTCTCAATCCCAACCACAGTAGAATATGAACACTCGGGATCAAGGTTCAGGTAACAAGGCTCAAAATGCACCTGATTCACAATCGCAGCAAAAGATTAACAACCCATATGCCAAACCTTGTAGGGTAAGGATTACCGGTAACCAGCCTGGTACTCATTCGAATGAGTGTCCTCACTCACTACAAGTAAATGTGATGTGACCGACAGATGGGAACAACAGAGAGCAAGAAGATAAAGATGAATTGGAATTTTTTTCAGAAGAAAATTTATTAAAGCAATACCCAAGGGGGGCACACCTATGTACATGACAGATATACATTAAGAAAAGCAAAAATTGAACACCCGTCTTATAAACAAAGTCTTACAATAATTTCATATCACTCATAAAGTCCATTAAAGAAGTAACAGACTCCGAATAGCGCTCAACAATCCAAAAATTTAAGGCATTCATAAACCACCCTCTAAACTCTATCAGAGACCGCACCTCTCTATCGAAAATTCAGCAATCCCTTCCTACCACACACACCAAAAATCCATAAAGGCGCAGTAACCTGCACCTGCTGGCCCAATCTACAACATAAACTACTTCTCAAACACACCAAAAGCTCCATAACAGTCTTCAGCATAACCCAATGCAAACCTAACAGCAAAAACAGCATGCCCCACGAGTCTCTAGCAATTGAGCAATGTAAGAACGAATGGTTAGACAATTATGAGAAAGTTAAAATTTTGGAGTTTGATCAGAAAGAATGTATTTCATGTTTTGTTCAGAGTTTATTACTAACCAGAAAGAATGTATTTCATGTTTTACTCAGAGTTTATTACTAACCCGTGAAGAGGATGAAGAGATTGTAAAGGTCGAAGAGGTGCGTGAGATTTCAACTACTTTTAAACAGATTCAACCAGTATTGGCATGTTATGGACAAGTTCAAGGACGAGTGCATCCAGCTAACTCCAGGTCGGGTTTTTTCTGAAGTGGGTAAAACTACTGTAGGACAGAATTCAAACCCGCCGATGACAAAAATCATTCCGCTACTCTCACGGTCAATTGAAAACATCATGTTAATGAAAAGTGAAAACTAATGGCTATGCCATGACCCATGTTGCTTTTCAGCCAAATTCCATCCTTTTAGGCCGTCAAAATCACATTTTTACTATTTTAGGAAAGTTTTGATTTAGTTATAACTTTACTTAGAAATTTCGTATTAGATTTCATTTGTTACTTCTAGAACTCTAAATTAGTTTTTTTTTTTTAGTCAAACTCAATTTTTCCATTTTGTAATTTTTATATTTTATTATAAATAGGGTTCTAAGCCTAGAGGCTAATTGGTTTTTTCAAACTAATAAGAACTCTAGGTCCCTTACTTATCAAAAAAAAAAAAAGAACTCTTGAGAATTTTCTCCCTTGTTTATGGATTCCAATGTGTTCAACCCATCAAATTCAGTCTAAATTATAACCTTGGTTTAGTAGTCAAAAATATTTCTTATTTAAATAAAATCTTTGGTAACATATAATTTGCAGGTCTATTTGATGTGTTCAACTCATGGTTTTAAATCACAATTGCAGTCTTAGCGTAATGGTATCAAGACTATTGAGTGATATGTAATGTGAACCGAAAACTGTTATTGTGATTTTTTTTCCCAATTAATAACAAATCCCTGAAAAGTCACCCAAAACCTATTTTAACTCTGATTTGTCACATTAGTAATAGAACTATATAATAAATTAGTCACTAATAAGACTATTATGAAATAAAAACTAAAAAATAAAATAAAATAATACTAAAAATCAGTTTAATACTTTAATGTGATTAATTATGAAACAAAAATTTTAAAAAGAAAAAGAAAACAAATTAATTCAACAAAAAAATTAATTTAAGAATACACATAAACTATGAAGTCATGCCCATATGAATTGTATCTTGTATTTAGACTTCCACCAAATCACAAAAATGGAATGAAGAAGATGATGAAAAAGTCCTGAATTCAACAAATGGAAGTCCCTAGAGGTGTTGCCGAGAGAGAGAGAGAGAGAGAGAGAGAGAGAGAGAGATTCTACTAAAAAATCTAGAAAAAAGATCAAACAGAGCTTTTACACAACCTAGGCCCAAACCGACTGTAACAATGGATACCAATATGTATCAGCCAATACATGTGTGATCTTTGGATAACCCAATAAATCAGGATGGAAAGCTATCAACCTAGGCCCAAACCGACTACACCCAGGGTTGTCTCCACCGACAATGGGAGACGTCGAAAACTAAAAGGGGGGTCGGTGAAGAAGCAGAGAGAATGGGTTGGGGGGGGGCGGGGGGAAGCAGAGAGATGTTTCAACACAAAAGAACAAGAAGAAGAAGGTACTTGATTCGGTTGGAAGAAGGTACATGTTTTTTATTCAATCAGCCATGGATATACGATTTGGTGTCCTCCTTGCGATCTTGCACAACCACAACATGTTACCTCTCTTTGTTGGTTGATTCTCTTCTCTTCTATTAGTTTTTTTTTTAAACAAATAGCGAAAAATTCAATCATACTCTTCTTTTCTTCCATCACCATGAACGTGTCCCAAAGTGTTGGGAGCATGTCCAAAAAATTTAAAAAAAATATTGGATACTCATTTTTAACATGTCCAGCACGTGTCAAAGCATGTCCAAAATGTGTCCGTGTCCTATACGTGTCGAACACCAATACTCTACCTGCATAGACATGTCCCTTCTTAGGTGATTGCCATAGAGCCATTGAGTAGATTGTTGGCTAGAGCTATGGACGTAAACCTTATAAATGGTTTTACAGTGGGGAAGCATGACGATGCAAGGGTGGAAGTATCTCATATCCCTTTTGTTGACAATACCCTCATTCTTTGCGATGCTGAGGAAACTCAATTGCAGTACTTGAGATGTGTACTATTATGTTTTGAAGCTTTCTCGGGATTTAAGGTGAATTTGGGAAAAGTGAAATTGTTCCGATGGGTGATTCTGTGGAGGTTGAGGAGTTGGCCTGAAATCTTGGTTGCAAAGTAGGTTCCTTTCCTACGGTGTATTTGAGTTTGCCACTAGGGGCATCTTCTAAATCCAAGGTGATTTGGGATCTAATGGTAGAGAAATATCAAAGAAGATTAGCGGTGTGGCAGAGACAATATTTATTGAAAAGAAGAAAGCTAACGTTGGGAAGCCTACCTACGTACTATATGTCATTATTTCTCATTCCAGCCTCGGTGGCTTCCCTTTTAGACAAGTTGCAAAATGAATTTTTACGGAGAAGGAATGAAGGACCTAAGAGTCTTTAACAAGGCTCTGTTAGGTAAGCGGCTTTGGCACTTTGCGAAGGAGCCTAATGCAAAAAAGAGGACTACCATTGAGAATAAGGCGGGGAGTGAGGAGGGTATTTGGTGCTCCAAGGAAGGTGGAGGGTTCTTATAGGGTGGGCCTTTGGAAAACCATTAGAAAAGGGGCAAATGACTACTTTAAATATATAGATTTTGTTGCAAGCAATGGAGCAAAGGTCAAGTTTTGGAAGGTTCTTTGGTGTGGAAATAGTTCTAATCCGAATTTTGGTGATTTTTTATTGGTTGCCCTAATCTAAATTCAACTAGGTTTAGGTTAATCTATAAATACATATTGTGTGTTTTACTCATGATGAGTTGCGATTTTTGTAGTCTAGATTTTTGCATTCTAGACTGCACACATCGCATTCTTGTGAGCACTTATGCACTCATTGAATCAAGAGCTTGATTTCATACTTAGAATTAGGATGTTTTATAGTCCCTTCTTCACAAAGGTGATTGTGAAGCGTTTGCATTTGAGATAGTATCTTAGATTCACTTTTTGCCACCACACTAATTTGTGTAAATATGAAGGTGATCAGATCGTGAAAAAAGTGGTCGTTATGAAGAAATCGACGTGAAGATACAATTAAAAAACAAAAGAGCATTACGAAAAAAACTGTGAAAGATTGAATAACGATGTAAGCCTACAACATACCGTAGCAAGTTAGTAGTGTGAGCTCTGGTATTCGTTGTACTTGATTGTTTTCATAGTGAAGATTCTCTTACAGGTTGTGTGTAATAACCCGAAATTTTTTTTTTTTTTAAAATATATAAATTTTCGTGGTTATTTATTTTATTATTAGAGTTATTATTATTATTATTATTATTGTGAGAAAATAACGTGTGTATAATTATGTGTAAATATATATATATATATATGTGTAAGGTGTGTGTGTATTAAACGTGTGTGATACATGTGTGTGTATAATTATATGTATATACGTATACATATATATAAATCAGGTTGTGCAAGTGAGAGTGCATATGTGTATATATATATATATATATAAGAACAGTGTGTGTGATGTGTGTGCCGTGTGTGTGTGTGTGTATTGAGTGTTGCACACTCAAAGGGGTGAGGCTTGTGATTGTGTGTGCGAGTGGGATTCAGGGTATGGGGTGGCAGGTGCAGACTGAACAGTGGGGTTGGTTGATCTCAGAGAGAGAGAGAGAGGGAAATATATGTGCATCCGTATGTGTGTATATGAGGTGTCTATTTAGAGAGGAAATCAGAAAAGAAGGGAGAGGCTGAGCTAAGGCACCTTGGAGCTTGAATCAAGCTTAGACAAGGAGGAGAAAGGAGGCACACGGCTAGAGAGAGAAAGAACCGAAACCAAGGTAAGCCACCTTCTGTTTTGAAATTTTTTTTTGCATGATTAATTCCTTTTGAATATAGGGCTAGAAGGAGCTTGGAATATGGAACAATTAGGAACAAGAATCAATCAAAATGGTTAAGGGGAGAGGGAGAACTTCCCAGTTGCAGGTCACGGTCATGGGGTGTTGGGTTTGATATTTTATGTGTAAAACTTGGTTTAAAAAGGGGGAAAAACATGGGGTGAGGTGCAGAAAATGAATGGAAATGATTTAGGTTTAAAACAGTGGGGGAAGGTGTTGGAAAATGGGTTGGCCGGAATGTTGACCGAGGGTTTGACCCTCTATTCGTGATGATCCATTGGTCCAAATTGAAAATGAAGGGTGGGGATGAAATCTACACGAAAAACCCTAGAGAACTACATTTTTAAAACCCTAAAAAGTCACCGGAAAAATCTTGCCGGCGCCGGAGAAGGCACCGGAACCCTACCGCTGTGTCGCCGGAAAGTCGGGGAAGAAGGGAGGCTACTCGGGTCGGGTTTCGGGTCCGGGTCGGGTCCGGTTCGGGCGGGGGTGAACCGCCCCTGCCACGTGTCACTCATATGTTTTAAATTAAAAGTTGAAAAGGGCTGTTTGGCTACGAAGTTAAGAAATTAGAAATTTGGATTAAATGGGAACAGGGATATCTTATCCCTGTTTTGGATTAGCCAATGTTTGGCTATCCAAATTGAGAATAAGGGTTTTGCAAATTACGAAATTGCCCCTGAACTTTCTGAAAATTACAATTCTACCCTGTACTTTTTAAAATTCTGATTTGACCCCTCAGATTTCGAAAATTACACTTTAACCCTAAACTTTTAAGTAATTACACTTTAACCCACCAGAATTAAATATTAATAAAATAATAATTTAATTAATTAATTAATTTAATTATTTTAAATACTCTAAAATAACCCGGAGTCCAAATGGGACAAGTCATTAGTGTATTTTGACTATCTCGGCCATTCTGAGGCCAATGGTGAGGTCCGTTTTATGAGACGGGGTCCCGAAAAAATAAAAGACCCGTAGTAACCTTTAAAATTACCAAAATGCCCCTGAATTGAAACACAGACAAACGAACTCCAAATTTAGTAAACAAATAGTGAAACTTTATTATCTCGAGCATTCCAGACTCAACCGTGAGTCCGATTTGTGAAAAGAGGTCTCGACATGTAAGGACCCGTGAAGAGTGCAAAATGACTATTTCGCCCTTTTGAGCCTAGATGTCCGAATTGAATTCCACGAGAGCCTAAACTTATTTTATTCGACGTTCCGGACTCAATAGTAGAGTTTAATTTAGCGAAATAGAAACTTATAAAATAAAGACATAAAATTTGTTGAATAGCATCATTCAGGAAACAAATGAACTGAGTCACATGTTATGATTTTAGGGACATGAAAGGACAAGGAGAAGGTGATCTTATTCTCACAGTGATCCTACTATACTACGAGTACACCTTCCTGAGTTGAGGTCGATTATCAAGTACGATATATTGTGCTAAGTAAGAAATAGAACTGAGATTAGGAATACTTGTTCTGCTGCCTTGATTGTTCACATGTTTGCTTGATTGTTCACATGCTTATGTGTTTCGTGCTATCTTGCTAAAGTTGGGGTGATGATGTGGATGATGATTATGTGTATATCGCATGTGTTAGAGTAGTGTGTGAATTATATGCTTTAAGAACTGTTGACATCATGAAAATATATACTTGAAAGCATGCTTCATGTATGAATGAGATGCATCATTAAGATTACATTGTGGCATGAATGGATCAGAGCATATTGGCATAGTGTGGTTCTTTGTGCATAGCGTGAGTTGAGCACGTGGTGTTATGCATTATGAGGGTGCAGATCCTGTGGTGAAAAACCCAAAATCGGCCAATAGGTACTCGCCTGCCTGACGGGTTCCGGACCGTGAAGCGAGACATACGTGACGGTACTCATGCCAGCGGGGAAGGACCGTATCATGAGACATGGGTGGGCATAGAGTTGCATGGGTGTGTCACGCATACTACTCATATATTGTATACTGTTCATATACTGCCATAATGATATCGAATGCCATATAGAAATAACTGTACACTTGCACATGCCACGCCCTTAGTTTTGTTTCTTGCATTAGCATTATATTGTACCAGCATGTTGAGCTGACCCCTTTAGTGGGGCAACATTTCAGATGATGCTCCAGCTGTGCGAGACGTGGAGATGATTTGATTGGGGATTATGTTTGGTCCGAGGGACGCATTTGATATTGTATAAGGCACAAGCCCGAGACTGTTTCTTATTTTGTATGTTGTGAACAAATGGACCAGACCCTATGTAATATATCAGAACAGTATGTAGAATGTATGTGATTGTCCTTAATTATCTTTTAATTTCTTTATCATTTTATTTCTTTTTGTCTCGTTACTCGCGCCTCGGGTTTGCTGGAATTCGGGGCGTGACATTGTGCGTTTTATTCCCCAGAGAATTTCCCACGTAAGACCAGTGTCTCTTCTTATAAATGTGCTTTTATTTATTTCATGCTAATTATTGTCTTTATTTTATCACCTGGCTATATAAAAGAGGAATCTAATAGTTAAATAATCATCTAAGAACAATTGGTTAAACCATTTAAGTTCTACGATTTCTATCTAATTAATAGCTAGACTTAATTAGAGAATTTATTTGGGACTATTGCATTAACTCTGTGAAGTAGTTAACTAATTAAACGATTTTTAGTTAATTAATTATAACCCAAAACCGCCTCAATTTTTGTAGGGAAGGAATTAAGGAGATATGGGTGTTCATCTATTCAATTGGGATAAGGTGACATATCAGTTGAAGGGTGGGGGATTGGGGGTGAAGGACCTAAGAGTCTTTAACAAGGCTCTCTCAAGTAAGTGGCTTTGGCGCTTTGCGAACAAGCCTAACACAAAATGAAGGGCTACCATTGAGAATAAGGTGGGGTGTGAGGAAGGTATTTGATGCTCCAAGGAGGTGGAGGGTTCTTATAGGGTGACCCTTTGGAAAACCATAAGAAAAGGGGTAGATGATTTTTTAAAAAATATATGGATTTTGTTGCGGGCAATGGAGGGAAGGAGGGAAGGTCAAGTTTTGGAAGGATCTTTGGTGTGGAGACAGTTCTTTGGAGAATAGAATCCCTCATCTTTGTGAGGCTTTGTTGGAAGATTATGTGCTTTTAAATGAGAATGGTAATACTTGGGTCACATATTTTAGGAGGAATTTAGCAAGATCCCAAGTGGAGGAGGTTGTGACTTTGTTGGCTCTTCTCCATAATGTTCAAGTGGACAAGGAAAAGGATGATGCTCTATGTTAGTGGGTGGATTCCAAAAGGCAATTTTCGGTTAAGTTCTTTTATATGCATTTGGCTTGTAAAGGAGTGGTGAACTTTCCATGGAAAGCTATTTGGTGCTCTAAAGCCCCTACGAAGGTGGCTTTCTTCATGTGGACAGTAGTATGGGGGGCTATGTTGACGTTGGATATTTAAAGAGAAGGGGATTTCTTTTGGGTAATAGATGCTCCATGTGTCGTGTAGGGGAAGAGACCATAAACCATTTGTTTCTTCATTGCCCGGTTGCCCAAGATACATGGAATCTCATTCTTGCTTTTTTTTGGCCATTTGTGGGTTAAGCCGTGGTTGGTGGGGACTCTGGTCAAGATGTGGCATGCTACATGAGTCTCTTGTAATGTTTGAAGAGTTCCTTTTTATATATTTTGGTGTATATGGAAAGAAATAGTAAAATTTTTGAAGGGGAGGTAACTTCTCTTAATAGGTTCAAAGATAGGGAATTACACTTTCTATTCTTTTGGATCATAGAGTCATAGTGTCATAGTATTGTCTCTTTTGTTGAGTTTTGGGGGATTTAAGCAATTAATTGTAAGCTACCCCTTATCTTGTATTTAGTGTCCTTCTCAGGGTTCTTTAATAGAATTTCCTTTACTTATAACAAAAAAAAAAAAAAATACATAATATAAAGTGTAACACCAGACAACATATAAATGTATAGTTTTTTTTTTTTTTTGGCCTCCCTACCATGCATCCCCAATTGACAGATAACAATCACTAGCAATTTCTTACCAATTAAACGTTCTGCATAAGATTTCCCTATATTAACAAACTCGTGCTGAAGAAACTGCAAAAGGTTCTGCTTTGAAGTTTCTGCAATCAGGCGTTTGATGAGTAGTAAATCAACAGCTGATGGATGGTACTTTGTCTCGAGAGGAACTGGAGGCATGATATCTGTTCTTCTTGCAAATCTTATAGTGACATTTTTACTTCATGAAAAAAAAAAAAAAAGAGAAGTCACTTAGTTTATATGTAGAGTTAAAAGCACCTGAGAGAGACAGAGAGAGTGAGAGAGATTACTCTGATGTGTCTGATACAAATTTAAAGAGAAATTGAGCATAGGGTGTGATAACAGCCATTTGACGCATATAATGTAATATCTTGGGCTGCAAATACAAAGAAAGAAGTGAAGAAACATAAATCAATATTGGTAAATCATCCTTAACATCTTCATCAGACATGATTGCAGTGCATCACATAAATGTTTTGTATAAATTTCCTTCAGCAGATCTAAACTCAAATAAAGTCACATGACATGGTCTAATGGAGTACTCCATACACGGTAAGTTGTCCAATTTCCTTCAATAACAACTTGGATTTCAGCTCCATGCCACCGCTCCTTGTTGTCTCGTTTTTCATGTAAATGAATGTGAGGAATGTTCCTATAAATTGATAAAGCACCATTAATAATTAAGAAGAAAGAAGTACTAAAGTACAACACTTTTGAGCCCTATAGTATACTATTCATGCACATGCAAGAGCAGTCATAAGTTCTAAAAGACAGCTTTCCATCATACATAGTGTTTCAAATCATACCTATGAATGTCTATATCCAGCCTGCAGAATGAAATATAATTTTGTCCTTTCATTGATGAGGAGATCTCAATAGGAAGTCCTGTACTCATCTTGGACCAAATTAATGCCTGCAAAAGTCCATGGAATCAAATTGCAATGCGTATTTGATCATAAGAATAAGTCCATGGTAGATCAAAGTGCCATTTGCATTATGTCATGATTATCAAATGGAGAAAATATGAACTAGATCGCATAAATAAAGCCAGATGGAGGGGTTTTCTATCTGCATCGTCAAAATTTAGAAAGCTTCATTTGCACAAATTACTATTAAGAGTTACCCTATTACAAGAAACTATGAAACATAGACACTTTATTTTGCTTCATGTATCCGTGTCAGACATGTGTCGGACATGCTCGGATACATGAAAAAAGAGTTTCCAATTTTTTTGAATTTCGGACAAGTCCCGGACACGTTAGAACACATTTTAGACACGTTTTTTGATTTTTTTATTTTTTCTAGATTTTTGCCTCTTTTTCTCCTCTTCTCTGCTTTATATATATACATACATATATGTATATATAGTAGTTAACAAAAATATTTTGGAACTTTAATTAAATGATGAAGTTCTTGAATTTTTATTTAATAACTTAGTTATTTTGATATATTAATAATATTGCCATAATTTTTGTATTTTATACTAATTTTGATTGAAAAGATATTAAATTTTTATTATATAGTCATATAAACAAATATATTCAACATGTCTTCGACGAATCCATATAAACAAATTTTTTGGGAAATGTTATGCCCGCGTGTCTATGTTGTGTCGTATCCGTGTTCCATATATGTAACCATGCTTCTTACACAAGAAAGGGGGGCTAAACTTATGTAATACAAGGGGAAGAAAAAAAATATATTTGCAAGTACAATATAAATATAGATTATCATGGTTATAACAGAATTAGAGCTCCACACATTGGCTAATGATGATAAAATATTACCATCTTTGCACCGAGACCAAACTTTCCACGAGTCTGCTTTAGGCCATATTTTGTCCCCGACAAAACTGCAAAACAAATACTCTTACAACAAACTAATATCCACAATTAAAACATCTCACTCCTACCAACTCCCAATGTCATTTAAACAACTGTCAAGTCTATGGATTCAGGAAGTCACTTCCAAACCTTGTCCAAACATAGTTGGGATATCATCATGTGGCATTCCTCTTCCATTATCCTGCATTTAAAACAAAGTACAATCAATAGAGTTCCACAGATAATGATTCACTTTGGGTCAAAGAACTAGATGAATTGAAAAAGAGAATTATTACAATGCCCATAAAAAACAATTAAGTTTGAGGTGGAAATAATCACACCTTACAAGTCACCCGGAAAAATGAGGCCTCACCTCGACCCTTAATGGCCTTTGGTGCTGGTTGCTCTTTTACTTTTTTCCCAAGGGCAGCATTCTTTGCCTGAATTTCTTGATAACGAGCTTCCTTGGCAAGTCGTTTCTAAAAGGCAGGACAAGAAATATTACAAAACAACATTGAGACAACTTGATGAAATTATATTTATCAGCTAGCATAGTCTGCAATCTTAGATTCCACACATAAAGCCAATTTTCCAAGCTTGAACACTCTCGATGGTTGAACTGCTGTAATTTGCCAACATCCCTTGTTTCAGTTTTTTGTGGCCCAATTTCACAAATGGCCCAATGGCATCCATGATATTGGAAAAAGACATTGCATTGATCTCTACATGGTTTGTCTGATGAATTTACTCTTTTTTGAGTTGCATTAATCTCTTTTTAAGTCATGTATTCAATTTCACATCCCCCGCGGGGTTGGAACAGCCAATCTGTTGGGCCAACTGATTGACCCATTCAACCCATGAACAAGTGACTTTTCTTAGTCTGCCTCTGATCCGCCTTTGAATACACTTTTCACAACAAACTTAGTCACCTATAAAGTAAACACAAGGATGATTTGCACTGAAACAACCATGCAAACCAAACCATGTAACAACCATGCAAGACCATTTACCAAATATTGGACCCCATTACTCTATCACAGACCATAATTTGTATATGTTTATGCCATTCATTAGGAATTCAGTACAAGAATACATACCTCTCGAGCCTTGGCAGTCTCAAAATCATCATATAGTTCCTCATCAATGCGTTCACGATCTACAAGACCAATCATGGAATTAAACTTGCTTCTCCCAATCTCTTCACTGCAGCAACCGATCAATTGGAAACAATGAAAACTTAAATATCAATTTCCCTGCTTGATAATTGCGTATATGCAAGCTAGTATGCATAAGCCGTGTGGATATTTATATTCAGAATATGCACGAATTCAAAACACTTACATTGTTATTTCTACTACAGGAAGCTCAGAGATGGACTCCACAGAATCAAGTGCATTTTCAACAAGTTCTCTCACAGTAGTGTAAAGACATTTCCCTGGCTGAAATCCACCAAAATACAATGAGGCATTTAACAACTCAAGGTTCTATCAATGGGTTTTAGGTGCAGATATCCCAAATTTGGCCTTGTGCAATTTGCTGAACTCAAGGCAAACTTTAGACAATTTGAATTTGTTAACTTGTTTCTTTTTGTTTTCTATTTTCTTAAATTTCATCAAACCGGGGCAACATTTTTTTCCAAAAATTTTTGGACAGAAATTTTAAATCAAATCGAATAGACTGGGGCACGCAAGGTATATATGAGTTCAGCCAACTAATCCTCTAATGTAAACATCATGCTTCCATCATTCCATCGGCGTCTGATTTTAGACATTTAATGCAATAAAATAGCATATATCGAAATTATTCGTCTACAAACTCTTAAGGATGAAAAGGAGAAACAATTCACAAAAAAATTCCAAATAAAACCTCAAAACCATTAAAATTTCCGTTAATAAAGGTGTGTATAAAACTACAGAAAACTCACATTATCAAACCCTGCAATGTTCTTATTCTCTGCAAAGAACTCAGCTGGTGATTCTGCAGAAAACAAAAAATCACTCAAACGCAAAGTATAGCACTCAAATCTCAAGCAATTACCCACATATATACGTATACATGGATATATACACATATATAGATATACAGAGAGAGGGACAAACTCTGTTTAAGAACGCTTTCCTTGGGCTTTCTAGGGGTCTTTGATTTGGCTTTCTTTGTTTCGACTGGACTTACACTGCTCCCACCAATATCCATCGGAAAGATTCACCTGAAGAAACTAGGTCTTTCGAGACTGCCGCAGAACTAGGGCCAGTGACTGGAGGAGGCGGACTAAAGTGCCCTCATGTCCGTGGCGGTTGATGGTCGAGTCGAGCGTTGTAGGAGATTGAACCAGGATCCGCGGTGGTGGGCCCTTACACTTGTTCACTCATAAAGCTGTATATTAGGGGTGTTAATTTTTAACACGATACGAAATTAACGGGTTTAGGTTTAGTATAAATGGGCTTGGGTCATAAATAAATTGACATGTATAACTCTATTAATAAAACAGGTTGGGTTTGAGTTTTACTAGTGTCTACCCGTTTAACACGACTTAACACGTTTAATTATAAAATATATTATGAGTTAAGATAATTCATTTCACATCAAATATTTATCAAGGTTTTGAGATTTTTTATTTATAAAAAAGATTTCTACTTTGATTTGGCTTATATCCAAAGTTACTAAACTTGAAAATTATCTATATATATTAAAAATAGGTAAATTTTTTTATTTTAAAAATAAAAAAATTAAAATAAATGGGTTAAGTGTGTTGACACGTGTAATCTGTTTAATAAATGGGTTGGGTTTGGATTTTGAAACTTGACACGATTAGTTCATATTGTCAGGTTTGAGTTCACACATATTTTCGAATATGTATACCTTAACATGACCCGAACACAATACGATAACATGAATTAATATTTCTAATATATATGATATGATGATGATGGTGCTTCATCGAACGGCCATTAGCGGTGATGGGATTAAAAACCTGCTGGCATATGCGTTGCAACCAAACATTTCCTCGGCTATTTAATTACCAGACTTTGCCCGCCAATTTATTGTGTATGATTCTTGGGTTGAAAAGTAAGCCCAGGCCCGTCCAAACAGTGGTTTAGCAGGACGAAAAATTATTCATTGGCCTGTGTGCTAAATCCGGCTACACCATGCGAGGGAGGTTCCTCCAAGTTCACCCTATCTTACTTTGGGATATGCTACCCAATTTTAATTGGAGCAATTAACAATTAGTTACTCTTTCTTTTAGACATATTTAATGACACGCATTTTTTTTTTAAAAGTAAAAAGTCAGCTTTGTGATTAAAATTATGAAGAAATCAATTTTTATTATTTTTAAATTGATAGGCCAAAGTTATTCTTTAGTGAATTTGTAAAATGTCAATTTTGCCTGTATTATACAATTTAAAAAATGTCTACATTTTATTTATTTTTTCAAAGAATTTTATTATTATTGGGAAATACTAAGAGTTGGAAGAGATGAAAGTATAAATGTGAATTAGGTAAGAATCTATGTTTTATATTTTCTTTCTCATTCTCATCTTATTCTCTCATTTTTCTCTTTCAAACTATAGATATATACACAAATACACACTTTCACATATATGAAAACAATGTGTATGTGTGTGTTTGTGTATATATGTTGCATGTAGTGTGTGTGTGTGTGTGTATTACACTACACATATATTCTCACATGCATTAGAATCATTCAATACCTTATTTGAATTTTTTTTAAAAATCATGTCTTTGAAATGTTCTTTTTGAATTCATATGATTTTATTTTGTTTGTATAAGTTAATTATTCAGTTTTATATAAGTTGCAGCAAATATTATGAAGAGTTGCACCTTATGTTGTAACTATTGCACTCAATGTTACAAGACTTGCACCAATTTTATAAACTAATTTTTAATTGGTACATTCCTTACATAACCCAATTCAGTTAGAAGAAATTGAGTTAAACCATTGGGATAGGAAAAGGAAACTTACAAGTCTCTTGTATTTTGTTCATGTACAAAAATAAGTTTGAAAGTTGCTTACATCACCTAATTTAGTTAGAAAGTTTACTTTTATTTGAAAAACCTTAGATTACATACATAACATATATACACACATAGACATATACGCACACTATATATAGATATTTAGAATTTTTTAATTTATATATGTTAAATTTTGTTTATGCTCCTTAACATTGTGAGAGGTGTACCAGGTTCAGAAGAACACTCATATTTAACTTGGTGCACAACGTTTACATTACAAAACTACTTGATGCCTACAAAAATATTGTTAACATTTATTGCAAATAGAGATTTAAGCATTCTTTACAAACCAAATACTTAACATCATTACAAAACACTATTACAAAAAGAAGACATTACAAAATATTTTTTTCTTAAGATGTAATATAGGCAATTTAAAAGCAATGAAAAGTACATTAAATTGTTTTTTTCTCTCAATTTGAGTAGAATGCAAAAAAAAAAAAAAAAAAAAACAATTATTGGTAGCCCAATAATCATCCAAGAGAAATTGCACAGTACCAATAAATTGTCATTTTCTTTTGACACTTCAAAAAATTTTCTTTAAACTTAACAATATTCTTTTCTTTTTTCCTAGCAATGGTCTTCAACCTTTCCATCTCTATTGTTTGTGGGCTCTCACTAGCTATGTTCTTCCCTACCTCATTCTCTAGTTTTTGGATCTTCTACCTTAAGTTGTTGATGACGTGTTTCGCACGCTCACATATTACAGGGTCATGCCACACAAAAAAAATGACAACCACTGACATCCTAAAATCAGTTCAAAAGATAAGTAAGACTAATCAATCATAAGATTTAAAATCATACAATAAGAAATCAAAATACTATGATTACCAATTACAACCCTTACCTTATAGATTTAACAACACATAAATCTTCTGCCAAGGTTCTCAAATGTATATGACACTTTTATTACAGGTCTTTGCCCACAATCATAAATGCAATCTTTTATAAAGTCCGCCGACCCAATAGAGTTATTGTTGCTTGTCGGTCGGCTAAAAAATCACAAATGCAATCTTCCTCTTCTACCTAATACATCATACACTTGTCCCTCTCTCTATTTTTGTAGCTAAGTTAACAAAGTAGAGCAATTCGGAGAGGAAACCATGGAAACATGGAAACATGCAAACAAAGTGTTAATTAAGGAATGATATCCATTAAAATTTCTAGTGAGAACAAAGTACTGGTTAATATCACATTTGTTTCATTTTTCTTACTTAAGGGATGATATCCATTACAAATTTTTAGGAGCTCATGAATGTGAAATTACCAACTCATTTAAAAGCTTAAGCTATTAGATAGGGTATAACTTTATTATTATATTCTCTAATACGCTCCCTCGCGTGTGGGCAGTTTGAGCCTACACGTGTCAATTCATATTTTCAAGGTAACGGTGAGATTTAAACTCAGGACCTTTTACCTGCTCTGATACTATGTGAAATTACTAACTCATCTAAAAGCTTAAGCTGTTAGAATTGGTGTAATTTTATTATTATATTCTCTAACACACCCCCCTCACTTATGGCCAATTTGAGCCTAAACGTGTCAATTCATATTTTCAGGGTGATGATAAGATTTAAACTCAGGACATTTTGCCTGCTCCAATATCATAAAATATCTTAAAAATAATCTATATTTTTTTATTCATTTTAAATATAATACAACCTTGAGCATTTATAGTTGTATATGGAAGATACAAGAAAAATTTAAATTTGAATAAAAGATGAATAGAAAAACTAGAGTTTGAATTTAAACTATATAAAACTTGAAATTACCATGTGAAATTACCAACTCATTTAAAAGCTTAAGTTATTAGAAAGAGTGTAACTTTATTATTATATTCTCTAACAATGAATACCCCAAAACATGGAAACAACAACATATAAATAAAAAAAACTTCATTATTATGAAGGTTGCACTAGGTTCAGAAGAACATCATATTCAACTTGGTGCACAATATTATGAAAGTTACATCTTACGTTGTGGAAGTTACATTTTACGTTTTAGTGAGTTGCTCTCAAACGTTTTGATTGTTGCACCAGATTCAAGAAAAAAAAAAGAAATGATTTTAATTTTTTTAAAAAAAAACATATTTGAACTAAAATGAACTATTGTAAAATATACATCAACCTTTATGAAATGCATGAAGGGGTGGAAGCTTAGGAATTAATAATGTGAACTCCGGAGAGAAAAAGTTGTAAATTACAACAAAATCAAATTTAGTTTAAATATAGAATGATAAGAACTATTAAATCTACCACATACAAACATTTAAGTCAAAAGCAAAAAAAAAAATCATCCAACAAAATTAAGAACAAAAATTTGTTACTTGTGACTTCCATTCTTTTTGACTAAACAAGGAAAAAGTCATTTCAAACTCTTTTTTACCTGTTTACGAAAGTAATCCACGACAGACGGACAGACAACGACGAGGTCGGAGCCAACGGGGACGGGGTCGTGGTTGGAGATGATGGAAACAATGAGTTCAACAATGCAGATAGATTTTGATGAACCAAATATAGTTGATTGGTTTCTTACGCATAGATTGTAAGGGTGATATTGAATGAATACATATGGGTATATGTATCAATTTCCTTTATTTTTTAAAGGGTCTTTTTGTTACATGAAATGTTAAAGATATAAAGTTGATATATTTCTAATTTTTTTTTATCTTTTTTATAATTTTGATCACAAAGTCAACTTTTTTTTTGAAAAAATGTTTGTCATTGTTTGACTCCTAAATATGCCCCAAAAGTGATTGATTCTTAATTGCACCATTTTAATGATTCAATAAAAAGTGCATTTCGATCAATGCTACACTTTTTAAATGTGTGTCTTAAATTTTTTTTGCAAAGGATTTGGCATTGATGCAACATTATTTTGTTAGAAATACTTTAAATCATATAATTAATACAATTATGTCATACTAATATCACATCATTTGGGATACAAATTTGAAAAGTATAGCATTAGTGGTTTATTTAAGATCGCGCGTGAGACAAATAAATCAAACTCAAACATATTTTTAAATTTATTAATTTATTAAAATCCACTCAATAAAGTAATAATTACAGTGACCTCCCCCGAATTATTTATCATTTATCGGGATCTCTTCTGTGTTCTTTGATATTACACCGACTTTTCTATATTATACTAATAATGTACAAATTTTATCCTCCATAGAAAATCTGTCAATGACAGTGTTAAAGTTTCAACCAAAAATCATACGGCTAAAATACATATGTATATTACACCAATCTCCCTTTTTTCCCTTTTCCTTTTTTTTTTTTTTTTTCTTTCCCTTTTTTTTGCTTTTCTTATTTGCTTTCTTTTCTTTTCTTTTTCTTTTTTTGACGAGGGATGTCAGTGTAATATCATATATCATAGGGGACGTTAATGTAATTATCCCAAAATGTAAGTAGTAAATTCATGTTTTCCATTAATATTTGTCTTCCAAAATTCTAATTGAGGAGGTGTAAAGATCTGAGTTTTTGAAGTAAATTTTTTTTATTATTTTATTATTATTATTATTTTTTAATAGTTGTGCATGTATGAAAGGTGTACAATGGTGTATGGTATGTGTATGTATGTATATGTATATGATATTATATGTTATATATAAATATGTACATGTAATTAGATATATATATATAGATATATGTGTAAATAAGTGGGTGCACATCAGGCAATGTGTGTGTGTGTGTACTGTTGTGTGTGTGTGGGTGCATGACAATGCATTAGCGTGGGTATATGTGTGTAATATATATATATATATATATACACACACATACATATAAAACACAAGAGGTCAACCCACACATTAAATGCAAAGCTGTATTTGGAAGAATAAAGAAAACAGTAAGGGGGGTCAGAAAATAGGAGAACTGAGAGAGAGAAAGGGAGATTAGACTTGGGGCAGGTGGGTGATGTATGTATATACATAGGTATCCATTGGGTTAGAGAGAAGAAAAATCACTAAGAAGGAGGCTAGGTTAGAGAGTTGTGAGACACTGGGATATTTAGAAGTGACAAAGCAAAGGAGAAGAAGAGAGAAAAAGCACTGTTAAATAGGTAAACACAAACCACCCCATTTTCTCTCTCTACAAATTTGTGAATATATGTAAACTATTTTTGAGTTTCTTAGACATGCATAAGTTTATTTTGGTGTCTCAAACGAGCAGAAATAAGCTAGGGGGTCAAAAGAGGGGTTGACATGCCTAAACTAAGAAGAACAACCATTGAAGGACCTCTATAAGGGCAGGTCTGAACTGACCAAAGCCAAACCAAGTTTGGTTTGTAAGGACCACGAATAGACCCCTACAGCGTTTTAAAAACACTAAGCTTTGACCTTGAGAACTAAGAGAAACCCTAGAAATTTAAGTTGCAGACACGGTTTTAAAAACCTAACCTCCTAAACCTTGTGAAAAACCCAAATAGGATGATAGGGACCTGAACCCCATGATAAATGGACCACAACAAAACAAACCTCAAGAGTTTTGGGCCAAAAATGACCAAGAATGGCCCAGTCGCTGGTTCGACTATCAAGCCTTGAACCGAGCACTTGAGCTAGACCTAGGGTTCCAAATGAATGCCAAAGTGTTGCTAAGGCCCACAGGAACTGATGTCACTCAAAAACAGAGAGATTTGATCTCTCAAAACCCATGAAATTAAAAAAGTTTAGATTTGCAGGATTAGGGCAACAGTGGTTCGAGCATGGGGGAGAAGACGACTTCGTTGAGTCAACTTATGGGTTGGCTCAGTCGAGTCCTAACCGAGTGAAACTGGGGCTGTGTCGACTTAGGACGAGTGTCATGCGGTGGGGTTGGCCACCGCATTAATAGAACGCTGTCGTTTTGGGGTGTTAGGGTTTAAGTTTTTAAAATTGGAATTAGGACTGTTTGGCTTTGAGATTAATAAATTGGAATGGGGATTAAATTTGAGAAAGGGGAAATCCTGTTCCGATTTAAAAGGGTTATCCATTGTTTGGTTTTGAAAAGGTTTGAAAAATAAAAAGAGGCGCACATAGTGGCGGCCTTTGGGAATCGAACCATGGTGGAGCGTGTGGAAAGGGGCGCGTGTGACCAAGTTGACAGGACAATCCCGTGTCAACTTTGGTGCGCAAATATATATATATATATATGTAAATATTATGTTTTAACCTAATTTAATTAATTTAATTTAATTAAATATCACGAAATGGCCCGAAGTCCAAATGGGACAAGTCATTAATTTATTGTAACTATCTCGATCATTCTGAATCCAACGGTGAGGTCCGTGACATGAGACGAGGTCCCGAAAAATAAAAGACCCGTAGGAACATGAAAAATTACCAAAATGCCCTTAAGTTTAGATGCAGTCAAACGAACTCCAATTAAAGTAAAAAAATAGTGAATTTTTATTATTTTGGGCATTCTGGACTCAACCATGGAATCCGATTTGTAAAAAGAGGTCTCGAGAAGTAAGAGCCCGTAAAAGTGCAAAATGACTATTTTGCCCTTTCTAGTATAGAAGTCCAAATTGAGTTCTGCGAAA
The DNA here is from genome assembly GCA_008638375.1 of Nyssa sinensis. Lineage (NCBI taxonomy): Eukaryota > Viridiplantae > Streptophyta > Magnoliopsida > Cornales > Nyssaceae > Nyssa > Nyssa sinensis. The sequence goes on from CM018031.1 coordinate 16,146,240, forward strand.
GCCTAAACCCACTTCTTTGACGTTCTAGACTCAATGGTAGAGTTTATTTTAGCAAAATAGAAACTCATAAAATAAAGACATAAAACTTGATGAATAGCATAATTCAAGTAGCAATGGACTGAGTTACATTTCATGATTTTAGGGACACTGAAAGGCAAAGAGAAGACTGTCTGACCTCCTACATTCTCGCTGTTAGTTCAGTTACCTTGCGAAAACGATTTCTTAGGGTTGAGACCAACCCATCAAGTATGATATTTTGCTAAGTAAGAAATAGGATTAAGTTTAAGAGTAATTGCCATGTTGACTTAATAATTCACATATTTGTTTGGTTGTTTATATGCTTATGTGTTTCTTGTTATTTTTCTGAAAGTTTGGTTAAGTGATAGATGTGGTTCATGACTATATGCATATTCCATGTGTTGGCACAGTGTGTGATTTATGTTTTTAGGGAATTGTCGAGATGGTGAATGTGTAAATCAAGCATGTGATTAAATTGATTGTACATGATATGTAGACTTGTGGAAGAAGCTTTGTGATTTAATGTCATTGTTGCTTTAAGTAGAATATGTATTACTTAAAGCATGCTTCATGTGTTGATAAATTGTTTCGTTGAGATTGCATTATTGCATGATGGAATCAAGGCATATTGGCATGGTGTGATTCCTTGGAAGCATGGTATGGGTTGAGCACGTGGTGCTATGCATTATGAGGGTGTAGATCCTGGGGTGAAAACCCAAAATCGGCCATTGGTACTCATGCCAGCGAGGGCGGACCATAAAGTGAGACATACAGGTGGTACTCATGCCAGTAGGGAAGGACCGTAAAGTGAGACATGGGTGTGGCATGGAATTTGCATGGGTGCATCATGCATATTGTTCATGTACTGCATTGATGATATCGGATGACATGTAGATATAAATGTACACTTGCATATGCCACGCCTTAATTTTGTTTCTTGCATTAGCATTGTATTATACCAGCAGTTGAGTTGACCCATTCGTGGGATACCATATTACAGATGACGCCCTTACTACATGAGATTTGATGATATCTTGACAGAAAGAAGGGGAAAAGATCTTAGAAGTGTAATTGACCCTTAGGGGCATGTTTTGGGATGTAAAGGCTTAAACCCATAATGACATGAGCAATTCGTCTTCTTGACCGTACTTTACATTTTATGTGTTGATGAGAATGGATGTCTATCTAGTTAAATCATTTAAATTATCATTTATTTACCATTCTTGTTTTATATTGCTCACCCTCGGGTTTGTGGAAATTCGGGGCATGATAGGAGGTCAATAATATTAGAAATTATAGGGAAGGTGCATGTAATTATCAAATATTAACAAAGATGTCAGTATAATTATCCCAATCAAAAATCAAGTTACTCAAGTTTGGTTTGTGATCCACTATTCGATTTCAACTTGAGACATAAACAAGTTAAATTAGTTGTGGACGTAGACAATGTACTTAGGGGGGGAAGCATACAAAAATTAAAAATTTGGAAGATTTTTTGTTAGAATATGAGAAACAAAATTGGAGGGTAAGGCAAATCTTAATTTTTGAAAAAAATTCTATACAAAATAAGAGTAAAAGAATAAAATTTTACAATTTTGGAGGGTACCCCTAACTCCCCTACAAGTCCTCCATAAAGTTAATCTTAAACAAAATTTAATTAATTAATTTATTTAAAAAACCCCAATTACAGTCCTATCTTAGTTGGAATCTAAGGTAAATTTGTGTTCTTTTTTTAGCTTTTTTTTAGTTCAACCACTCATTTATTTATTTATTTTTTCTATAATAGATGAAAATAGAATTTCTAACCCCAGCCCACACCTTAATTATTATGTTCAATTGTTTTTGACATCACTCAATGAAATTTAAAGTACTTTCCAAGTACTCAATATGGAACTCATTTAACTAAAGAAAGGTATTTGTAATGGACAATAGTGAATAATCTTTTTAATTTAAAATACACATAAGTGTAAAATTCATTGAGACTTTGATAACACAATGGTTGATAGAATATTCAAAATATCCAACAAAATTTAATGAAATTTAGATCTATAATTAGGAAAGAAAAATTATAACCAAATTATGCAAATATATTGTTGAAACATAATGAAAAATAATTAAGATATTTTTTGATGAAATTAAAACTTTAAAAATACAATTATCCTAGTTTAGCCCAAAAAATAGATCTAAATTGTACATTAAAATTTATTATCGATTAGTTTCTTGGTATAGTCTTGAATGGAAAGAAACATGGTCATAAAGGTATAGGGTTAACAATATGGGTTGAGGATGACTTCATGATCATACTACAACAAAGACAGAGAGAGAAAGAGAAAGAGAAAGAGAAAACTATTCCAAATAGGGTTTAAGACACTACACAAATAAGGCTATTTAGTGATGCATACTATTAGCAACACACAAAAAATCGTCACTAATAGTGGCTTCAGTGATGCACAATGCGTGCGTCACTAAAAGTTTTGAAAAATTAGATTTCCAATGCTCGGGGGATTTTCTACAATACTCAATAACCTTTAACAACGCACTAGTGTATGCCAATAGTGAAGGACCTTTAGAGACGCATAGACTTGCTTCGCAAATGGTTGTTTTTTTTTTTAATAACATGATGTCATTTCAGAATACCGATTACTCCACTTTTGCCCAAACCCTCTTCTCTCTCTCTCTTTCCCCCCCTCTCGCGGATGTTCACTCCTTGAAATCAAAGTTCGTTTCTTAGATCCCTAAGAAATGGTTGCTCCTCCAAGCATAAATACATATCCATTTGTAGATTTCACATCTAAGTTATTAGTGATCTAATTAGCATCACTATATCCTTTCAATACTTCAAGAAAACCTTTATAACATAAGGAATATGCCATTGTTCCTCTCAAATATCTAAACACTCTCTCTAAGGCAACCCAATGAACCTTATACTAGGATTATGTGTATACCTACTAAGCCTTCCAACAACAAAGGCTAAATCAGGTCTAGTTCTATTAGCTAAATGTAATAATGATCCTATTAATTGGGAATAATTTAGTTGGGATATAGGCTCTCCATTATTCTTCATCAAGGGTACATTAGAATTAAATGGAGTTGTCACAGGTTTACTATTAAAATAATTGAACTTTTTCAACATTTTCTCTATATTGTACTTGTTTGATTTAAAATAACCCCCTTAGAAGTTCTCTTTAATTTTATCCCCAAAATTATATAAGCTTCACCTAAATCTTTCATATACTCCTCGAAAGATATGATTTTATGTCATTAACTGTAACACCCCGACCCAATTAATTAATGATTAGTTCGCTAATCATTAATTAGACACAACATAAAGAATAAATAAGAAAATTTATCGAGACTTTCCGGTAAATTACAATAGACTAGTAAAATAATTAAATGCACGAAGGAGCGATGCAATTTGTAAAATTGAATCGTTTGGAGAAAAATATAAAATCCGATAGCCAAACAAGGCCTTAAGATAAAAACATAGAAAAAAAGGGCTAAAAGAGCAATGGACAAGTCTTGAACCCTTGACCAAGTGAGGCAAGGTTTTAAAGTCCCAAAAATTTACCACTTGGTCCATAAGCACTTTTGTGCTATAATGTGCATAAGATATGTACATATGTCATGTAATGCCCCAAATTCTGAATATCAAGATGAGGTGGCAGCCCCTCATTGGACCACCACACCCACCAATTGGCTTTCATACACATCAAATCAAATATATGAAAAATATAATATATGATGTATAATTGTACCTCATGTTGCGTGTGTGGTGTGGAAATATAGAAATCAGAATTGATGTATGTCTATGGGTGCAACTGTTGAGAGTGGGTATGGCAGTGTGTGGGTGATGATGTAGAGAGAGAGAAACAATGAGAATACAAGCTTGTATGTCCATGGTGTGTGCATACAAGTGATGTCTCACTCAAATGCACCATGAAGGAGGTGTGATTGCATTTGGAAAGACCCAAAGACCAGAACTGAGCCATGAATGAGGGAGCAGTGGTCTGAACCAAGGTAAAACCTTTCAAACTGAAAATTTTTCTGTTTGAGAATTCTAGTACTGTTTTGACGAATTGAGCCCCATTACTGCATGTATGATAGTTAGATTGTAAATCTGGATTAAATGCATGAGTTTTAGATCACTAAAACAGGCCCAAAAACATCAAACTGTAGAAAACTGCCATTAATGACCTCCAACAAGTAGGTCTGAAACAACCCTCACGAAACCTATTTCTGACCTTTGGAACATGATCCAGACACCAAGAGGGTTCCAAAATGCCTAAGCCGCGACCCCAGAACTCAGATTTAGACCCTCAAAATCGAAGTTGCAGGTTCGGGTTTAAAACCCAACCTCACCAAAACAGCAACCAAATCTGATTTTGGTAATGGGAACTTGAAGCTCCTAATGCATGGGTCACAAGGAACCAAATCTCACAAGATTTGGTTGAGAAATGAGGGTACACGACTGAGTTACAGGTCCCACGATAATGGGGGATGAACCGAGCATTTGAGCTTGTTTTGAAGCTCAAAATGAATGCCAAGATGATAGCTAGGCTTACAGAAATGTTTTGGAATCAAAAGCAGTAGAAAATTCGTACCTGAAATCCACGAAATTGAGTTTGAAAATCTACAACTTTAGGGTTACTGTTCATCGTCGTGAAGAAGACGATGAACAGTACTGTTATAACATGAAAAAAAAAATTTTTTTTTTTTATTATTTATTCTTTGCAAATATTAATTATTATTATTATTATTATTATTATTATTATGATGATGATAGATGTGTGTGTATGTGTATATATATATATGTATATATAATTTAAATTATATGTTGTGTATATGTGTATACATGTGAGTGTGTGTATAAAATGTGTAAATATATAAGTGTATATAAATATATACATGTGTATAAAACAGTGTGTGTGTGTGTGTGTGTCGTGTGTGTGTGTGCATGTGTTGAGTGTTACACACTCAACAAGGGATGGTGTGGCAGGTATGGTTGGTGGAGTGTAGAAAGAGAGATCAGGGTATGGGAGGGGCAGTACTGATGCAGTAAGGTTGGTCTTGGGGAGAGAGAGAGAGAGAGAGAGAGAGAGAGAGAGAGAGATATAGAGAGAAAGTGAAGAGAAAAAGAGAGTTGGTCTCGGGTGGGAAGAGAAGAGAAGGAAAGAAAGAGAAAGAAGAGAGAAACAGAGAGAGAGAGAGTTCTGGACTGTGAAGAAGGAGAGGAAGCTCGAGGAGAAACCAGAAAGGTGGAAGAGGGCACGGCTAGAGAGAGAAACAACCAAAAATTTTGGTAAGTGGGTGTTCAGTTTTAAATTTCAAAATGCATGATTCGTTTGATTTAGATTATAGGGTTTTATAAAGCATGATTTTAGCTTTCAAACGCAACAAGAATGATAGAAAACGGTTGAAAGATGAGGGAGAAAAAGGGGTGTGCAGGTCACGGCCATGGGGGAGAAATCTAGGCTTTTCATTGTGATTGGGAGCTTCAAAACAGTGTTAAAAAGTTCCAAAAATGCTTTAGAATGATTTGAGATTGAAAGAGGCTTCGAAAACACCAAGAAAATCAATTTTTAAAAATCTGATTTTATGAAATTCCGGCCACCGGCGCCGGAGAAGGCGACCGGAGCTTCGCCGGAAAAACGGGGGGAAGAAGGGACTGACCGGGTCGGGTCCCGGGTCGGGTCGGGTCCGGTTCGGGCGGGCGTGGACCGCCCCTACCACGTGTCGCGTGGCTGTTTTAAATTAAAATGGAATTTGGCCCGTTTGGTTGCAAGTGTAAGAAATTAAAAGATTTAAATTGGAATAGGAACAGGGATATCCTATCCCTGTTCTAGATAAGTCCCTGTTTGGGTAACCGAATTGGGAATAGTGAATTTTGATTAATTTCAATTTGAACCTTGAACCTTTGGAAATTGAACCTTAACCCAGAACTTAAAGAAATCTGATTTTGAACCCCAGAACTTTGATTAATTATGTTTGACCCCCCATGAATAAAATATTAATAAATTATTAATTAAATTAATTAATTAATTAATTAATTAATTTAATTAATTAAATATTCAAAAATATCCCGGAGTCCAAATGGGACAAGTCATTAGTGTATTTTGACTATCTCGACCATTCTGAGACCAATGGTGAGGTCCGTTTTACGAGACGGGGTCCCAAAAAATAAAAGACCCGTAGTAACCTTCAAAATTACCAAAATGCCCCTAACTTGAAACACTGTCAAACGAACTCCGAATTAGGTAAACAAATAGTGAAATTTTATTATCTCGAACATTCCGGACTCAACCGTGGAGTCCGATTTGTGAAAAGAGGTCACGAAATGTAAGGACACGTGTAAAGTGCAAAATGACTGTTTTGCCCTTTTGAACCCCGGTGTCCGAATTGAGTTCTACGAGAACCTAAACTTATTTTTCTCAACGTCCTAGAACCAATGGTAGAGTCTAATTTAGCATAATAGAAACCTATAAATTTAAAGACATAAAATTTGATGAATAGCATAAATTCAAATGAAAATAGACTGAGTGGGAATTTATGTTTTTAGGGACACTTACAGGACAGGAGAGGGAGATCTGATCTCTTGCATCTTCATTGACCGGTTCAGTTACATATCGTGCACGTTCTTCTTGGGTTGTGACTGACCCCTCAGGTATGGTGTTTTGCTAGTGTTAGAAATGAAGTTAAGTTAGGAATATTTGTGAATGACTGAGATGCTGTATATGTTTGTTTGTAATGTGTTTGCCTGATTATTTGGAATTGGTTGTTTACATGTTATGTGTTACTTGCAAGTTTAATAAAGTGAAGAACATGAATTATGATATATGAACACATGAGATATGCATGTATATGAAACTGACTGGTGATTTATGTCTTATTGTTTCGAGCATGCTATATTGTGAAAAATCATGTTTCATTGAGATTGCATTGGCATATTGGCATATGATGAATCCTTTGAGAACATGGCGTGGGTAAGCACATGGTGCTTTGCATTATGAGGGTGTAGATCCTGTGGTGAAAAACCCAAAATTGGCCATTGCATTGGTACTTCGAGCCATCGGGGAGTACCCGTAAATGAGACATGGGTGTGGCATAGAGTTGTGCATGGGTGTGTCACGCATACTATTCATATATATATTACTGCGATGCTTGAATGTCATTTAGAAATAAATGTACACCTTGCACATGTCACGCCTTAGCTTTATTTCTGGCATTAGCATCTCATCATACCAGCAGTTGAGCTGACCCATTCGTGGGCAACATTTTTCAGATGAGGATCCTCCAGCCACTTGAGACTCGGTGATGCCCTGATAGGGTGAAGCCCGTGATATATTTGTGATCCATGAGACTTGTATTTTGTTATGTAAGGGCTTAAGCCCGAATGACTGATGAACAATGTATTCGATGTTATTTTATGTATGGATGAAGATGAACGCATGTTTAGTGAATTTAATTTATTTTGTCCTTTTATTTATTTTACTTTCTGTCTCGTCAGTCGCGCCTTGGGTTTGTAGAAATTCGGGGTGTGACAACGTGGTATCAGAGCATAGGTTCGAATACCTAGAGACTGTGGGGTGTTGTTTAACACCATGAGACCCTAGAGAAGAGAATGAGACTTAGTGTGAACTGTTAGCAACATGTGATAGGATTTTGTGTGCTACATGATTATGTGTCTTGATGCATGCCTTATTGTGATTACGTGAACAAGGTGATATTGAAGTTTCTTTTTCTCTTGGATTTGTAGATATGCCTCCTAGACGAGCTCCTACGAGAGGCAGGCCACCCAGGCGGGGCAGGGGTAGAGGTGCACCTAGAGGTGCTGCCCAGCCTCGTCGTGGCAGATCTAGGGATGCTGCCCATGTTCCAGATATAGTTGAGGAGGTTGTTGCCCCGGCTGCCGCACCTGAGCATAGCGCAGCTGAGGAGGGTGTTGCTCCAGCCCCTGTGGAGGAGGTGGGGCAGACTATTGGTGCCAGGGATTTGGCGACCATTATACAGGAGTGCTTCCGTGCTATGCAGGAGGCCAGGACCACTGATGCTGAGGCCAGGGCTGCTGATGCCGAGGCCAGGGCTGCCGGTGTCGCGGCCAGAGCGGCCGATGGGGAGACCAGAGACACCTTCGTCATGAAGGCGTTTCAGCGGATGAGGCCACCGTCATTTGCAGGACAGCCTGATCCTTTAGTGGCCGAGGAGTGGCTGGATCAGATTGTGAGGATCCTGGACTCACTAGGGATTATTGAGCCACACCTGAGGATCCGATGTGCCACCTTCTAGTTTACAGGGCTAGCGAGCCAGTGGTGGAAGGTATCTGAGGGGAGGATTAGCAGGTTCGGAGAGGGGTGGGATGCATTTGTGGCCATGTTCAATGACCACTACTTTCCAGCGACTGCTAGGGTCGGGTTCAGGAGAGAGTTTGAGACCCTACTCCAGAGGGACATGACCGTGACACAGTATGAGTCCCAGTTTACCGCATTGGGCAGGTTTGCCCCGCACATTATTGGGGTGGAGGAGCTGAGAGTTTATCATTTTCTAGAGGGGCTGAAGACCTCTATCAGGGATAGACTGGCGGGTCACATCATTGACACTTACGAGGAGGTTGTGATCAGGGCCACGAGGGTAGAGAGGGAGTTGGCAGCTCTCAGAGGGATCAGGGAGTCCCGGACTCAGACCAGGCCAGCCACAGCACTAGCACTTACACTAGCTCAGCCTATTGTGACCGTCCCAGCTCATTCTGGTAGGAGGCCGCCGAAGAGGTTCCGAGGCAGTACCTCTTCTCCATCTACATCCCAGAGGCCTATGCAACTTTTAGCTCCCCAGCCCACTGTGTCTGTTACTCCTCGAGGAGGGGCACCACAGCTGACCATCACATGCTACCAGTGTGGACAGCCTGGCCACAGGATGGCTGATTGCCCACAGAGAGATCCTAGTCAGGGATCGGGGACAGGACCGAGCCAGCTACCACTTCCATCCCAGTCTCAGAGTCAGGCCTGGAGGGCCACACCAGTGTGCTTTACTTGTCATCAGCCGGGCTATATCAAGGCCCACTGTCCTCAGGGGCAGACTTCCCAGAGCGCACCGAGGTCCCACTATTTCCAGCCCACCCAGGTGCCTTTACCCCAGACACAGTCAGGCTATAGACCCCCAGCACCTTACTATCAGCCAGCATCTTCGGCATTGAGTGTTAGAGCTCCAGCCTCGAGAGGGGGAGGACAGCAGGGGCAGAGAGGGGGAGGCAGACAAGGTCAGACCGTACAGGGCAGAGTGTACGCAGTTACTACCCCAGAGGCTTCTACTGCTGGGCCATCAGTAGTACGAGGTACCTTTCTTATGTTCAGTTCATGGGCTAGCGTGATGATAGACTCTGGTGCATCGCATTCTTTTATATCCACTGCATTTTCCATGTCTTTGGGGTTGACTATAGATCGGATGGATCCACCGCTACGTGTTGATACCCCTGTTGGGGGTAGTGTGACATTGACCAGGGTCTGTAGGGGTTGTTCACTTGAGATAGCTGACCGTACTCTCTGCTTTGATTTTATTGTGCTTGATATGACTAGCTTCGGCGTTATCTTGGGCATGGATTGGCTGTTTACTTTCCGGGCTAGCATTGATTGTTTCAGGGGGAGAGTTACGGTGTGTACTCCTGAGGGGGATTGTTTTTATTTCACGGGGGACCGTGGGGATTTCCTGGTACCACCCTTGTACGACACTAGGAGTTGGGGAGCCCATAGCTATATGTTGGCCAGTATGATTGCAGGGGATAGTGAGGCTACAGGGGTTGTGTTACCACCAGTAGTAGAGGAGTTTCCTGACGTATTTCCCGACAGCTTGACTAGTTTACCCCCGAGGTGGGAGGTGGAGTTTACCATTGAGCTTATCCCCGGTACTGTACCCATATCTATTCCACCATACCGCATGGCTCCAGCAGAGTTGAGAGAGCTGAGGGAGCAGCTGACTGACCTTCAGGGTAAGGGGTTCATCCGTCCTAGCACTTCTCCTTGGGGTGCCTCAGCACTCTTTGCGAAGAAGAAGGACGGGACTTTGCGGTTATGTGTGGACTACCGGAGGCTGAACCGGGTGACTATCAAGAACAAGTACCCGTTGCCCAGGATCGATGACTTGTTTGATCAGTTGAGAGGTTCGAGATGCTTCTCGAAGATTGATCTTCGATCTGGGTATCATCAGTTGAGAGTGCGAGAGGAGGACATAGCGAAGACAGCCTTCCGCACTCGCTATGGTCACTTTGAGTTCGTGGTGATGCCATTTGGTGTGACGAATGCCCCAGCGGCATTCATGGATTTGATGCACCGTGTCTTTGGCCAGTACATAGACCAGTTCGTGGTGGTGTTTGTGGACGATATTTTGATTTACTCACCTTCTGAGGATGAGCATGCTTCCCACCTATGGACTGTGTTACAGATCTTGAGAGAGCATAGGCTGTTTGCCAAGCTCTCCAAGTGCGAGTTCTGGCTCCAGGAGGTACAGTTCTTGGGCCACGTGGTATCTGGGAGTGGAGTATCTGTTGACCCTTCTAAGGTCGACTCTGTTATGAGCTGGGAGAGGCCGAGGAATGTATTTGAGATACGGAGTTTCTTGGGGTTAGCAGGGTACTACCGCCGTTTTGTGGAGGGATTTTCTCGCCTTGCCGCACCGATGACTCGGCTGACGCGCAAGGGCATCAGGTTTCAGTGGACCGACGACTGTGAGCAGTCATTTCAGGAGCTGAAGAGGAGATTGACTTCAGCTCCCGTCCTGATTATCCCCGAGGGAGGCCTGGGTTATACAGTGTACTGTGATGCTTCCCGAGAGGGACTAGGTTGTGTATTGATGCAGGAAGGCCGGGTAGTAGCTTATGGTTCTCGCCAGTTGAAGAGCCATGAGAAGAACTACCCCACCCACGATTTAGAGTTGGCTGCCGTCATTTTTGCTCTTAAGAGCTGGCGACACTATTTATATGGGGTGAGATTTGAGGTGTTCTTGGACCACAAGAGCCTCAGGTATATCTTTACACAGAAGGATCTGAACCTTCGACAGAGGAGATGGATGGAGTACCTAGAGGATTACGACTTTGACCTTCAGTACCATCCTGGGAAGGCCAACGTTGTAGCTGATGCACTCAGTCGGAGGCCGAGGAGCACCTTAGCCAGCCTAGCCATCAGAGAGTGGGAGATGATGGGAGCTATTGGGGAGTTTGACTTAGAGCTTACCGAGTTTGAGGGACACGCCACCCTATTCAGCTTGTGTGTACAGCCTACCCTTCTGACCAGAGTTATAGAGGCACAGTTGCTAGATACTGAGGCCGAGCAGATTAGGGTACGGATTGCTAGCCCTGAGGGATTTGAGGGATGGACAGTCCATTCTGACCTGGGTTTGAGATACAGGGGTAGAGTCTTCGTTCCTGAGTCTCTTAGGACTGATGTCCTTAGGGATTTCCACCATTCACGCTTAGCGGTGCACCTAGGGGGCACCAAGATGTATCATGATCTGCGCCGTCAGTATTGGTGGACTGGGATGAAGGCAGATATGGCACAGTTTGTGGCTAGGTGTCTCACGTGCCAACAGGTGAAGGCTGAGCACCAGAGGCTTGGAGGTTTGCTACAGCCACTACCGGTAGCCGAGTGGAAGTGGGAGCATGTTACCATGGATTTCGTGATGGGTCTTCCGAAGTCACCTAGGGGCCATGATGCGATTTGGGTTATTGTGGACAGACTGACGAAGTCCGCCCATTTCTTGCCAATCAGAGTGACTGACTCATCAGACGCCCTCAGTAGGTTGTACATTCGAGAGATAATACGACTACATGGGGTACCGGTATCCATAGTTTCTGACAGGGACCCACGTTTCACTGCACGGTTCTGGCAGAGCTTCCAGACAGCCTTGGGGACCCAGTTGCAGTTTAGTACTGCCTTCCACCCACAGACAGATGGCCAGTCAGAGCGCACTATTCAGATCTTGGAAGATATGCTCAGGGCCTGTGTCATGGACTTTTGAGGTAGTTGGGAGGATCACCTTGCCTTGGTCGAGTTTGCCTACAACAACAGCTACCAGTCCAGCATTGAGATGGCACCGTTTGAGGCATTGTATGGTAGGCCTTGCCGTTCCCCGGTATGTTGGACTGAGGTGGGAGAGACGGCTGCCTTAGGACCTGATATTGTTCGTGAGACCACGGACAAGATACAGGCGATCAGGCAGCGATTGTTGACAGCCCAGAGTCGCCAGAGGAGTTATGCAGATAGGAGGCGGCGGCCCTTAGCATTTGAGGTGGGGGACCATGTGTTCCTCAAGGTATCTCCCAGACGGGGTTTGAGGAGATTTGGGCGCGGTGGGAAGCTGTCGCCACGGTTTATAGGCCCCTTTGAGATTCTTGGGAGAGTTGGTGAGGTGGCTTATAAGTTGGCCTTACCATCACAGCTATCAGGGGTCCATGACGTCTTCCATGTATCTATGCTGAGGAAGTTCCATCCCGACCCCTCACATGTACTTGACTGGGTAGATCTTCAGTTAGAGGGGGATGCTTCCTATGACCAGAGACCCGTAGAGATATTGGACTCGAGGGACCAGGTTTTGCGAGGCAGGACCATCCCTTTGGTCAAGGTTCGTTGGAACCACCATGGGATTGAGGAGGCTACTTGGGAGCGTGAGGCCGAGGTTCGAGTTAGGTACCCTGAGTTGTTTGATCAGTGATGTATTTTCTTTTGTTTTATGTTATTTTAAATTTCGGGACGAAATTTTTGTAAGGAGGGAAGGATGTTATAACATGAAATTTTTTTTTTTTTTTTTATTATTTATTCTTTGCAAATATTAATTATTATTATTATTATTATTATTATTATTATTATTATTATGATAGATGTGTGTGTATGTGTATATATATATGTATATATAATTTAAATTATATGTTGTGTATATGTGTATACATGTGAGTGTGTGTATAAAATGTGTAAATATATAAGTGTATATAAATATATACATGTGTATAAAACAGTGTGTGTGTGCCGTGTGTGTGTGTGCATGTGTTGAGTGTTACACACTCAACAAGGGATGGTGTGGCAGGTATGGTTGGTGGAGTGTAGAAGGAGAGATCAGGGTATGGGAGGGGCAGTACTGATGCAGTAAGGTTGGTCTTGGGGAGAGAGAGAGAGAGAGATATATAGAGAGAGAAAGTGAAGAGAAAAAGAGAGTTGGTCTCGGGACACTTACAGGACAGGAGAGGGAGATCTGATTTAGCAGTATAGAAACCTATAAATTTAAAGACATAAAATTTGATGAATAGCATAAATTCAAATGAAAATAGACTGAGTGGGAATTTATGTTTTTTGGGACACTTACAGGACAGGAGAGGGAGATCTGATCTCTTGCATCTTCATTGACCGGTTCAGTTACATATCGTGCACGTTCTTCTTGGGTTGTGACTGACCCCTCAGGTATGGTGTTTTGCTAGTGTTAGAAATGAAGTTAAGTTAGGAATATTTGTGAATGACTGAGATGCTGTATATGTTTGTTTGTAATGTGTTTGCCTGATTATTTGGAATTGGTTGTTTACATGTTATGTGTTACTTGCAAGTTTAATAAAGTGAAGAACATGAATTATGATATATGAACACATGAGATATGCATGTATATGAAACTGACTAGTGATTTATGTCTTATTGTTTCGAGCATGCTATATTGTGAAAAATCATGTTTCATTGAGATTGCATTGGCATATTGGCATATGATGAATCCTTTGAGAACATGGCGTGGGTAAGCACATGGTGCTTTGCATTATGAGGGTGTAGATCTTGTGGTGAAAAACCCAAAATTGGCCATTGCATTGGTACTTCGAGCCATCGGGGAGTACCCGTAAATGAGACATGGGTGTGGCATAGAGTTGTGCATGGGTGTGTCACGCATACTATTCATATATATATTACTGCGATGCTTGAATGTCATTTAGAAATAAATGTACACCTTGCACATGTCACGCCTTAGCTTTATTTCTGGCATTAGCATCTCATCATACCAGCAGTTGAGCTGACCCATTCGTGGGCAACATTTTTCAGATGAGGATCCTCCAGCCACTTGAGACTCGGTGATGCCCTGATAGGGTGAAGCCCGTGATATATTTGTGATCCATGAGACTTGTATTTTGTTATGTAAGGGCTTAAGCCCGAATGACTGATGAACAATGTATTCGATGTTATTTTATGTATGGATGAAGATGAACGCATGTTTAGTGAATTTAATTTCTTTTGTCCTTTTATTTATTTTACTTTCTGTCTCGTCAGTCGCGCCTTGGGTTTGTAGAAATTCGGGGTGTGACAAGTACCGGTCACGGGTCGAATCTGGATCAGGTTCGGGTTCGGGTCAAATCCGACCTACCCGCAAATCGAAATAACCTAAATGACAGCATATTGGTTATGTTTAAATCAGTTTTAAAATTGAAATCAGACTGTTTGGGGCGCATGGATAAGAAATTAGAAATTAGACCTGGGCTAACCTAAACACGGATAAGGGACAAAATTGGGAATAACAAGAATAACATATTCCAGTTCTGTATAATTAAGTGAATCGGTTGGTTTTAGGGTTTTTGGACCGGCTCAGCTAGTTGAACCCTAAACCAAACAATTTTGAACCCTTACTTTAGGAAATTGGTTTTGAACCCCCCAAACTTCTTGAAATTATATTTGATCCCCAACAGTTCTGGATATTTGTACTTTGGCCCAGTTTCTGAAAAACTTATGCATTTAAGCCCTTGAAAAATAATTAATTAATAAAATAATTATTTTATTTAATGGGTAAAATTACTATTTTACCCCTGGACATTAATTGAGTCAACTGAAGTCCAAATAAAATAAATGAATAGAATATTTTTACTATTTCGGGCATTCTGGACTCAATGGTGGAATCCAATTTAGAAAATTAAGCCCCAAAAATAAGGACACGTAAATGGTAAATTATTATACTGCCCTAATGATACCCAAGGTCAATTAATCACAAAAGATAGTCCAATTTAACTATGTCGGATACTTTGGACCTAATGGTGAGGTCCATTTTATGAACTGAGATCCCAAAAATTTATCTATGGCATGTGAAATTACCAAAATGCCCTTGATATTGTACGAAGCCAAATAAAGTCCAAATTAGACAAAATTGATACCAATAGAAGCCCAAATACTTGTGGACTCTTATATATGGTTAAATGATGAATCGGGTTAGAATTTCACAAAACTTAAAATGACCAAAATACCCCTGAGCGTGGTAAGTGAAAAGTAGAGGCCGAATAAAGGCCAATCTGGTCTAATAAATTGTCATAAGCGTAATTATGAAAATCGAAGGGCAAATATGACTCCGGAACAGTCAACGTATAAAATGAAAAATGATTGTTGTGTCCCGATGATCAAAAGCAGATACCAAATGAAGTCCAAAAAACTCAAAAATACATATATACGATATGTCGGCTATCTTGAGTACCATAGTAGGGTCCGGGGCAAGAATGACAAAATTACCATTTTGGCCCTAAGGTCAAATGAGTGCTTAATTGATAACGACTGGAGTCAAAATGACTTAAAATATTATTCTGACAACTGCTAAGCCTATTTAAGGAATTTAATAACATAAGTTGAAACCCAGTGAGTGGGAAATAGGTCAATGAACCTAATTAGGGGATCTAATAGACTCCTAAGATGATGAATAAGACATGAATGAATAAATTCTGATCTGTTTGTAATTAATGATGATTATTCAGGCTATGCAAGGATATGCCTGAAGTATCTAGAGATCATCAGAGTATTTATAAATGGAGAATATGACACTAAAGAACCGAGGTAAGTAAATCTGAACTTTGTTGTGGGGTTATTCCCAGCCAGTCATATTCATTTCCACATGCTGCCAAAATTGTACTCTATCACTACCTGATGTACTTGATTTGAGCCAATCGACTTGTGGTTATCGATTATGCCTGATATTTGGATTTGACTTGCTTGCTTACATCATTGTGAGATCGATCATTGATATTTGAGCATCATTGCACTATCATACCATGACCTAGTCTTGAGATATATCCTATTGATAGAAATCTTGTTATTCCACACACTTCGTGTTTGTTGATTGTGATGTCAATTGCTTTGTACGGTTGTACATCCTGTGTGGAATTTTATTGGTCATGATATTTGGTATGTACTCGGGGTTGTGCTCAGTCACAATGGCCCATCTATTCACAGATTGCATGGGGGAAAGACCATATGGGGTCTTATATGTCCTTCGGGACCTGCGAGAAAAGAGCTCTAACGCTTTTTAGAGAGCCCAAGGAACTATGGCGGATCTGAGTATGCGTTTTAGTGGGGTATGCCGGGCCCCGGGTGATTCACGCATATCTGAGTTATTAGAACTCGATGATGATTTATTCTTGTAATCGTTGAATGATCATATTCTATGCCCTATGAATGATCATACTATTGCAATCATGTTATACTTTACTTGATGATCATGTATCCTTGGTACTCGTTGAATGATCATATTCTATGCAAGCATGTCATACTTTTGATTGGCAATCGTAATTGCTGTGGCAGCAGATTATCATGATTAGCTAGATCCCGGTTGTTGGATTCATTGTTACTACTTTCTTATATCTTATTTCGGGACAAGCCTTTTGGACCCTCGGGTCATTGTTACGCATCTTGGTGACTGGCTATGTATTTCTTGTTGCTCATTTGGCTATTGGCTATCTGTTATCCCTTTCTTCTATTATTCTTGTGAACTAACCCTGACCCATGGCAAAGCTAGGAATTTACTTATTAAGCTTGTTTAAGCTCATTCCATTTATCTAACATTTTTCAGGTGACATTATGTGGGATGAAACGCAATGAGATAACTAGTGGAACTAGTGATGCACAATGAACAACACTGACGATATGAACTCCAAGTCAAAGATTGAACGTAAACACTGTAAGGCTAAGTTCACAATTTGTATTATAATATTACATCATTAGTGATAAGGTTAGCCTAGTATGTTAGATCGCCATGATTAAATTGTACTTGGAGACATTCTGATTGTTGATCATTAGAGATGAGTTTTGATCAGCTAAATTATATTGGTGTGACTTCCGCTTAAGTAATTCATTGATATAGAATAGATGCATTGCAACATGTATATTGATACTTTAGAGATATTGGTGACTGATTCTAGACATGCTCTAATGTATTGGGGATGAATTGCATTAACAATTTAAAAAGGTTTTAATTTTCGCTGTTTTGACCCTACATTTAGAATGCAATTCATTGTAAAGTTCAAAGTTGCCTTTGGTTGGTCGGATTGACGGCGGAAAAAACCGGCAAGGTGGCCAATTGGCATCACGGACTCCTAATCCGCGTAGGGTGGGTTTCGGGTCGTGACATTAACTATTTCTAAGTTTGTATCAAATATCAAAATATCATCAACATAAACACAAAATTACGTACTCTCTAATATCTCCTTTGTAATATACACATTTTTCATGTTCATTTATCTTAAAACTATAATCAAGTATCACTCTATAAAACTCCTCATGCCACTTTTAAGAGATTGTTGAAGGCCATAAAGTGATTTCATCAACTGCATACTTTATGTTATTGACCCTTAACTATAAACCCTTCAGGTTGCTCTATATATATCTCCTCATCTAAGTCTCCATTTAAAAAAGAAGTCTTAACATCCATTTGGTGTATAACTAGGTCATGAATAGAAGGTAAGGCTACCAAAGTTCTAATAATGGTGATTCTAGATATAGGAGAGAAAGTGTCAAAATAATCTATATCTTTCTTTTGTTTAAAATCCTTAGGAACTAGTCTAGCATTATATTTATTTATGCTCCCATATTTAACTTTTTTTTCTAAAAACCCATTTACACCTAGTGGCCTTATTTTCAAGAGTCATATTAGTTAACTTTCATGTTAGATTTAGATTATAGATTCAAATTCACTATTAATCACCTCTATCCAAAAAGGGAGCATCTACAGAAGTTACAACTTCATTATAAGTACTATGATCTCCTTCAACTAGAAAGATATAAAAGTCTTCCCCAAAGTACTTTTCTACCCTAGGCCTTTTACTCCTCCTTTTGTTAATTGTTCTTGTTCTTTTCCTAATTGATCATTTGCACTAGTTGAGAATTTATATTTATTTGAAGAAATAAGAGAACTAGCTAGTAGAAGATATCTCACTAGTTGATGTAAAGGGATTCTCTACAATTGGATTTGAGATTTTTTTTTTTTTTTTGTATGAATGGATATCTTCAAAATATGTGGCATCTGCTGATTATATTACTGTATTATTTTGGATGTCATTTATTTTTGAATTTATATCTAGGAATTTGTTAGCACTATTATTTTGTACATATCTTAAGATAACAATGTTTAAAGTCTTAGGACCAATTTTCTTTCCTTTAGGTTCAGGGATAACTACTTTAGCTAGAGACCCCCACATTTTTAAGATTTTTAAATTAGGTTTTCTTCTTTCTTAAATTTCAAATGGTGTCTTATCATTATCCTTCACAGTTACTCTATTTAAAATAAAACACGCAGTAAAGATAGCTTCCCCCATAAGTTCTCGGGTAATTCAGAACTTATTAATATTGAATTAACCATTTCCATTAAAGTTCTAATTTTTCTCTCAGCTACACCATTAGATTTTTTAGAGTAAGGTGGGATTACTTCATGTATAATTCCATGCTCATCACAAAAATTATTGAGTTTAGCTAAAGTATATTCTCCACTTCTAACGAACCTAAGTCTCTTGAATTTTCTTTCTAATTGATTTTCAATGATATTTTTATAAGTCTTAAATTTGTTAAAAACCTCAACTATGGTTTTAATCAAATACAAGAGACAAAATCTTGAACAATCATCAATAAATGTCACAAAATATTTATTCCCGACCCTAGTATGTGGACTATTTGAATTACACACATCACTGTGGATTAATTTTAAAAGTTGGATATAGTGAACAACAAATTTATGTGACTTTTTAAGTTATTTTGCTTGTACACAAATTTTGTTTTGTTTGTACACAAATTTTGCACTTATGTCTAAAATCTACTTTGGACTTTGGGATTAAATCAAGATCCGTAAACTTTTTAATCTTCTTTAAATTAACATGAACTAATCTTCCATGCCATACATCACATGATTCAACAGTGAAAACAAAAGACAAAATTTTATTATTATCATAGAGAACATTCAATTTAAAAAGACCTTCACTCACATATCCTTTACCAACAAATACATTATTCTTTGAAATCACTACTCTGTTAGACTCCATTACAACTTTAAACCCTTGTTGGATTAAGGATGGCCCACTCACTAAATTTCTTCTAATTCTTGGAACATGCATGTCGCACATCTTTTAAAGTCAAGATCTTTCTAGAAATCATCTTTAGATCAATCTATCCAATTCCATGAACTCGTGTGACAAAATTATCTCCTAAAGTTATACTTCCTCCATTTGATTTCTAGTCAGTTTTGAAAAGATCACGATAAAAACAAACATGAATGTTAACTCCAGAATCTTACTACAAATCTTTGTTTTGACAAGTCAAATTAATAGACGGGCTAGGATTACACCTAAAGTTAGGCTCGGAGGAATTCTTTCAGTCTTCCACTATGTTGATTTGGGCTTTTGAACCTCGTTGATTTTTCTTGGGCTTAGGGGCACGCTCCTTAGTCTTTTTGAAGTAGCAATTCTTGGCCCAATGATTTGTTTGCCTGCAAACATAACATGGTTACCCTTCTTCCCCTTGGGCCTTAGGTTTATTATTTTTGTGATACCTATTTTGATTATATTTGGTTTGAAAATTTTCCTTCAATTAATATTTCTTCCATTATTACTTTTGTTGTTAAAATTGTTATGATTTTCCACAAGATTAACATTAAGGCCTTTATCTTCTTTCTTTGATGTGTCTATGTTTCTCTTCTAGGCTAAAAGAGCTTATCACTCGGATAAGAGTCAACTCTCATTGTTTATCCTTAAAGATTTTAGCAAAATCGGTCTATGATGGGGGTAGTTTATCAATTAAACAAGAAACCTTGAAATCTTCACTAAATGTTGTTCCACTTTTCTCAACTCCTCTTAGAAGTTCTTGGAACTTGTGAATTTGGTCTCCTATGGATTTTGAATCTTCCATTTTATAACTATTACAAGTGGACACTTTAAACCTCTTTATCCCGACATCCACAATCCCATATTCTACTTCTAAGGCATTCCATAATTCCTTAGCACTAGTGAGGGTGTGGCACACATCATAGAGATGGTCAGAAAGAACACTAGGGATTCTATTGTGACAATAATATTCAAGTTGTTCCTTAAACATTTTAGAGGTTGATTCTTAGGAGGATGTTGCTTGGGTAGTAGTTGAAATTGTTTGGGAGGCTCGGGGTTCCTCTAAGGCCAACACGAAGTCTAGGATAGTTAGCCAATACCTTAACTACTGTTTTTTTCCACCTATGAAAATTTTGGCCATTAAATTCTTCGGTCTTAACACTAAGTACTTCCTCAATATTTGCCATTAGGTTTTAAAATATGGCCTAAAAGAGAGTTGAAAACCAATTTATCTAATCACTGTAAGAGATAAATACATATGTCAGTATAGGTTATTCTCTTCCCCTCTCTCTCTCTCTCTCTCTCTCTCTATATATATATATATATATATATATATAATTCAAAAGAGATGTTGTAGTTTCAGTATATAACCAAACAAATATAAATGATTTTATGTACCAATTTATTACTTTATGTGCACCAATTTATTGACCACTTTTTTTTTTCCCTAAATAGTGTTTAAATTCTTTTATCTATTTAGAAAAACTGGATTGAAGAGTTTCACACGTTTTTTGCTGGTTTTGTATTGCTTCAGTGAATTTATGAATTGTCAATAACAAACTGACTGAAAGAAAAAAAAATTGAGCTGATTTGTTCCGTCTTTGTTTTTTTTTTTTTTTTAAGAAAAACGTTCAATCTTTTAAAAAGTAATTGAAACAATGGACTTCCATACGTGTTTAATTGGTTTAAGAAACTGCTGTTGTCTATTCCAAAACAAATTAGATTCCTTTATTGTATATAATTTGCAGAATCGAAGCCCTATACATTTATAAACTTCAGTTACACGTGCAGTTTGAAATCAATTAATATTTCAAAAGTCCTAACAAAAAGGAATCTAAAAAAATAAAAGAAAACTTTCTATAAAATTAATTCAGCCAAGTTAAACTACTTTCCAAAACCAATGAAGAATCAAAGCTATAGATATAGGCCAAAGTAAATACTCTTTAGAGAATGTCTTCCAATTACCACCTAACAGATTAGGAAAAGCAAAATTTACATTTGGACGTGACACAGTAAAAATCGTAGACTCGGAAGCTAAAAAGTACAGTTTCGACTTTACATTGTTGGGTTTTTATTTATTTTTAAATATTATGAAGTATTAATTTATCACATAGAAGAATAATATAAAAAAGAAAACATGCAATAATGTCAAAAAAGAGAGAATGCAAAGTCTGGCGTGTCTCCAAATGCTGATATTATACCCATTGGGCACGTTTGGCTTATAGAAGGATTAGTTAGACTAATTAATACTAGAATTAAATAATGAGGGAAGGAAGAATATGATTAATTAGTGCGGTACTAGAATTTAAGTTTGTGTTTGGAATGAATGGGACTGAAGTTATTAGTGAGGGTTATAATGCTATCCAGTGTTTGGGAAAGGTAGGATTAATTGAGGAATAAAAATAAAATGACCCAATTACCCTTGACAAGTTATTTTAATATTTTCACATCCCTAACTGAAGTTTTGTTTGTTGCCTGCTTTAGCATGCAGTTTTATTAAACCAAAATTGCACCTGAATCATAACTTTCCACAATTCCACTATATATGATAATGTTTTATAATTTCTAGAAAAAAAATAATAATAAATAATTGGGCGTATGAACAGTAAAAATAGGGGCTGCTATTACCAATATTATATAGCTGGTGTAACCCTAGTTGCAATGGGACTACTGCAACCTGATACAACATTATTAAATAAGCACTCTTCTTGGCATTTTCTATAACTAAAAACCTCAAAGAAAGCACTCTTCTTGGCACTTTCCACAGTTCCTCAAAGTGCACTTTGTTAAGGAGCCACCAACCAACTATTTTACATCAACAAATAAAAGTAACAGAGTATGAGATACAAACCAACATTAATCATTCATTTACAAAAACTCACTCTCACAACAGATACAAACATATCATAAAAAATGCTTTAGCTTCATGTTAACCCCATATGACCAACCTGAGATTGGTTCAAATGTCAACACTATAAATACATGTATGCTTTGATATACATAAAACAAGGACAAATGGTAGTTCACTTCTAACCTGCGTATTTACATATACAAGCAAAATACCAACTTGGTGTTGTTGGTTGTAACCCAGGTGACCCACGCAAAGCATTTACCAACTGCGTTGGTATTACCAAAAACCAAATCGAGTAGCTGCAACTATTTTCATACATATATACATAAACATTCAGAATATTTTTTTATAGCAAAAAACATTAACCTAGATGTAAGACCCAAAAATTACTATGATACTAAATGTTAGACGAAAAAAAAAAAGAGAAGAAGTAAAGTGAACAAATTAATATATTTTATTAAAGAAAACTCACACACTATTGTTATTTCGGCAATCTCTCACGACCATCACACGGCCCTCTAATTCTCTTGGCCACCACTCTATTATTTTTGTGATACACAACTCCATATGACAGAAACTTATATATTTATAATTATACTGACTCTAAATCATATACTAATTAGAATATGTAATCCCATACAAACTAGTATATTTTATTTAATTATAATGAGAAAACTAACTCTCATGAGAATATTAGTTCAACTACAATTAGGACTACCTAAAAAGACTCCAAATATTATTAGGACTCAATAAACCAAATTAAGAAACTCCTAAAATTTATGTGCTTGGTTTAATTGGCCAACAATGCCTCCCTTAAATCAAGCTCGCCAAAGTAGCTTCACCAACACCTTTATGAGCAAGAATTTTCAAAGCAATTTCTGTCGCTATAAGAAACTTTTGCGACAACAATCTGGAACAATTACCTGTCTTCATCTTCACACGTGGATATGGTCGAATCTTGTACTTGGCATACAACTTCTCAGCTTGTTCAGCACGATTAAAAAACAAATTCATACTCATTTATTCAAAATCAAAATCAGTAAAACAATTATCCGTGTCAATAATTTCATTATCATAATGATGTAAAGCCTGACAATATTTTAGAATACCAAAATCTTCCTTTCGAACAAAATCTGCGCCAATAAAATTATTAAGATCCAAACCAATATTGTAGTACGACAAGAATTTATCAACGCCGATGAAATCATAAATTTCAGATAACTTGGGCTTCTCAATTCTCAAAAATTCTTGAAACTCTAAAAATTTCGTCTTCACAAAATCAACATGATCTCGAATAATAAAATTCTCAATTTCAACAAAATCAACAAACTTTGAATTGGAACATTTCTTCAATCTCACTATGTTTTGATTCCAAAGTGCTTGGCAAATCAAACAAAGTAGCAATGTCAAAATTTTCAAAATCTTCAACTGCATCAATACCACAACATGCAAAATTTTCTTCTTTCTCAACAATTAAATTCTCAAACTGGATAGGCTGAAATAATTTTTCAACATCTCTCAATTCACCAAAAGCAATTTCTAACAAATTCAAATTTTCATCACTATGAGCCAAAGTCAAACTTTTAACTATACAATTATTTTCATCTTCTTCAACTTCCAAAATATTTCTTTTCTCACAACTAATATTTTCTTCCTTAGAAATATTGACAAAGCAGTCAATATCATATGAATCTAAATTCAACACATTATATGAATCATCCCAAATTGGAATGAATTCTGAAAACAATTTTGAACCATCAATCTCTTTATTTTTGCCCAACTTATCTCTTTCAAAATCAACCACCCAATATATCTCTATGGGAGGTTCATAACCGTTCCGCAGTTTATTTTTATATGCCGAAATAATATAAAACCAAAACTTATGTGGTGGTGGATAATTTTGTGTGCAAACAAAATTATTCCAATGTGCCCAATGTATTGTCTTCCTTATTATCTGATAGAACCATTTAACTTTCTTCTTATAAAGTTTCTTTGATAAACGCTTCAATGCAATATCCAATACATTAAATACATTGCAAGCATTAAGATAGAGTGTAACACGATGTAACCACTCATTAATATTCTGACCACATACTTTTAAAATCTCAAACTTTTGTCCTTTAACCAAAACTTTTTCCATAATTTCAAATCAACAATTTATGTAAATCACGTACCTGAGTTTGTCCAAATATTGATTTCAACGTCCCTTTTTTTTTTTTTTTCCTTCAATCTGATCAAGCTGGCCTCCTTGTCGTTGAAACTACAAATTTTTTTTTTTTGCTTCACAAGTTCTTTTTTCTTATCCAAACAGTTGTCGAATTTCAATTGAACAGCTCTTCAACAAACCACTCAAAATTGCAATATTAAGTAACGAGAATTACAGTTCTCTGCAATAATCCAAGAACAAGACCAAACTTTGGTTTTTCGCAGCTTCCCAAGATCGAGACAAGACTTCGATTTTCTGTTACTTTGTTAAGTTACCCAAGATAGTAATTGGCTCTTCCATAATCGAACTTGGCTTTGGTAAGTTACTTAAGATCGTAACTGACTCTAATACCACTTGTAGGATCCAAAAATTACTCTGATACCAAATGTTAGACCAAAAAAAAAAATAAGAGAAGAAGTAAAGTGAACAAACTAATATATTTTATTGAAGGAAACTCACACACTATTGTTATTTTGGCAATCTCTCACGGCCATCACACGGCCCTCGAATTCTTTTAGCCATCACTCTATTAATTTTGTGCTACAAAACTCCACATGACAGAGACTCACATATTTATAATTACACTGACTCTAAATCCTATACTAATTAGGATATCTAATTCCATACAAACTAGTATATCTTATTTAATTATAATGAGAAAACTAACTCTCATTAGAATATTAGTCTAACTACAATTAGGACTACCTAAAAAGACTCCAAATATTATTAGGACTCAATAAACCAAATTAGGAAACTCCTAAAATTTATGTGCTTGGTTTAATTGTCCAACACTAGATTACAACCATTTGAAGAGTAGCATGACTGCAATGGTGCATACTACTTATAGCAAGAAGAAAGCTAAAGGGATGTCGACATTGGCTGATGGAGGTAGAATTGGTACATAGCTGCTGGAGGCATATGAGCTGTTACGGGCACAGTTGGTGTAACAAAATCCTGGATTATTGGTAGAGGAAGAGCAAGTGGTGGATGGGGTGCAACTGTTGGGGGAGTTGGTGCAGGTGTTGGGGGATTTGTTAGGGCTAGTGGAGGTACAACTGCTGCTCCTGCTAATATTGCTCGTGCAATAGCAGGATCAATCTCTGCTTCAAACTTCGTTGTGGACCTATGAAGCACTACAGGAAAAGTCACTTTTAGCAATGCTCTAAAGCGTCGCTAATAATAGCAATGTGTGTCACTAAATGGTTTTAGCGACGCTCAAGTGGTCATCGTTAGATGCGTCACTAATAGTCGTGTCGCTAATACTATTAGCGACATTCAGACTAGGGGTGTTGTAACATCCAATCCTCCACTGTCACCCCCTGTAGGGTCTGTCGCGAAGCTCTCTATCGGCTGCCACCTTCGCCTTGTAGTGCATGTCGAGCTTGTGTTGGTAGTCCCTGAAACAGACTCCCAAGTAACGGTCCACTGTCTTCACGACATGAGGCATGTCAAGACCCACACTTTGCCTGTAAAGCATTTCATTGTTCTATTCTATTATACACGTTCAATATATCTATGTCCAGTAGCCCAAATCTCACCAAATAAAAATAAATAAATAAATGAAAAATAGATTGATTCTTCGTAACAAACAAATATTCTTCATAACACATTGTTTGTTCAATGGATCATAATTCGTATCGACTTTAAACTCTAATAAAAAAATAAAAAAAAATCAACACCTAACATTCACTACACAAATTTGTAACTATAATTATCTATGAAATTTCATTGCCTTCAAAGTAGGGTTCCGTATTAGCTATAGTTGAATTGTTCACACCATCAAATCAACTTAGCTACAAAAGTTTGCTAAAAAGGAGACCAACCTAGTTTTCAATAAAGTATATATTTTATTTATAAATATATTTTACTTGGACCATTGATATTATTTTAGTAAATCAAAATGGCATTCTTAATTTTATTTTTTTTTAAAAATTCTTAAACAATTTTTGGGTACTAAGAACTGGATGGACTAGTTGGTATCACCTTTCCAATCATGAATACTACTTATGTTTGAAAAATGAAAGTGTTTCTTTTTAATTTTCTTTATTCCATTAGCAAGTGAGATATTGATATTGCTTTTTGAAATGACTCTGATTTGAGAATAATAATTTATATCTATCAATTGTTGCGTAGCAGAGCAATAATTATATATATATATATAATTGTATGACTAATGATAAAAATAACATATTTTTTTCCATTATTTCTCACTCTTAAATATAAGATAACCTACAGTAGACTCATCACTTTATGTTTGTCAAGATACTTTCTGGCTTTAGGTGTGTTGAGATCTTTGTCAAATTTTTAAAGGTGGTTCAATGATTTTTATATTTGTAATCGTGGTTCTTTTTGAGATGATACTTACTTTTTTTTTTTATTTAGATACAATTTAAATTTGAGATTCAACGTATACACACAAATTCAAATATAATTTTTTCCCTCCTTCACGGATGTACTAAAAAAAGAGAATGATTTTTTATATTTGTTATTTTCATTTTATTGATAAGTTATTAATTGTCTTTTAGTCGCTATTTTTTCATTTTCATGTGAAACGAAAATGTTTTATTTGTGCCGTTGTACTAGAACTTTAATCTCACCATATATATATATTATATATATATATATATATATATATATAAATACACACGTTGCTCATACTCTCACAAAATGAACATCATGAAAAAGAACTCAAATTGCTACAATAGAATTTTCATAATTGTCCCAACTTTTATATCTCAAGTATGTTTTATTAAATTGCTGGTAGTGTTTTGAATATAATAATCTATTCTTATATTATTCGGAATGTAAATTTTTGTATAAAAATTTAGAACATAGTATGCAAAAATGAAAGAGGAAATCACAAGCAAGTGTGACAGCCTTCTACAAATAATTTATAATAAATGAAAAAATGAAACTCATTAACACAAACCAATAACGAAAAGGAATATGCATCTAATAGGAAATGAGTCAAAAGTGTTTTTGTTTTTGTTTTGTTTCGAGAGTTACCATCTTGTAGGAAAATTCCTCGTTGCCGTCGCCGAATATGCTGTCTGCCACCGTTCGTCGCCCTCGCCGTTTCCGAATATGCCGTCCACCGCCGTCAGAACCGAGCTTGGGGAGTGAAAGGAAAAGACTGAGAGAGAAAAATTTAGGGCTTGAAACAAAGAGAAGAAAAAGACACCAGAGGTCGTGTCACGCCCCGAATTTCCACAAACCGAGAGGAGTGAGCGAAATGAATTAAAAAAAGAAAATAAAGACAATTTAATGGATTCAATTTAACATACATTCATTTCCTTCAACTATATACATGTAAGGCACATTCAATAAATATATCTTACATGTCATTTGGGCTTAAGCCCTTACATCACAAAATACGCCCTAAGGGCCAAATATACTTCGAAGTCCTTTTCCCCTTCTCCCTTCAAGACTTCATTAAGTCTCAAGTACCAAGAGCATCATCTGTAATATGATATCTCACGAATGGGTCAGCGCAACTGCTGGTATGACACAATACTAATGCAAGGAACAAAATTAAGGCGTGGCATGTGCAAGTGTACATTTATAGTCTACATGCCTTCCAATTCACCAATACAATGCATTAACAATATGCGTGACACACCATGCAAACTTTATGCCACATCCATGTCTCACTTTACGGTCCTTCCCATTCTTTTTATCACATTTAGTATCGATCATCTTATAGAACTAGGTAAGACAAAAGCATTTTCCCTAGAGTACTTCCACAGTTCGTCACAATATAACTGATTTTAATTCAATAAAGAAATCATTATAACCCCTAACTTTTAGATTCACCTTGCATTCCAATTCAATATTCATCATCTAAGTACGAAATCAAAATCCAATTACATCATAATCTGGATTACTCCACAATTTTTTTTTAAACTATTTATGTTTATACAATTTTCCTTAGATAAAAGATCATCAATCATCGCCTGAGAACCTAACGCATCTTATAGTCATACTTTCTTAATCAACACTTATATAACTCAAGTCAACCATCCCCACCCGTTGGTTACACTAAACAATTAACACCAAGTTCTAACACAGCCTTTTGCAATGAAGGAATTCATTTAAACAATACAATATACGCACACTCAAGTCATGCTAGTGTTCAACTAGCCTACCAATATTCAACCCTAAGTGAATGCTATCCAAAAATAATACATCTCTCCACAAAAGAGTTTAACATAAGGATATCCTTAAAATTTTAGGCGCAAACACTCTGAGTATCCACCATCCGTCCATACACAAAATTCTCCACAAGTCTAAATTCTCATTTTAGCATTCTAAGGTCTTATGTGTCTTTTTATTTATGGTTTTCTACCTCATTAGCATTTGTTCATTTTAAGGTTTTATAATCCTTTCATTATTTCTTACTTTTATAGCTAGGTAATAACCCTTCATGGATCACAACTCCTTTTGTTACTGGCTGATGGGGCACCATCCATCAACTGTAATGCAAGACTTGAGACCAATCCAGTCTATATAAATACCATAGTCATAGTACTATAATCCATGAATATCGGGTACTAACCTAGCATACACATATATACATATGAGAACACAACCGACCAGGTAGATGACTAGGTCCATAGTCTATCTCATAAATAACTAGGCATACTGCCTACCGTATAGATAACTAAGTGTATAACCTATATCTCAAATAACTAGGCATACGGCCTATCCCATAAAATATATGGTCTATCACATAGACATAAGTTTCTAATCTTAGTCAACCATTATATCAAATAATCACGTACTCTCAATCAATCGGGAAATCAAGTATAGTGCATACCCATGCACACCAATGCAACACGTGCACATAAAATATACCACCCAAACTAGCCCCAAATAACTTAAGGTCTAAACTTCTTCCACTATCCCTAGGTATTCGAACTTATGCTCTGATACCATGTTGTCACACCTCGAATTTCCACAAACTGCAAGGAGTGAGTGAAATGAATTAAGAAAAGAAAATAAAAGACAATTTAATGGATTTAATTTAACATACATTCATTTCCTTCAACATATCTACATGTAAGGCACATTCAATAAATATATCTTACATGTCATTTGGGCTTAAGCCCTTACATCACAAAATACGCCCCAAGGGCCAAAAATACTTCTAAGCCCTTTTCCCCTCCTTCCTTCAAGACTTCATCAAGTCTCAAGTACCAAGAGCATCATCTGTAATATAATATCCCATGAATGGGTCCGGCGCAACTGCTGGTATGACACAATGCTAATGTAAGGAACAAAATTAAGGCGTGGCATGTGCAAGTGTACATTTATAGTCTACATGCCTTCCAATTCATCAATACAATGCATTAACAATATGCGTGACACACCCATGCAAACTCTATGCCACACCCATGTCTCACTTTACGGTCCTTCCCCGTTGGCATGAGTACCAATCGTATGTCTCACTTCACGGTACGTCCCCGTTGGCATGAGTACCAATGGCCAATTTTGAGTTTTTCACCACAGGATCTACACTCTCATAATGCACAACACCAAGTGCTTAACCAACACTATGTTTCAAGGAATTACACCATGCCAACATGCTTTGATTTCACCATGCAACAATGCAATCTCAATGAAGCATTTTATCCACACATGAAGCATGCTTTAAATAATGCATTATATTTAAAGGAATAATAACATTTGAATCACAAACTCTTTCCTCGTGTATGTATGCTATACACAATCAATTTAAACACATACTCAAGTCACATATTTACAATTTTAACAATTCTCGAGGAATATAAATCACATACTGTTCCAACACATGGAATATGCATATAGTCATGGTTCACGTTTATTACTTTACCAAACTCCCAAAGAATAACAAAGAGCATATAAGTACATAAACAATCAACTCTAGGTTTTTCAAACAACCATATCCTATGTGATTTTCTAACATCAATTAAACATATGAATCATTCAATCAACATGAAAATTACTCCTAAACTTAATCATATTCATTACTTAACAAAATATCATACCTAGATGGGTTTTCCTCAACCCTAGGGAGTCGTGTCCGCTGTACAGTTAAACCAATCGGTGAAAAATGCAGTCCTTTTACTATATCTGTCTAGAAGGTCAAATCGCCTTCTTCCTTCCTCTTGCGTTCCTATGATTCAAGAAATGCACCTCAGTCGATTATATAAATAGTCCATGCTATTCATTAAATTTTATGTCTATTTACTATTGGCATCTCTTTTACTTGAATAGACTCTACCATTGAATCTGAAACGTAGAACAAGGTCAATATAGGCTTTCACGAAATTCAATTCAGACATTTGTGTTAAAAAAGACAAAATGGTCATTTTATACTTTTACAGGTTCTTACTTCTCGAGACATCTTTTCTCAAATCGGACTCCATAGTTGAGTCTGAAATGTTTGAAATAATAAAATTTTACTATTTTTTTATTTTAATCGGAGTCCGTTTGACTATTTTTTTACTTACGGCATTTTAGAATTTCCCTTTTTTTCTAATTAATTTAATTAATTTATTCTTCGGTTAATTCGCAATGAACCATAAATTTTGAGTACAATTTCTAATTTCATAAAATTCTATTTTAATTTGAAATATCTAAAGAATATGATTGAATCTTACCTTTGTCTGGTTGTAGTCAACATCCTACAGCAATCTCAATATCAATTCAACCCAAGGACCTTTCATCGTTTCTATTGCGCAACCCTGTACATGCAGCACTGCCTTCAACTATGTTGCCTCTATAGAAATCCAACTATCTACACCTCTTAATTTATCACAACAACAGCCTCGGGTCCCCCAACCCATCTGGTGCTAGCGACTACCGCAACTAATCTTACAACAGCAACTCCTACTGCTACTGCACCTTCTAAATTTTCCAAGGTCTGTTGCCTGCTGCACCGTCACAGAAACACACACGCACACATATGAATGGACACCGACTTTCGTTCTCCCTGCTGTAACAATGAGTGAGCCTCACTTTTTCCTTTGGTTTTCTCAACAACCAAATCGGAAGAGAAAATATGGAGACAGCCTATCCGCCTAGGTCTGCCGCTTGGTTGAACGGCTTCTCAGGACTAAACTGCTCAAACCCGCACTCCCTGTAACAGCAACCCAATCTACTATTCCAAACACCAACCCTTTTGTCTGGTGAAATAACGATCCTACCAACAGCACCATCATTGAGCCCCCATCGCAGCTGTTGCTACTGCACTTCCATCTATCTTAGGAACTCTCCAACAGCAGCTCCTGCTGCTTCAATTTCTTTCTCTGTACATCTGTCTCCCCCAGCACCGCTACACACACACACACACACACACACACACATATATATATATATATCTATCTATCTATCACCTACTGCACTTTCTCAAATCTCTCCCTTTTCACTGTTTTCTCACTCTTTATTTCCTCTATACTTTCGCTACACAAAACACATACATACATACACGTATGCTGATCTTCTACACCGTCACTTCTCTTCCAATTGCTCACTTTTTCTCCCTTTTTCTCCATTTTCTCCTTTTCTTTTGCTGTACCACCTCTCTGCTCCACCGCCACAAACACACACATATATAATATATATTTTTTCCTGCTGTACGCTACACCTGCTGCTCTCTTTTCCTCTTTCTTTTCTTTCACTTTTTCTCCTATTGCACGCTACCTGCACCGCCCCCCTTTTTTTACTCAATTCTCTCGTAGTAGCTTCGGTTGTAACAACCCCTTTATTTGACTTTCCTTCCCTTTTCTTTTTCTTTTGTTTTGTTTTCTCTTTTCATTTCATGATATGTCATGCATATATATATATATATTATAATATACATATACACACCTACTTGCACTGCCCCTTTTATTTGACTTTCTTCTTGATCTTTTCTTTTCTTTTTCTTGCATCCTTGTTTCACCCAATATTATGTATATTTTATATAATATATCATACTCACTACACATCACACAACACACACTTTTAACCCACTTCTGCCGACACACATATTGGCTATTCTTTTTCTTCACTTGCATGCTTTTGCATGCATTTAGTGTATATATATATATATATATAAAATCAGCTATATATATATATTTTATACTTATACTTTATATAATTATACCTCATATATAATATGCATATACCTATATTTATACATGTATTTATTTATATATTCATATACTTCTGTATACCAATTTATATATATACTTGCATATATATATATATATATTTATATTTATTTTTATATATACATATATATATATATATCTATATATCATCTCATATATATATTCTTTTATTTATTAAAATACACTGTGCACGTATATCGAGACATAAACTGGCGTACGTACACGATTCTCCGTACCGCTCAGGTTTTCTTGTACGGTACTACTGGTTACTCGGGATTCCTTGTAATTCACTTCTCGTATTTTTTTAAATATCGTTACTGCTCTATTGGTGACTCTCACTGTTCATCTCGAACTACGTGTCCATTACTGTATATTACCCATTGTGATGCTTTGGGTATATTTTGAGATGTATTATTCTTGGTCTGTTTTTGGTCTCGATTTATTTTTGGAACTATGCTTTTGACTTGGTCAAAATCTCGGTATTATTATTTTATTCTTTTAGGATATAATGGATTTACTTTATTACACTACCTCAGTTCACGTGCTATTCCGGGTCGGGGTATTACAAATAGTGCTCTATCGGCAAAACGAAAAATTTATTCTCATTTTTCAGGTCTCTACAGGTCGCAGTTGAGAAGAAGAAGAGAAACAAAGAGAGTGCTTGAACCTACACCATGCCTCTTCTACAAGGGCAAATGTGGAGTATGACCGCCTGTACCTACATCCTGAGAATCCATGTACTTGTGTGTGGCAACCTTCCTAATTCCTATATATTCTAGGCCTTCGGTCAATAAAACCCACGTACCATTTATTTTTATTCCCCATTGCTATTTTTTTCATAGTATACACAATACTGGTGTTATTAAATAGTAAAAAAAATTGCATATAAAAAACACAACCAAAAGGATAATTGCATTGAAAAACTGAATTTACATATAGTTCGCATTACATCAACATACATGGAAGGTAAAATTTAGATAACTTTAATTAACAAAACAATATTAAACATGTGGACATCCTGCCTAATTGTTAGGAAACTTAGTTCATCCTAAAAAGTGGTCCCCCACCCCCATTCATGCGTCATTTTTCAATGTAAAAAAAAGAAGTTACCCTAGTAATTGGTTTCAGAACATCACCTTAAGAAGTTTTACAACCCAAACTTTCCTGAAACTTTCAAGAAGATTTAAAAGGAGGTCAATTTTTGCAGTGTCATTCGCAAGCATTGATGTAGCCCTCATTATGTCATCATTGGTCAAATTTGATAGCTTAGACAGCTCGTCAAAGATAGTGTGACATGAGGCTTATACATCAACTTCATGTCCTATCCTTGACGCCATATGTGACATAGCAAACTTTTCCTACTCTGCAAAACCTTTAAAAGCCTTAGCCATTTCAAAAATGCTATTGGCCAACAAATCACCATTCCTTGACCCTTTCCTTAACCTTACACTACTATTTTTGCTCGTCCCGCTTGTATTAGTAATAGGGGATTGACTCACTTGAATAGAAGGTTCTGTGCTATCTACATTTGTATTGCCCTCTTCCTCACCATCATCTTCTTCTTGCTTAATCTCTTCCACAACATCTGCTGGGCCCTCGGCTAGCTGGTCGGTTGCTCTATCTTTGCCAAACATTATACACCACTAGTCCTAATATGGAAATGTTTTGTGCTTAAGCTTGGCAGCAGTTGGATCCTTCTACAAAATGAGTTGCATGATTAGGTTTCAATTAGAAATAAGTAAAACAACCTTATTTCTATTAATTTATATGTATATATATAGTTTGCAGTATATAAATGTAATATTTTTACCATAAGGTAATTCTCCTATACACCCTGATCAAGTTTTTAGTTGACTTATGGGCATCATTCCATCCACAACCACTACTATCAAGTGCCGAATAGAGGGAGCCATAAGTCTTTTTCCAAGTTTTCAATTTAGACTCGATGTGTGGAGAGCCTTTAATGTTAGTGGTTGGTAACTCCTTAAGTAGGAATTTCTCCAAAACTTGAACATAACCAAACCTAAATGTCCCATTCTCCACTTTCCAACCAGACCCACACAAATCATTCAAGGCTGCCAGTAAAATTTCCTCCTCTTCCCTTGTCCATATACAATGACATTATTTTGGGTTGATGGCGTGCTTGCAGAGGGAACTACTGGCACTTTCCAGAACTAAATGATAGAATATGGTTAGAATATGCAAAAATGTGTTTACATTCACATAAATTAAGACACAGTTACATGAAGTGAAATTACATAAACTAATTTGTCCATACAGTTGAAGAAATGAAAATTACATCACATAAAAAGTAAAATATTACTGTCCCAAATATTAAATTAATACACAAACTATATCAATGTGCCTTGTAATTACTGTCCTCTAGTTGCTGTCTATTCATTAAACATTTGGACAACCAAGTTGTCTATCCAATCACTCCACTCATTGGATGTATCAATAGTATCAATCAAGTCTTCACCAAGCTGATTTGGTTGGACTATCTCGACCACTTGATCTTTTAATAGATAAACATGCATTTCTCTTCGTATTAGATTATGCAAGAGACAACATGCAGTCATAATTTGTCCTTGAGTTTTGATGGGATAAAAGGAAGTACTCCTTAGTATTACCCAACATAATTTTAAAAGGTCGAAACACTTTTCTATTACGTTTCAAGCACCAGAATGCTTCATGTTGAATAATTCTTGTGGGGTAGTAGGAGCTGGTCCATTTCGCCACAAGGACAAATGGTAGCGTTGGCCCTTATAGAGTGTCAAAAAGCCTTCACCATTTGTGTACCCAATATCTACTAAATAATAGTAACCTATATTATTATATGCAAGGACAAGTAAATATTTTTTGGGTAACTAGGTACTATTCATAAGCAAAAGTAAATATGTAGTACACATAAACACAATTAAAATTGTACACTTACCAGTAGGTACATGCAATCTATTTCTCCTACTAATTGCATCTCGAAGAACCCTAGAATCGGTAGCTGACCCTTCCCACGTGGGTAATACATAGGTAAATTTTATATTTGGAGCACATTCACCCAAAACACTCATAGCTACCTCACCTTTCCTTGACCTATATCTGGGCTTATCAATTTCTGGAACATTTACCCTAATGTATATGCCATCTAATGCTCCAAGACAATTCTGTTAATGCCAATAGTAGTTAGATGCATGTCATAGAATCACTTGTTAAAACTAACAATAGTATTTTAAAATTAAGACCAACATTAAACCATTTCCACCTATCATTGATCTAGTTATCCGTGACAAGCTCAAGTGTCCTCAATAGAAGTCCAAGTAACCTTAAAACAACATTAAATACTTTGTTAAAATGCCTGCTCACGGCCTCCCTAGACCTTATAAATCAAAACTTAATCACTCTATTCTTAACATGGTGTGCCAGCACATGTAAAAACATTGCAACTTGTTCTTCAACTGTAACATTTTAGGAATCCCTTAAACTACCAATAGTTCGAAGAATGGTACAAAGGACCCTAAAAGTGTGCCTATTCATACGTAATTGTTCAATGCAAACTAAGTCCCCCCCCCCATTTATCAACCTATCTAAATATTCAATTTGTGACTCAACCCTAATGTAAGTTGGATCCCTCACATCATGTGTTATTGTTCACCTCTCAATAGCCACACGCACTACAGGAGAAGGCACTTTTAGCAAAGCACATTACTAGCGACGTGCACTAAAATATCGCTAAAAGGAGTAATAAAAAAAATTAGTTTTCCGTGAGAAAAAATAGGCGCGAACCTATTAGCGACGCATAATTGGCCATTAGAGATGCACACGTGTGTCGCTAATAGTTAATGCTTTTAGCGACGCGCGTTTGTGCGTCGCTAATAATATGCGTAAATGAAACACTGTTGTTTTACTTAAAGTTAGCGACGCACAGTGTGCATCTCTAATAAGTCCTATTATATTTTCAGAACGTGGTTGGTCTCTCTTTCTCAGCGCCCTATTTTCTCTCCCTCTCTCTCTCTCTCTCTCTCTCTCTCTCACTCTCAGTCGATTGTTGTCGCCGTCGCAGACCACCACCGTCCACAGTGCTCAATCCGTCTCGTTCTCTCTCTTTCTCTTTCAAGTAAGCAATGTCGTTGTGGTTTACCATTGATTTCAATAATATGCTTTTAATTTATGTTTCTTATACTATTGTTAATGTTAAATTAGTGTTCAGTGATATTGATTTTATTTCTTCCATTTAATTTTTTTTTTGTCAAGAAATTCAATGAACATCTAGTTTTTTTTGCTGAATATTTAATTTATATATTTTTGGTAATGCCTGTTGGACTATTGGGTTTAAGCTATGTGAGGAGAAGTCATGTATATATATATATATATATATATATAGATGTAATCTCTGGAAATAAATTCATTTAATATTATTTTAAATATTTTTTAAGAATAAAAAAAACCTTAGTACTGTTAAAAAAAGTAGTTTTCAAACATCTATTATTATTATTATTATTTTTTTGGGTATTCTATTGAACTAATTCCAACGTTCCTAAACATGCAATTAAGTTCCAATTTGTACAAAAAAGAATTAATTTTTTTGTTATTAGAAACCCAAAAAAAAAAATAATATGTATGTTCTAATCATCATTCAATGCACCTAAAAAGTGAATTGTTTTCTTATTAAAAAAACTATGTTTTATGTCCACTTTATCATTCTACACACACATATTGATGATCATTCATGTAATATCCTTAATATTTTTTCAAGAAAAAATAAAAAAATAGGAAAGTCAACATCGTGGATAACAAGTAGCTAGCTTGGGAGGAAAGAAAATGAAAAAAGAAGAACAAAACAAATAGAAATAGAAGTTAGTGGTGTGCTTAACACACCACATGTGAATATCCATATATATATATATATATGTATGTATAGGTGCGAGCCTCTATAAAAAGAGGTGAATAAAGAGATTAATTGTATATGGGTGTTGTATACATGTGCGGTAAATATAAGGTGGTGGATTTCTTGAGCGTGAAGGGTCATCCATGTAGATCAATTCCTTGGATACCAAGGGATAGAAAAGAGAAGAAGAAATTTAAGGCATTTTTTTTTTTGAGATGAGACTTTTAATTTTTTTATTAGTCTTAAGTTTTTGGAGAAGGGTAGTATTTGTAACTAAATGATCATGTTACTCAATGTATAATTGCATTCATGTAAGCCTAACTCTGTTCGTGAGTCATTTTCATTACTTGTGAATCTTGTCGCGAAATTTATTTGCGATTGGGCTCATGTGTCTGAAAATTAATTCTTGAATTGTCTAGAGTAGGACAATTTGGGAATGCATAAATTTACATTGCAATCAATACCGCATGCTTGAATATTCCACTATGAAAAAATTTCAGCACGATTTTCTATTGTTCTTTGGGTATATATTTAGGCGTGGTAACGTCTATCTCGTATACTTGGAGAACCGTGTGAAGATGCTGCCGAAATTTTCTCCGAATGGAATTAAACATTTGATTTGCTACTGATTGCAATGTAGATTATGCATTCATAAATGAGATAGGACCACCTTACCCTTTAGAGAAAATTTGGAGGTGCTAGGATTCATGTTTCATATTTATAATGAGCAACATTTTTGACTTGTATTAGGTAGACGAAAATGGATAAGAGTTGGATGGACTTGAGGGGCAGGTATTTGCCAGGGTATGTGTCACGCCCCGAATTTCTACAAACCCGAGGCGCGACTGACGAGACAGAAAGTAAAATAAATAAAAGGACAAAAGTAATTAAATTCACTAAACATGCGTCCATTCTCATCAATACATAAAATAATATACAATACATCGTTCATCGGTCATTCGGGCTTAAGCCCTTACATAACAAAATACAAGTCTCATGGATCACAATTATATCACGGGCTTCACCCTATCAGGGCATTACAGAGTCTCAAGTAGCTGGAGGATCCTCATCTGAAAAATGTTGCCCACGAATGGGTCAGCTCAACTGCTGGTATGATGAGATACTAATGCCAGAAATAAAGCTAAGGCGTGGCATGTGCAAAGTGTACATTTATTTCTAAATGACATTCAAGCATCGCAGTAATATATATAAATGGTATGCATGACACACCCATGCACAACTCTATGCCACACCCATGTCTCATTTACGGGTACTCCCCGATGGCTCGAAGTACCAATGCAATGGCCAATTTTGGGTTTTTCACCACAGGATCTACACCCTCATAATGCAAAGCACCATGTGCTTACCCACGCCATGTTCTCAAAGGATTCATCATATGCCAATATGCCAATGCAATCTCAATGAAACATGGTTTCCACAATATAGCATGCTCGAAACAATAATACATAAATTCCCAACTGATTCCACATGCAAGTATATCTCATATAATCAACTTAAAACACATGTCATGATTCACATTCATCATTCACTAAATTTCCATAAGGTACAAGTAACATATAAACATATGTGCAACCAACTCTAAATCATCAAGTAAACACCTTCCACATAAGCACATAAGTCATTCCAGTCATTCACAAAATATTCCTAACTTAACTTCATTTTTAACATTAGCAAAACACCATACCTGATGGGTCAGTCACAACCCAAGAAGAACGTGCACGATATGTAACTGAACTGATCAATGCAGATGCAAGAGATCAGATCTCCCTCTCCTGTCCTGTAAGTGTCCCTAAAAACATAAATTCCAACTCAGTCTATTTTCATTTGAATTTATGCTATTCATCAAATTTTATGTCTTTAAATTTATAGGTTTCTATTCTGCTAAATTAAACTCTACCATTGGTTCTAGGACGTTGAAGAAAATAAGTTTAGGTTCTCGTAGAACTCAATTCGGACACCGGGGTTCAAAAGGGCAAAACAGTCATTTTACACTTTACACGTGTCCTTACATTTCGTGACCTCTTTTCACAAATCGGACTCCAAGGTTGAGTCTGGAATGTTCGAGATAATAAAATTTCACTATTTGTTTACCTAATTCGGAGTTCGTTTGACTGTGTTTCAATCTAGGGGCATTTTGGTAATTTTAAAGGTTACTACGGTCTTTTATTTTTCCGGATCCCGTCTCGTAAAATGGACCTCACCATTGGTCTCGGAATGGTCGAGATAGTCAAAATACACTAATGACTTGTCCCATTTGGACTCCGGGATGTTTTTGAATATTTAATTAATTAAATTAATTAAATTAAATAATTAATTAATTAATTTAATTAATATTTTATTAATAATTTAATCAGGTGGGTCAAAGTGTAATTTCTAACAGTTGGGGGGTCAATTTGTAATTTTTGAAAGTTCAGGGTTAAGGTTCAAATTCTAAAAGGTTCAAATTCCAAAAGGTTCAAATCCCAAAAGGTTCAAATTGAAACTAGTTTAATTTGTTATTCTTAATCAGGTTAACCAAACAGGGGATAGGGCTAAAACTGGGATAGGATATCCCTGTCTCCAATTCAATTTTCAAATTTTCAATTTCTCATCCCCGTTGCCAAACACCCCCATTCCCCTTTTTAATTTAAAACAGAATGCGACACGTGGCAGGGTGGTTCGGCCCAAGCCCGACCCGGACCCGAGACCCGACCCGCACAGCCCCCTTCTTCCCCGTTTTTCCAGCGAACCTCCGGTAGGGTTCCGGCGCCTTCTCCAGCGCCGGCGACTGTTTTCCGGCGATATTTTCAAGGTTTCAAAATGCAGTTTTCTTCATTTTCTCTCAAGGGTTTCATATCTAGGTTTAGTTTTTGATTTAAACCACTAGGTCTTCACGAAATAGGGCCCAAAGGCCCATGGCCGAATCTCCGGCCAACTGTAATTTTTTTGATTTCGCGCTTATTTCTCTACTGTGTTTCATCATTTCTTTTTCCTTTGATTTTCTGCACCACACAGGAACTTTTCCCCATCATTTGTTTCAAGGTTTACACATAAAATACCAAAGCTCATTTCTCCCAACCGTGACCTGCAACTCCCTATTTCTCTCTTGTTTCTAAACCATTTTCAATAATTCTTTTTGCATTATCTTCCATTGTTGATACTCTACCAGCCCCCATATTCAAATACACAATTTATGCATTGTAAAAATCAAAGACAGAACCGAATATGCTTACCAAATTTCGGATTTTTCTCTTTGTGCAGGTTTCTCTCTCACTTCTGCTCCTCTTGCTCCATTTCTGCTTCTCCCTTCTCAACCCGAGAATACACTTCTTTTTCTCTTCACCTTCTCTCTCTATATCTCTCTCTCTCTCTCTCTCTCTCTCTCCTCATCATTTCTGATATATATATATATATATATCTCATCTCATAATTTCTACTTTTTCTTTTGTTTTCCACTATGAATTATTATATACATATATATACATATACACATATATATACAAGACACACACACACACACACCAACCGACACACTCACACACATTCACATGCTATTCAACTTTTCCACTTTCCATTTTTTTAACATTTTCATATTTTATTCCTTTAATATATATATACATATATATACATTTAATTTATACATACATATATATATATACCCACTCACACACACACCAACCAAATTATATATTTTTATATATATATATATATATATATATCCACTCATCACATATCCCACTCACACATTTAATATTTCCCCACTTTAATAAATAAATAATATATATATATCTCACTCATCACATATCCCATTCACACATTTAATATTTCTCTTCTTTAATAATAATAATAATAAAAAAATTTCATTTCAAAAAAAAAAAAAAAAAATAAATAAATAAAAAATTCAGGTCTTTACATCCTTCCTTCCTTACAGAAATTTCGTCCCGAAATTTAAAATAACGTAAAACAAAAGAAAATACATCATTGATCAAACAACTCGGGATACCTAGCATGGACCTCAGCCTCACGCTCCCACGTAGTCTCCCCAATTCCATGATGGTTCCAACGAACCTTGACCAAAGGGATGGTCCTGCCTCGCAAGACCTGGTCCCTCGAGTCCAATATCTCCACGGGCCTCTGGTCATAGGAAGCGTCTCCCTCTAACTGATGATCTACCCAGTCAAGTACATGCAAGGGGTCGGGATGGTACTTCCTCAACATAGATACATGGAAGACGTCATGAACTCCAGATAGCTGTGGTGGTAAGGCCAGCTTATAAGCCACCTCACCAACCCTCCCAAGAATCTCAAAGGGTCTATAAATCGTGGCGACAGCTTCTCACTGCGCCCAAATCTCCTCAAACTTCGTCGGGGGAATATCTTGAGGAACACATGGGCCCCAACCTCGAATGACAAGGGTTGCCACCTCCTATCTGCATAACTCTTCTAGCGACTCTGGCTGGCAACAAGCGCTGCCTGATCACTTTGTATCTCGTCTGTGGTCTCACGGATTATATCGGGTCCCAAAACAATTGTCTCTCCTACCCCAGCCCAACACACCGGGAAACTGCTAGCTACGGTTGCAGGCAAACTCTACCAAAGCAAAGTAATTCCCTCAACTACCTCTAAAGTCCGTAACGCAGTCTCTGAGCATATCTTCCAAGATCTGAATAGCGCACTCTGACTAACCATCAGTCTGAGGATGAAAGGTAGCTCTAACTTAGCTGAGTCTCTAAGGCTGTCTGATGGCTCTGCCAAAACCGGGCAGTGAAACGTGGGTCCCCATCTAAAATGATGGATAAGGGGATTCCATGCAATCGTACTATCTCTCGACATAGTATTAAAAGATCAATGCAAAATGCATTGTAACATGTAGACGTGCAGCCTTACCTATGGATCACTCACCTCTCCCTTAGCCAGGCGATGTGGAATGCATTACCTCCTCCCATTACCATCTCCTCCGTAGGCTTCGCCTCACCGGCAGGCGTGCAGCGGTGTGCAGACATCTCCATACTCCCTGCTAGGGTATGGTGCTAATCCCATCTGTAACAACTCACCACATGGTACAACACATAAAGAAATCCTCAAAACACATTGTCTCATCAACGCCCATCCCTTTCAATTTCCATCCAAGTATCACGACTCACCTATTCAACACAATAAAAAGTAAGAAGGCTTCTCGCTATTCACAAGGGTACCCCAAGGTCTCTCACACATGCTATGTCATCTAATCCATCTCAAATTAATCCATGAAATCACCTTGTGATTTATCCCGATGGTATAAATACATGTTATCAGTACCACAATGTAATCTCATTATCCAGTATTTTCCAAGTACCCTAATTACCCACGAGATATCAACAGTACAGTCTAAAAGTAAAGCTATCACCTCCCACCTTAGTCTATATATAACCGAGACTAAGTGTCATGTACTAATAAGGACTAGCCTATTCATTTCATGTACGCGTATGTCGATTGGGTATACAATGTAGACAGTGTAGGTTACATTCTCTAAACATGAAACTTACGTCAATATACCAAGGTTCAGAAGAAATAAAACACTAAACTCTTCACCAATTTCCACTACGAACATACATCAATTCTTCTCAAGCATCAACACACACACGGAAACATGTTTAAGCATTCCCTTATATATGCATTAATAATAATCAGTCTATATATATATAAAAAAAAATGTCATAATCATAGCACCATAACGGTCACTAAACTAGCATGCTTATATAGAGCAAACGTACAACATTCAATAGCTAACACGTAGCTTATCACATTAGCACCCAGTACAAAATTTTTATTCCAGGAATACACATATACATAAATAAGTATATAATCTGTTGTACAGGTAACCAGGCATATTCTCAACCTTACGGATATCCAGGCTCATAGCCTATCTCACTGACAACAAGCATATAGTTTACTGTTTAATCTCATTCGTTACACTGTATAAAGGCAAGCATTGAATCCTAGATCATTAATAACCAAGTATACTTCACCTTGTACAATTTCACAACTAAGGTAACAAGTACTCCTCTAATCATGTAGTCCAAATCAACCTAATTCAACTTAAAGTCTAACCCTTCCTAATTCACAATAAAGTCAATCTTAAAAGTATCTATGGACATCCCATGGAATAAAGAAAACATCTCCCTCAGGAGTACACGCGGTCTCTCTTCCCCTGTAGCAGCCTATACTTGTCTAAAGTGTAAATAACCGATCTATCTCCAATATAATACCAATACTAGACGCATCAATTAAGATGAAGAATCCAAATAAGGCATGCAATCAGCTACCTCTATTGAGTAATCTCTACAGATTCTCGTCAGTATCACTCTACCCCCAATGTCATGGCAACATAATAAATATGAATGTATGAGATGCATCATGGTCTATCAATATGCTAGTCCATAAACTAACACAACAAAAAGATGTACCTCACGACTCTGAAGGTCCAAAAGGATAGATGACTCTAGGCTAGCTACTGCATAACGCCACTCTGAGTGGTCTGGTCCTGCCTATCACCCCTCTGACTGAGAGTCCTGACACTCAATGCTGTAGGTGCATGCTGAAAATACGGTGCCGGAGGTCCCTAACCCAATAGTGGCTGTGGCAGAGGCACTTGGGTATACTGATAGAAATGTGGCTCCTCTAAGTCCTGGGAAATCTGCCTCTAAGGACAATTGGCCCTGACATGGCCAGCCTGGTGGCATACAAAACAAAGTCGTGGAGTCCCCCGTCCTTGACTCTGTACTGGTGATGGGAATGACTCCTGACTAGACTCGATCCTCTGTCTCAAGCTGGGGTCCCTCAAAGGACAAGTGACCATCTTGTGGCCAGGCTGTCCACAAATAAAACAAATAATGGTCCCTTGGGATGTGTATGTGAATGTGGAAGAGGCACCAGTCCGGAACCTCTTCAATAGCCTCCTACCAGTGTGAGTATGGCGGGTATAGATATCCGTGCAGCAGCAGCACGAGCTCGAGACCTCTTCGATGGCCTCTTACCAGTGTATATCGGGGTAGACCTAGGGATCTGTACTAGAGTCGCCTCGCTCTGGGTCTGGGGCTCTCTGACTCCTCTAAGCTCAGCCAACTCTCTTTCAGCCCTGACCGCTCTCGTCACTACCTCCTATATAGTGTGAAGGCATTCCCGCATAATGGTCACTACATCCCCAGAACCACTAGTCTGCCCTAGCTCCACTAGAGTAGGTGTAAAAGTGACGGCCTCCTCAACTGCAACATTTGCCGAAGCAGCAGCTTGGGGCCAACTATGCCACGGTGGTGCAGTGGTCCTAGGCTCATCGTGTCTAGGTGGGATAAGTCTAGGAGTAGCTTGTCTCGGTGGCATGTCTACAAGTCCAAAGAGAAGAAAAATTAATACCCCATTAGACACAGGTGTTAAAAGAACATTAAGTAGGTATTT
Source organism: Nyssa sinensis (assembly GCA_008638375.1). Taxonomy (NCBI): domain Eukaryota; kingdom Viridiplantae; phylum Streptophyta; class Magnoliopsida; order Cornales; family Nyssaceae; genus Nyssa; species Nyssa sinensis. The sequence goes on from CM018031.1 coordinate 16,191,107, forward strand.
TTCAACACTTCTCAATTTCGAAGTAACAACCACAACATATCATGATACACTTGCCTAATCAATACCTACATAACTAATGTCAACCATCCCTACCCGTTTGTTACACTAAACAATTTATACTGAGTTCTAACATAGCCCTCTACTAAGAAGAATTTTATCTAAACAGTGTAATACACACGTGCTTAAGCATTTGAACACTAGCAAGGTTTAACTCCCAGTGAATACTATCCAAAACAATGCATCTCCCCACAACCAGGGTTCAACACAAGAACATCTTTAAAATCTTAAAGATAAACACCCTATGTATCCATCTATACACACAAGGCTCCACAAATCCAAATCCTTATTCTAGCATTTTAAGGTTTGATGTGTCTTTTATTATCTCTTACTTTTATAGCTAGGTGATAACCCTTCATGGATCACAGCTCCTTTCATTACTTGCTGATGGGGTACCATCCATCAACTGTAACTCAAGACCTGAGACCAATCCAGTCTGTATAAATATCACAGTCATAGTACTATAATCCCTGAAAATTGGTTACTAACCTAGCTCACTCATACAGAATCCACAAATAATAGTCAACCAGGTAAACAACCAGGTTCACAACTTGTCTCCAAAGTAATTAGGCATACTATCTATCGTGTAGATAACTAAGTGTACAACCTACACCTCAATTGACTAAGCATACCGTCCATCCCATCGAGTATACGGTCTATCATATAGACACGAGTTTCTAATCTTAGTCAACCACTACCGCAAAAAGAATTCGCATGCTTCCTATCTACCGGGAAACCAAGTATAGTGCATACTCGTGCATCCCAATGCAACATGTGTATATAAAATATTTTAGATAAAAGTTCAGTCATGTTCTTATCAGCGACTAGGTAGTACGTATAGCATGTTATAATGTTCACTTAACCAATTCTTCACACATTATACATGTCATGCATTTTACCACATCAAATCACATAATCATGCGTCACAACATAGCATCAATCAACACGTAATCACAACAAGTCATGCTTCAAGAATATAAAATCATATAACACACGAAATCCTATCGCATGCTACTAATAGTTCATACTAGTTCTCATTCTCTTCTCTAGGGTCTCATGGTGTTAAACAACACCCCCACGGTCTCTAGGTATTCGAACCTAAGCTCTGATACCACGTTGTCACGCCCCAAATTTCTACAAACCCGAGGCGCGACTGACGAGACAGAAAGTAAAATAAATAAAAGGACAAAAGTAATTAAATTCACTAAACATGCGTCCATTCTCATCAATACATAAAATAATATACAATACATCGTTCATCGGTCATTCGGGCTTAAGCCCTTACATAACAAAATACAAGTCTCATGGATCACAATTATATCACGGGCTTCACCCTATCAGGGCATTACAGAGTCTCAAGTAGCTGGAGGATCCTCATCTGAAAAATGTTGCCCACGAATGGGTCAACTCAACTGCTGGTATGATGAGATACTAATGCCAGAAATAAAGCTAAGGCGTGGCATGTGCAAAGTGTACATTTATTTCTAAATGACATTCAAGCATCACAGTAATATATATGAATGGTATGCATGACACACCCATGCACAACTCTATGCCACACCCATGTCTCATTTACGGGTACTCCCCGATGGCTCGAAGTACCAATGCAATGGCCAATTTTGGGTTTTTCACCACAGGATCTACACCCTCATAATGCAAAGCACCATGTGCTTACCCACGCCATGTTCTCAAAGGATTCATCATATGCCAATATGCCAATGCAATCTCAATGAAACATGGTTTCCACAATATAGCATGCTCGAAACAATAATACATAAATTCCCAACTGATTCCACATGCAAGTATATCTCATATAATCAACTGAATGTCTCACGTTTTGCTCTATGCATCTTGAAGACATTGAGACAAGGTTTAATTGTGAAGAACGAAATTTTGATAGATGTCTAAGGCAATGATGAACTGGCCTTGCAGTGTCTACTCAGAATGTGCATCCAATAGGTGCTCGTATATATGAATAGTATCATCCTAAAGACTTGGAAAAAACCCACTATACTGTGCTCAATAACTGCGATGAGACAGTGCCATATTTTAAGTAAGTTTATCGAAATCATTGCAATACTACGTTAGTACGTAAATGTAAGTTACATAAAACATATCTCATCTTATGTAGTGAGCATACGACTGAGTTTTAGAGAGAACATGTTATTGATATTGATTTAGAGCAAAGACAAAAAAATTTATTTCCAAAGTGGTTCGGAGAACGTGTAAGTATAGGTTTCAATTAATTTTAATTGAATTAGTTAATGCATTTGTAAAGACCAGGAAAAAACTTTTTTTTGGAATAAATAAATTTTCTTGTTCTTTGATTTAATTAGTCATTTTTATTTTTATTTTTATTTTTATTATTGTTATTATGAGTAGTAGTGAATGTGCATGTGTGTATGTATGTGTGAATAAATATATATGCATGTGTATGTATAATATGTGTGTGTACGGGTAGCATGTAACATGCATGCATGCAAGGTGTGGTGTATTATGTATGTGTGTGTGTATATATATACCAAATAGAGTGTGTGACAGCTTGTTGTGCAAGTGGATATGTGTGTACGGTTGTGTGTGTGTTTTATAATATATGTATATATGTTGGCAGATGTGCATGTGTACATGTGACTGTGTGTGCCGTGTGTATGTGTGGGTGTTCGGTTGAGTGGGTTTGAGTGATATGATATATATATATATATATATATATATATATTTGAAAAACCAAGAGTAGAAGTAATGCATTAAATGCAAAGAGAAAAATGGGAAGAGAAGGTCAGAAAAGAGGGGCTACTAGTTGAGTGTGTAAGAGGGTTATCAGAGGGTGTACAGGTCTGATTTCAGAAAGTGGAGAGAGAGAGAGAGAGAGAGAGAGAGAGAGGGAACATGATATATGTGTGCATACGGGTGTGAGTGAATCGGGAAGAGCAGGAAGAGGATAGACTAAGGGAAGGGGACCGATAGTGCCTTGAGGAACCAAGAGAACCAGGAGTGAAGAATCAAAGGGTGGAGATCAAAGAGAGAGAAGGAAAAATCAGAAAAAGGGGTAAGTCAACTAACTACTGGTTCTTGATTTTTTTTCAAGCATGCTTGTTGGGTTTTGAACATAGAGCCTTGTAGCATATAGAGTGTAGGTCATTTTGCAAAAAGAATGAATTAAAATGGTGGCGAGATGAAGCAGTTAGGGTCAGTTGTAGGTTAAAGAGAGAATCTTGCCTCTGTAATTTTATGAGTAAAACTTAGTTTAAAAGATGGGAAACTCGTGTAGTGAGGTGCAGAAATATATTAGAAGAATTGTAAGATCAAAACAGTTAGAAATGAAGCTCAAAAATGAAAAATCTTGGTTGGCCGGAGCTACGGTTCTTGGCCATTTCGTGTGAATCTAATGAATGAAAGTGAAAATAGAGGTTGGATGTGAGGTCTATGGGAAAAATGAAAGAAAAAGGCATTTTGAAAATGTAATGACCTGATTTTTTATTTATTTTTATTTTTTTTATTTTTATTATTATTATTAAAGTAGGGAATGTGATGTGTGTATATGGATGATTGTGTGTTTAAAAATATTAAATGTGTGAGTGGGGTTAATAAAATAAAATGCAATGAGTGAGATATATAAGTGGCTTGGGAGTGTGTGTGAGTGGGGTTAATAAAATAAAATGCAATGAGTGAGATATATATATATATATATATATATATATATATATATAAGTGGCTTGGGAGTGTGTGTGAGTGGGATTAATAAAATAAAATGCAATGAGTGAGATATATATATATATATATATACAACTATATATATATACAATTGTTTATCTATATCTGCATGTGGAATGCAGCAGTGTGCTATTGAGTGTACTAGTGGTGAGTAGTTTGTAAAATATATTATAATATATATATGCATATTATACATTGTGTGCACGGCTGAGTGGGAAAGGAAAGTAAAAAGAGGAAGAGAAGAAGGAGAAGCTGAGAAACAGAGGGAGAACAAGGAGCTTGAACCAGAGGTGAAGCAGGAGAGAGAAAGGGAGGTCGGCTAGAGAGAGAAACCGAAACCAAGGTAAGCCACCTTTTGTTTTGAAATTTTTCTTGCATAATTAATTCTTTTTGAATATAGGGCTAGAAAGAGCTTGGAATAGGAAACAATTAGGAAAAGAAACCAATCAAAATGGTTGAGGAATGAGGGAATAAGACCCAGTTGTAGGTCACGGCCATGGGGGATGGGTCATGATATTTTATGTGAAAAACTTTGTTTAAAAGATGGGAAAAACATGGAGTGAGGTGCAGAAAACGAATAGAAACGATTTAGGTTTAAAACAGTGAGGGAAAATAGAGAAAATGGGTTGGCCGGAATGTTGACCGAGGGTTTGACCCTCTATTTCGTGAAAATCCGATGATCTAAACCCAAAACCGAGCCCATATATGGGATCCTTGGGAGAAAACGGAGAGAACCACATTTTAAAACCCTGAAAATCTCGCCGGCGATCGGTCGCCTGCGCCGGAACCCTACCGGAGCTTCGCCGGATAATCGGGGAAGAAGGGACTGTTCCGGGTCGGGTTTCGGGTCCGGGTCGGGTTCGGTTCGGGCGGGGCTGAACCGCCCCTGCCACGTGTCACTCACTGGTTTTAAATTAAAAGGGGTTTGGGTCTGTTTGGCAACGGATATAAGAAATTAAAAATTTAAAATTGAAATAGGAACAGGGATATCCTATCCCTGTTCTGGATAAGCCCCTATTTGGTTAACTTGATTAAGAATAGTAAATTTGGCTAATTACGAAATTACCCTTGAACTTTCTAAGAATTACCATTCTGTCCTGAACTTTCGAAAATTACACTTTAACCCCTAAACTTTGGAGAAATTACAAATGGACCCACCAGATTAAATATTAATAAAATAATAATTAAATTAATTATTTAATTATTCAAAAATAATCCGGAGTCCAAATGGGACAAGTCATTAGTGTATTTTGACTATCTCAGCCATTCTGAGGCCAATGGTGAGGTCCGTTTTATGAGATGGGGTCCCGAAAAATAAAAGACCCGTAGTGACATATAAAATTACCAAAATGCCCTTAGATTGGAACACAGTCAAACGAACTCCAAATTTAGCAAACAAATAGTGAAACTTTATTATCTCGAACATTCCGGACTCAACCGTGGAGTCCGATTTGTGAAAAGAGGTCACAAAATGTAAGGACCCGTGTAAAGTGCAAAATGACTATGTGTAAGATGATTATGTGTTCCATGCTATCTTGCTGATGTTGGGTGATGATGTGGAAGATGATTATGTGTATATTGAATGTGTTAGTGTAGTGTGTGAATCACATGCTTGGAGAACTGTTGATATTATGAAATATGTAATTGAAAGCATGTTTTATGTATGAATGAGATACATCATTGAGATTGCATTATGACATGATGAGATCAGAGCATATTGGCATAGTGTGATTCCTTGGACATGGCGTGGGTAAGCACTTGGTGCTTTGCATTATGAGGGTGCAGATCCTGTGGTGAAAAACCCAAAATCGGCCATTAGGTACTTGCAAGCTTGACGGATTCCGGACCGTGAAGCGAGACATAAGTGGCGGTACTCATGCCAGCGGAGAATGACCGTATCATGAGACATGGGTGGCATAGAGTTGCATGGGTGTGTCACGCATACTACTCATATACTGTATACTATTTATATACTGCCATCATAATATCGAATGCCATATAGAAATAACTGTACACTTACACATGCCACGACCTTAGTTTTGTTTCTTGCATTAGCATTATATTGTACCAGCATGTTGAGCTGACCCCTTTAGTGGGGCAAACATTTCAGATGATGTCCCAGCTGTACGAGACATAGAGACGGTCTGATTGGGGATTATGTTGGGCCCAAGGGGCGCTTTTGATATTGTGTAAGGGCATAAGCCCGAGACTGTATTTTATTTTGTATGTTGTGAACAAATGGACCAGACCTTATGTATGTATCAAGACAGTATGTGGAATGTATGTGATTGTCCTTATTTATCTTTTATTCCCTTATTATTTTATTTTCTTTTGTCTCGTTACTCGCGCCTCGGGTTCGCTGGAATTCGGGGTGTGACAACATGGTATCAGAGCTTAGGTTCGAATACCTAGAGACCGTGAGGGTGTTGTTAAAACACCATGAGACCCTGGAGTAAAAGTAATGACTTAGTGTGAACTATTAGTAGCATGCGGTAGGGCCTTATGTGCTATGTGATCATATGTCCTGATGCATGACTTATTGTCATTATGTGCTGATTGATGTTATGTTTGGAGGCATGACATGTATGATATGTGAAAAACTTGTTAAGTATATGTATCACGACTTGCTATATGTACTACCTGTTGATGTATAGGCTATTGATAAGAAGATGATTGAGATCACACTTAAATGCCTATATTTGAATGTGAAAAAAAAAAAAAAAGTGATGTTGAGTTTTTCTCTTGAACTTGTAGATATGCCTCCTAGACGAGCTCCTGCGAGAGCTGGACCACCCAGACGGGGTAGGGGTAGGCCTAGAGGCGCTGCCCAGCCTCGTCGTGGCAGACCTAGAACTACTGCCCCTATTCCCGATATAGTCGAGGAGGTCGCTGCCCCAGCTGACATGCCTGAGCATAGTGCAGCTGAGGAGGATATTGCTCCCGCCCCTGTCCCTATTCCTGCTCCCGCTCCAGCACAGGAGGTAGAGCAGATGGTTGGCGCCAGAGACATGGCGGCCCTTTTTCAGGAGTGTCTCCGCACTATGATGGAGGCGTGGACCACTGGCGGAGATACCAGGGATACCTTCGTGATGAAGGTGTTCCAGAGGATGAGACCACCCACCTTTGCTGGACAGCCGGACCCACTTATTGCAGAGGAGTGGTTGAGACAGATTACTCGGACTTTGGATTCACAGGGGATCACTGAGCCCCACCTGAGGATCAGATGCGCTACTTTTCAGTTTACAGACCTGGCTAGTCAGTGGTGGGAGGTAGCTGCTGACAGACTACATCGGTTTGGTGAGGGATGGGATGCGTTTGTGGCCATGTTCAATGACCACTACTTTCCTTTATCTGCCAGAGTTGGGTTTAGAGAGGAGTTCGAGGCACTCCTTCAGAGGGACATGACAGTGGCTCAGTATGAGTCACGGTTTACCGCTTTGGGGAGATTTGCCCCGCACATTATTGGACAGGAGGATTTGAGGGTGTATAATTTCCTCAAGGGGTTGAAGACCTCTATCAGGGACAGACTGGCTGGCCATATTATAGAGACCTACGAGGAGGCAGTGATCAGGGCCTTCAAGGTGGAGAGGGAGCTGGCTGATCTTAGAGGGATTAGAGAGACTAGAGCACAGGGCAGGGCACCCACAGTACAGACCTCTGCACCTACCTCGATATATAGACAGCCGAAGAGGTACCGAGCCAGTACTTCTTCCTCACAGCCACCAGCCGGACCCCTTCATTCAGTAGCTCCCCGTCCTGCTTTACCATCTACTCCTAGGGGAGGAGGGTCACAGCGACCTAACACATGTTATACCTGCGGGCAGCCTGGCCATAGGAGGGCCGACTGTCCCTTGAAGGGACCCAGCAGTGTACCGGGTGTCGGATCCAGTCGGGGATCATTTCCACTACCTCTACCGGCACCGAGTCAGAGGGCCCCGCCGATTTGTTTCACTTGTCAGCAGCCTGGCCATGTTAGGGCCAACTGCCCTCAGGGGCAGACTTCGCAAAGTGCGCCGAGGTCACACTATTATCAGCATACACAGGTACCTCTACCACAGCCACAGTCAGTTCAAGGACTCCCAACGCCCTATCATCAGCCTACACCCTCCGCGCAGAGTGTCAGAGCTCCAGCATCTAGGGGAGGAGGCCAGCAGACACAGAGAGGGGGAGGCAGACAGGGCCAGACCATACAGGGCCAAATCTACGCAGTAGCCACCCCGGAGACCTCTGCTGCCGGACCGTCAATAGTCCGAGGTACATTTCTCATATCCAGTTCATGGGCCAGTGTATTGATAGATTCAGGAGCATCACATTCATTCATTTCTACTGCACTTGCCATGTCATTGGGTTTGGATATAGCTTGGTTGGACCCCCCCATTACTTGTTGGTACGCCAGTTGGGGGCGTTGTAGTATTAACGAGGATTTGTAGAGATTGCTCGATAGAGATAGCTGATCGTATTCTCCACTTTGATCTTATTGTACTTGATATGTCTGGGTTTGACGTAATTCTGGGGATGGATTGGCTGTTTACTTTCCGGGCTAGTATCGATTGTTACAGGGGGAGAGTTACAGTGTGCACCCCTGAGGGGGATTGTTTTTATTTCACGGGAGACCGGGGGGATTTCCTGGTACCACCCTTGTACGACCCTAAGAGTTGGGAAGCCCATAGCTATATGTTGGCTAGTCTGATTGCGGGTGATTTTGAGGCTACAGAGATTGTGTTACCCCTAGTCGTGGATGAGTTCCCTGACGTCTTCCCGAGTGACCTGACTTGTCCACCCCCTAGACGAGAGATCGAGTTCACTATAGAGCTCATTCCTGGTACCACACCCATTTCCATACCACCTTACCGCATGGCTCCAGCTGAGTTGAGAGAGCTGAGGGAGCAGTTGACTGATCTATAGTAGAAGGGGTTTATACGTCCTAGTACTTCTCCGTGGGGTGCCTCGGCACTGTTCGCGAAGAAGAAGGACGGGACACTACAACTATGTGTAGATTACAGGAGGCTGAACCGGGTTACTATTAAGAATAAGTACCCGTTGCCAAGGATCGATGATTTATTTGATCAGCTGAGAGGTTCGAGATGCTTCTCGAAGATTGATCTTAGATCAGGTTACCACCAGTTGAGGGTCAGGGAGGAGGACATAGCGAAGACAGCATTCCGCACTCGCTGTGGTCACTATGAGTTTGTGGTCATGCCCTTTGGAGTGACGAATGCCCCAGCGGCATTCATGGACTTGATGCACCGCATTTTCAGTCCTTACTTGGATCAGTTCGTCATGGTATTTATAGATGACATCTTAGTGTATTCACCTGCTGAGGATGTGCATGCCTATCATTTGAGGACTGTACTGCAGATTTTGAGAGAGCATTGGCTATTTGCCAAGTTCTCGAAGTGTGAGTTCTGGCTTTGAGAGGTACAGTTCTTAGGACATGTAGTATCCAGTGGAGGGGTATCTGTGGATCCCTCCAAGATTGAGGCAGTTATGAGCTGGGAGAGGCCGAGCAGTGTATTCGAGATTCAGAGTTTTCTGGGGTTAGCCGGATACTACCGACGATTTGTGGAGGGTTTCTCCCGTCTTGTCACGCTGATGACTCGTCTGAGGCGCAAGGGCATCAGATTCTTATGGACAGATGACTGTGAGCAGTCTTTTCAGGAGCTGAAGAGGAGATTGACTTCAGCGCCTGTTTTGATCATACCTGAGAGGGAGTGGGCTATGCTGTGTACTGTGATGCTTCCCGAGAGGGATTAGGTTGTGTATTGATGCAAGATGGTAGAGTGGTAGCCTATGGTTCTCGCCAGTTGAAGAACCATGAGCGGAACTACCCCACACATGACTTGGAGTTAGCTGCCGTCATCTTTGCACTAAAGAGTTGGCGACACTACTTATACGGGGAGAGATTCGAGGTATTCTCTGACCACAAGAGCCTCAGGTATATCTTCACGCAGAAGGACCTGAACCTGAGGCAGAGGAGGTGGATGGAGTACATGGAGGATTATGATTTTGATCTTCAGTACCACCCAGGGAAGGCCAATGTGGTGGCAGACGCACTCAGCAGGAGGTCGAGAGGTACTATTGCCAGTATTGCCATCAAGGAATGGGAGATGATGGGGGATATTAGCGAGTTTGATCTAGATATTGCTGAGTTTGAGGAACAGGCCACTCTGTTCAGTTTGTGTGCGCAGCCCACCCTTTTGAGTAGAGTGATAGAGGCACAGCTAGTGGATGTTGAGGCAGATCGGATCAGAGTACGGATCTCTAGCCCTGAGGGATTTGAGGGTTGGACAGTCCATTCTGACCTGGGCTTGAGATACAGGGGTAGAGTCTTCGTTCCCGAGTCTCTTAGGACTGATGTCCTTAGAGATTTCCATCATTCACGCCTAGCGGTGCACCCAGGGGGCACCAAGATGTATCATGATCTGCGCCGTCAGTATTGGTGGGCTGGGATGAAGGCAGATGTGGCACAGTTTGTGGCTAGGTGTCTCACGTGCCAGCAAGTGAAGGCTGAGCACCAGAGGCCTGGAGGTTTGTTACAGCCACTACCGGTAGCTGAGTGGAAGTGGGAACACGTTACTATGGACTTCGTGATGGGTCTTCCGAAGTCATCGAGGGGTCACGACGCAGTTTGGGTTATCGTGGACAGGCTGACGAAGTCTGCTCACTTTTTGCCTATTAGAGTGACTGATTCATCAGATGCCCTCAGTAGATTGTATATTCGAGAGATTGTACGACTACATGGAGTACCGGTATCCATTGTTTCAGATAGGGACCCACGTTTCACTGCCTGGTTTTGGCAGAGTCTCCAGACAGCCTTAGGGACACAGCTTCAGTTTAGTACTGCCTTTCACCCCCAGACTGATGGCCAGTCAGAGCGTACCATTCAGATCCTCGAGGACATGCTTAGGGCTTGTGTCATGGATTTCAGGGGTAGCTGGGAGGATCACCTTGCCTTGGTCGAGTTTGCCTACAACAACAGCTATCAGTCCAGTATTGAGATGGCACCATTTGAGGCGTTGTATGGTAGACCGTGCCGTTCCCCAGTGTGTTGGACTGAAGTAGGAGAGACAGCTGCCATGGGACCCGATATAGTCCGTGAGACCACAGACAAGATACAGGTGATCAGGCAGTGCTTGTTAACAGCCTAGAGTCGCCAAAGGAGTTATGCAGATAGGAGGCGGCGACCCTTGGCATTTGAAGTGGGGGACCATGTGTTCCTTAAGGTATCTCCCAGACGGGGCTTGAGGAGATTTGGGCGCGGTGGGAAGCTGTCACCACGATTCATAGGCCCCTTTGAGATTCTTGGGAGGGTTGGTGAGGTGGCTTACAAGCTGGCTTTACCACCGCAGTTATCTGGGATTCATGACGTCTTCCATGTATCTATGCTGAGGAAGTACCATCCCGACCCCTCGCATGTGCTTGATTGGATAGATCTTCAGCTAGAGGGGGGTGCTTCCTATGACCAGAGACCCGTAGAGATATTGGACTCGAGGGACCAGGTCTTGCGATGCAGGACCATCCCTTTGGTCAAGGCTCGTTGGAACCATCATGGGGTTGAGGAGGCTACTTGGGAGCGTGAGACTGAGGTCCGTGCTAGGTATCCCGAGTTGTTTGATCAATGATGTATTTTCTTTTGTGTTACGTTATTTTAAATTTCGGGACGAAATTTCTGTAAGGAGGGAAGGATGTAATGACCCGATTTTTTTTTTATTATTATTATTATTAAAGTAGGGAATGTGATGTGTGTATATGGATGATTGTGTGTTTAAAAATATTAAATGTGTGAGTGGGGTTAATAAAATAAAATGCAATGAGTGAGATATATAAGTGGCTTGGGAGTGTGTGTGAGTGGGGTTAATAAAATAAAATGCAATGAGTGAGATATATATATATATATATATATAAGTGGCTTGGGAGTGTGTGTGAGTGGGATTAATAAAATAAAATACAATGAGTGAGATATATATATATATAACTATATATATATATACAATTGTTTATCTATATCTGCATGTGGAATGCAGCAGTGTGCTATTGAGTGTACTAGTGGTGAGTAGTTTGTAAAATATATTATAATATATATATATATATATATATATATATGCATATTATACATTGTGTGCACGGCTGAGTGGGAAAGGAAAGTAAAGAGAGGAAGAGAAGAAGGAGAAGCTGAGAGACAGAGGGAGAACAAGGAGCTTGAACCAGAGGTCAAGCAGGAGAGAGAAAGGGAGGTCGGCTAGAGAGAGAAACCGAAACCAAGGTAAGCCACCTTCTGTTTTGAAATTTTTCTTGCATAATTAATTCCTTTTGAATATAAGGCTAGAAAGAGCTTGGAATAGGAAACAATTAGGAAAAGAAACCAACCAAAATGGTTGAGGAATGAGGGAATAAGACCCAGTTGCAGGTCACGGCCATGAGGGATGGGTCATGATATTTTATGTGAAAAACTTTGTTTAAAAGATGGGAAAAACATGGAGTGAGGTGCAGAAAACGAATAAAAACGATTTAGGTTTAAAACAGTGAGGGAAAATAGAGAAAATGGGTTGGCCGGAATGTTGACCGAGGGTTTGACCCTCTATTTCGTGAAAATCTGATGATCTAAACCCAAAACCGAGCCCATATATGGGATCCTTGGGAGAAAACGGAGAGAACCACATTTTAAAACCCTGAAAATCTCGCCGGAGATCGGTCGCCGGCGCTGGAGAAGGCGCCGGAACCCTACCGGAGCTTCGCCGGATAATCGGGGAAGAAGGGACTGTTCCGGGCCGGGTTTCGGGTCTGGGTCGGGTTCGGTTCGGGCGGGGCTGAACCGCCCCTGCCACATGTCACTCACTGGTTTTAAATTAAAAGGGGTTTGGGTCTGTTTGGCAACGGATATAAGAAATTAAAAATTTAAAATTGAAATAGGAACAGGGATATCCTATCCCTGTTCTGGATAAGCCCCTATTTGGTTAACTTGATTAAGAATAGTAAATTTGGCTAATTACGAAATTACCCCTGAACTTTCTAAGAATTACCATTCTGTCCTGAACTTTCAAAAATTACACTTTAACCCCTAAACTTTGGAGAAATTACAAATGGACCCACCAGATTAAGAATAGATGGACTACGTTCTCATGGATTAGTTCGGCTACACTGCGAGCACGATCTCTTAGGGTTGAGACCAACCTATCAGGTATGGTGTATTATGCTAAGTAAGGAATAGAATTAAGTTTAGGAATAATTTGCATGTTAATTGAATGAATCATACAATTATTTGTTTGATGTTAGAAAAATCACATAAGGAACATTGTTTTAAAAGGAAATCTTGAGTTGATTGTTTACGTTGCTTATGTGATTCTCGCTACTCCATGGAGATATGATTATTCTATGTGCCGATGTTGTACGTAATTCATGTTCTTGATAGTTGTTAAGATGGTAAATACGTGACTTGAGTATGTGTTTACGTGATTTTGTATTACATACAGTCATGTCGAAAAGGATTATTGTTCAGATGTTGTAATTGCTTTAAGTGGAATACATTGTTTAAAAAGCATGCTCCATGTGTTGGTGAATTGCTTATCGGAGATTGTGTTGTTACATGGTGGAATCAAAGCATATTGGCATAGTATGATTCCTTGGATATGACATGACATGACATGATATAGCATTTGGTACCCGAACCAGCGGGAGCGATCCGCGAAGGGGCATGATATTACATTTGGTATCCGAACCCGCGGAAGCGATCCGCGAAGGGACATGATATTGCATTTGGTACCCGAACCAGCGGGAGCGATCCGTGAAGGGACATTACATTACATCATATTACATTACATGAGTTGACATTGATATGGCATAGAGTTGACATGGTTGTGGCATAGATTTGGCATGGTTGTGGCATTGAGTTGTGTGGATATTTCATGGGCATTGTCACTACATTGCATGGATAACTTGGATGTTATGTGGATTATTGCTATTATATGGTATGGATGATTTGGAAGGCATGTGGATTATTGTTATCATATTGCATGGATGATTTAGAATGCATGTAGAGATAAATGTACACTTGCACATGTAACGTCTCAAATTATATTAATGAGTTGGATGACATGTAGATTGTTACTAGCACGTTGCATGAATGATTTATGACGCATGTAGAGATTAATGTACACTTGCACATACCACGTCTCAAATTATATTAATGAGTTGGATGACATGTATATTATTGCAAGTACGTTGTATGAATGATATTGAATGACATATAGAAATAACTGTACACTTGCACATGCCACGCCCTTAATTTTGTTCCTTGCATTAGCATTATATCATACCAGCAGTTGAGCTGACCCATACATGGGATAACTCCCCACAGATGACGTTCCTGGCACTTAAGACTTGAGGAAGTCTTGCAGAGCGGAGAAGACATGAGCTTAGGATGATCTTGGCCCTTGAGAGCATATTTCGAGATGTATTGATATTGTATAAGGGCTTAAGCCCGAATGACATGTTGAATATTTTTATTGATTGTGTTTTACATGGATGTACATTGAAGGAAATAAAAGTAAGTTTGAGTTGAATCCGTTAGGTTGTCTTTTATTTCTTTATTATTATTTTATTTTCCTTTTGTCTCGTTACTTGCGCCTCGGGTTCGCTGGAATTCGGGGCGTGACAGCATTTGTATTCAATTAATTTTGTACTTGTATTAAATTAATAGATGAAGCTATTATGCCACCAAAAATCTTCTGAAGCGTACGATCAATTATATTCCTTGGCATGTGGCCTTGATCAAAGGATATGTTGCTACACTGGTTTAATTGTTGATGGTGTTCAATTTTACACAAAGGAACGTGAGGTGAGCCGGCGAACACAAAATAACGGTGTCCTTATTCAGGGAGGTTATGAAGCAGGACAAAGTGTAGAGTATTATGGTGTTTTATAAGATATCATATAGTTACATTACTCCTTCAGTCATTCTGTGTATCTATTTAAATGTGATTGGTGGGATGTAAGTAATAAGAAGATTGGAATGCAAATCGAAAAGCATTTCATAAGTGTTAATTCGTCACGTACGACATTTAAAGACGATCTGTATGTATTGGCATTTCAAGCAAACAAGTTTTCTATTTAAAGGACACAAAAATCAGAGGTGATTGGCATGTTGTCCAAAAAATAAAGTCTAAAAATATTTATGATGAACTAAAAGTTGAAGAGTGTCACACCCCGAATTCCCGACGAACCCGGGACGCGAGTAACGAGACAAAAAGTAAAATAAATAGAAGGGCAAAAGTAATTAGATTCACTAAATATGCGTCCATCATCATCCATACATAAAATAACATCGAATACATTGTTCATCAGTCATTCGGGCTTAAGCCCTTACATAACAAAATACAAGTTTCACGAATCACAAATACATCACAGGCTTCACCCTATCAGGGCATCACCGAGTCTCTAGTGGCTGGAGGATCCTCATCTGAAAATGTTGCCCACGAATGGGTCAGCACAACTGCTGGTATGATGAAATGCTAATGCCAGAAATAAAGCTAAGGCGTGGCATGTGCAAAGTGTACATTTATTTCTAAATGACATTCAAGCATCGCAGTAATATATATATGAATGGTATGCATGACACACCCATGCACAACTCTATGCCACACCCATGTCTCATTTACGGGTACTCCCCGATGGCTCGAAGTACCAATGCAATGGCCAATTTTGGGTTTTTCACCACAGGATCTACACCCTCATAATGCAAAGCACCACGTGCTTACCCACGCCATGTTCTCAAAGAATTCATCATATGCCAATATGCCAATGCAATCTCAATGAACATGGATCTCAATAACATAACATGCTCGGACAATAAGAAATAAATCACTAGTCAGGCTCATATACATGCATATCTTATATGTTCGTACATCATGATTCATGTTCTTCACTTTATTAACTTGCAAGTAACACATAACATGTGAACAACCAATTCCAAAAAAACAGGTAAACACATTACAGATAAACACATACAGCATTCCAGTCATTCACAAATATTCCTAACTTAACTTCATTTCTAACACTAGCAAAACACCATACCTGATGGGTTGGTATCAACCCTAAAAGATCGTGAACTATATGCAACTGAACCGGCGGATGAAAATGTAGGAGATCAGATCGCCTCCTCCTGTCCTGTCAGTGTCCCTAAAAGTAGAAATTTCAACTCAGTCCATTGTTGTTTGAATTTATGCTATTCATCAAATTTTTTATGTCTTTAAATTCATAGGTTTCTATTCTGCTAAATTAAACTCTACCATTGGTTTTAGAACGTTTAAGAAAGTAAGTCTAGGTTCTCGTAGAACTCAATTCAGACACCGGGGTTCAAAAGGGCAAAACAGTCATTTTGCACTTTACACGTGTCCTTACATTTCGTGACCTCTTTTCACAAATCGGACTCCACGGTTGAGTCCGGAATGTTCGAGATAATAAAATTTCACTATTTGTTTACCTAATTCGGAGTTTGTCTGACAGTGTTTCAAGTTAGGGGCATTTTGGTAATTTAAGGGTTACTACGGGTCTTTTATTTTTTTTGGGACCCCGTCTCGTAAAACGGACCTCACCATTGGTCTCAGAATGGTCGAGATAGTCAAAATACACTAATGACTTGTCCCATTTGGACTCCGGGATGTTTTTGAATATTTAATTAATTAAATTAAATAATTAATTAATTAATTTAATTAATATTTTATTAATAATTTAATCAGGTGGGTCAAAGTGTAATTTCTAACAGTTGGGGGGTAAATTTGTAATTTCTGAAAGTTCAGGGTTAAGGTTCAAATTCAAAAGGTTCAAATTCCAAAAGGTTCAAATTCCATTTTAATTTAAAACAATGGGCTGACACGTGGCAGGGGAGACCCGCACCCGCCCGAACCGGACCCGGATCCGACCCGGGACCCGACCCGGTCACCCCACCTTCTTCCCCGATTTTCCGGTAGGGCAACAGTGGGTTTCCGGCGCCTTCTCCGGCGCCAGCGACCGGTTTCCGGTGACTTTTCCCCATTTTTAAAATGCCATCCTCTCCCCCTTTTCACGTAGATCACGTCCCCAACCCCCATTTCCCTCAAAGCCTTTTTAATCTTCACGAAATAGAGGGTCAAACGCTCGGTCAACTCTCCGGCCACCCATTTTCCCTTCACTTTCCCCCACTGTTTTGAACCCAAATCACTCCCATTCACTTTCTGCACCCCACCCCATGTTTTTCCCCCTTTTTAAACCAAGGTTTACACATAAAATGTCGAATCCAACACCCCATGACCGTGACCTGCAACAGGGAAGTTCTCCCTCTCCCCTTAACCATTTCTTCTCATTCTTTTTGCAAACAAATCCCTACGTTATGCTCTACACGATTCTACAATTTAAATCAATTGAAATGCTTTAAAAAAAATCGAAACAGGAGCAACCCACTTACCAAAACCTTCGGCCATTTCTCTCTCTAGCCGTGCCCTCTTCCACCTTCTTGCTCCGAGCCCAACCAAGTCTCAAACTCTCCCTCAGAGCTCTATTTCTCTCCCTCTTTTCTGTTTCTTTCCTTCTCTTCTTTCCCACCGAGACTACTCTCTTTTTCTCTTCAC
This sequence comes from Nyssa sinensis, assembly GCA_008638375.1. Taxonomy (NCBI): domain Eukaryota; kingdom Viridiplantae; phylum Streptophyta; class Magnoliopsida; order Cornales; family Nyssaceae; genus Nyssa; species Nyssa sinensis. The sequence goes on from CM018031.1 coordinate 16,208,476, forward strand.
TTTCTCTCTCTATATCTCTCTCTCTCTAACCCTCACGACAGATCTGCCCCTCCCCACTCTCTTCACTCATGTATACCTATAAAACCCCACTCATGCACTCACCTAACCCCCTTACACACCCACTGCCACACACCACCTCCCTTTGAGTGTATAACACTCCACACATGCACCCACACGGCACACACACATACACACTGTTCTATACCCATATATATATATATACATATATATTTACACATTTAATTACACATACTCATATGTACACACATATATACACCAACAATTTAATTTAAATAATATATACATATATATATATATATATATACACCCACAATAATAATAATAATAATAATAAATTATATTTACAAAGAATAAATAATAATAAATAAATTTTTTTTTTCATGTTATAACAAAGAGGGAGAGGAAGATTTGGAAAGGATTGAGGAGGCACTACAAGAAGATGTTACTTCGTATCTGTTGAATAGAATTGTCATAGAACCAAATCATGTCGTAGCTTCCGACGTCACTAACACCAGACAGTTAGATCCGGGGGATGAAACTTTTATTAATGATGATGCTGATGAGGAAAGTGATTTTAATGATGATACATTGTTAGAGTATTGTACTGAGAATGAAGAAATTTTAAGAATAGATAATGATACAGATTTAGATGAATAATTGTAATAGGTGTTACATGTGTTAGGATCAAGTATAATGGATTTTCAATTTTTTAATGTATTGGATTTTCAATTTTATGATGTAATGGATATTCAATTTTATCATGTAATGGATATTCATTTTTATGATGTAATAAAATTTTATTTTTAAACTTTCTTTTAGATATGGTTGGACCAGGATCATGCATATGCACAATAGGGTCAGACCCATCGACCCCTTCCCCTTCATTTGCAGGGTTGGCTGCTCCTGCCATCGATGGTATGTATAGTTTCCTTTTTATTAATGATTATATAAATATGGTACTAATTGTTTCTATTTTATTTTTTTTAAAGCTTCGGCCACTACCTCTAGACGAGGGCGCGGTAGGTCGAAGAACCGTAGGTTATAGGTTCAAATAGAGGCATTAGGGGGACGCCCGACTTTAGATTAAGATACCTCTAAGCTTGCTGAAGCTCGTCGGTGGGTGGGCACAATAGTTCACCATAAAGGTCAGCATCATTTGCCGACTACGCGCCCCATTCCATTTTAGTGACTAGAGTCTCTTTATTGACGATGAGCGACGGGATATTCATGCGCATATCTTGGTATGTCTTTTATTATTGAATTCAATTTAATTTTAACATATCTAATGAATTAATGTTTTGAAAATGAAATGCTTTACAGGAGAAGTTTGACATCGATCTCTACTTACCTCATGTCGTGAAGGTAGTGAAATTTTACTTAGGAGTCCGTTTCAGGGACTATTGACACAAGCTCCACATGCACTATGAGGCAGAGGTGGCGGCAGATAGAGATCCTTGTGACAAACCCTACAAGGGGGTGACGGTGGAGGATTGGATGTTACTATGCGATCGGTTCTCTAGTAATGCATTTCAGGTAAAAATTTTCAAAATTAATTTTGTTGTATGATAAATCATTATCATTTATATTAACCTTCTTTGTTTTGGCCAAGTGTAGGAACTTAGCAAGAAAAACAAAGAGAGCAGAAACAAACAAAAGGTGACCTACTGTAGTGGATCACGATCTTTTGTACGATATAGGCATGAGATGGTAAGTTAATAAATGCATCAAGTTGTTATTGTATTATCTTTTAATGAAATTAATCTTCACAAGCTACTATTAATTTGCTGCAGCAAGACCATGAGACTAGTGTACCACCAAGCTCGATTTATTTATGGTACAGGATGCACTACAACCCCAAGAAGGGTTGGGCTGGGCCTGAAGCTCAACGACTTTATGTAAGTTATTTATGTATATGTACCAGTGTTACTAATTTAATATTAATCCAAAGTTATAAAAGTAGTAACATATATTTATGTTTTTATAGGAGGAGATGGTCTAACTGCGTGCTAAGTCGACCCTTGAGGGTGAGGATCCGCTAACCGATGACCAGATACGGGAGACTATTTTGTGCAAGAGGCGTGGATATGTGCGTGGCTTAGGGAGTGGGATTCAGCCAACGTCATCGTCCTCTACCATCGAGAGCGATGCTAGGTTTCACGAAGCCACCCAGAGAACTGAGGCATCTGAGAGATGTAATACAGAGCTAGAGCAGATGGTGACAAACCTCAATGCTCGCATGACCCAACTAGAGTCTCTAATGCAGACATTCCTCAGCCAGCAGAAAGGCTTTGTTCAGCCTTAGTAAGTTTCTAAAATTACTTTAGTGGCTTTATAATTTATAGAAAATGTTATGTAAAAAATAAAATTTGAATATCGGCCCAATGACCTAGAAACCCCATCACACACTTCAAATATGAAAAAATAGACTTGCACGAACTTAACTTAATTTTATCGGTTCTAATGACCGTTTGAAACTTATGTAACTTTCCACTTCAACAAGGTCCATTTTGGAGTTTTAACGGATCAAAATGGTGGATATCGACCTAACTACCCTGAAACTCCATCACACACCTCACAAATGATAACATAGACTTGTACGAACTTACGGCACTTGGTTCGGATCACCAGTTTGAAACTTATGCAACTTTTTGCTCCAAAAGGCCCATTTTCGAGTTTTGATGGACCAACACACTGAATATCAACCTAACAACCTAGAAATCCCATCACACACCTTATAAATGATAAACTAGGCTTGTACGAACTCACAACACTCGGTTTGGATCACCGATTTGAAACTTATGTAACTTTTTGCTCCAAAAATACTAATTTTGGGGTTCTGACAGACCAAAATATCAGATATCAGCCTAACAACCTCAAAACCTCATCACACACCTCAAAAATAATAAAATAGACTTGCACGAATTTACGACACTCGGTTCGGATCACTGGTTTAAAACTTATGTAATTTTTTGCTCTAAAAGGCCCTTTTTAGGGTTTTGACGAATCCAAATACCGAATGTTTGCCTAATGGCCTTGAAACCCTATTACACACCTCAAAAATGATAAAATAGACTTCTACAAACTTATGACACTCAGTTTGGATCACCAGTTTCAAACTTATGCAACTTTTTGCTCCAAAAGACCCATTTTTGAGTTTTGATGGACCAAAACACTGGATATCAATCTAACAGTCTAGGAATCCCATCACCCACCTAAAAATGATAAAATAGACTTGTACAAACTTACGGCACTCGGTTCGAGCCACCGGTTTGAAACTTATGCAACTTTCTACTCCAAAAAGACTAATTTTGGGGTTTTGATAGACCAAAATATGAGATATCAGCCTAACAACCTTAAAACCCCATCACACATCTCAAAAAAGACAAAATAGACTTGTGTAAACTTACGACACTCGGTTCGGATCACTAGTTTGAAACTTATGGAACTTTCTACTCTAAAAAGGCCCATTTTGGGGTTTTAACTGGTCAAAATGCCAGATATTAGCCTAACGGCCTTGAAACCCCATCACACACCTCAAAAATGAAAAAATAAACTTTTATAAAGTTACGACACTCGGTTCGGATCACCGGTTTGAAACTTATGTAACTTTCCACTCCAACAAGGCCCATTTTAGGGTTTGGATAGATCAAAATGCTAGACATCAGCTTAAATAGCCCCAAACCCCATCACACACTTCATAAATGATAAAATAGATGTGCACGAACTTATGACACTCTGTTCGGACCACCAGTTTGAAACTTATGCAACTGTTTGCTCCAAAAAGGCCCATTTTCGGGTTTTGATGGACCAAAATACCAGATATCAACCTAACAGCCTAGAAACCCCATCGCACACCTTACAAAGACTTGTATGAACTTATGACACTCGGTTTGGATCATCGTTTTGAAACTTATGCAACCTTCTACTCCAAACAGGCCCATTTTGGGGTTTTGATGGATCAAAATGCCGGATATCGGCCTAACTATCCTGAAACCCCATCACACCTCACAAATGATAAAATAGACTTGCACGAACTTATGACACTTGGTTCGGATCACTGGTTTCAAAGTAATGTAACGTTTTGCTCCAAAATGGCCTATTTTCAGGTTTTAATGGACCAAAATACCGGATATCAACCTAATAGCCTAGAAACCCCATCACACACCTCAAAAAGGATAAAATATACTTGCACAAACTTACAGCACTCGGTTCGGATCACTAGTTTAAAACTTATGCAACTTTTTGCTCTAAAAAGCTCCATCTTGAGGTTTTAACGGACAAAAACACCAGATATCAAACTAACGAGCCCAAAACCCATCACACACCTTAAAATGATAAAATAGACTTACTCAAACTTACGACACTCGGTTCGGATCACCAGTTTGAAACTCAGGCAACTTTCTGCTTTGAAAAGACCAATTTTGGGATTTTGGCCGACCAAAACTCTGGATATCAGCCTAACAAGCCCGAAACCCATCACACACCTCACAAATGATAAAATAGACTTACACGAACTTACGACACTCAGTTCGGATCATTGGTTTGCAACTTATGCCACTTTATGCCATTCTTACTACTTATGTATGCAAAAAAAAAAAAAAAAAACTCATATTTTATGTTAATATATATTAAATAAGTGTTCTAATATATATCATTTGACCTTTATTTCAGATTGATCGGGATTATTGCGCTGTCGTCTTTCTCCTTTGTTTTTTTTCTTTTCCTAGACATCTATAGTTACATTTTCTAAGACAATTATTATTTTTTATTTATTGAGAAATTCTACTTTTACAATTGAAAGTAATTACTAATATATATATATATATATATATGAATACATTTTTCTTTTAATATATTCATTTCATAATATTTGAAATTATTTTATATCAGGATGATTGATACAGGTTTCAAATAGGAATAAAACACACAAAAAAAGAAGAAATTTCAGGTCCAAAGTAGCCCCCCTAAAAAAAAAATTTAACTTTTAGCAATGCACACAAAGGCATCGCTAAAAATATACTATTAGTGACACACAGAGGTCGTCACTAAATAATTTCAATAACAAACTATTAGCGACGCATTCTGAGCGTCGCTGATAATATACTATTAGCGACGCTCATTGCGTTCTCTGCATAGCATTAGTGATGCCACATGTAACTATTAGCGCCACATAATGTGCTTTGCTAATAGTGACTTTTAGCGATGCCTATTTGTGTGCATGCCGCTAATAGTATTAGCGACATGATTATTAGCGACGCACCTGGTGACGTACACTTATGTGTCATTAACACTATTTAACGACGCAAATAGGTATTTTTAACGACGCACGCGTGCATCGCTAAAACTGGCTTTTCCTGTAGTGATGCATCATCAACATAAAAGTGAAATAGAATATAAAAACATTGGTCAGTATCTCTTCTAACATGAGGTATGCCTCGATACTTTGATTCGTTATCTCCTTTGTCAAATGCAAAAAATTGAAGGATTAGGTATCAAAGTTTTACCAAAGTAGTGAGAATAATAATCACAAAATAACAAGCTAAATAATAATTTTTTGGGTACAAAAAACTTGTTGTAGTCACAAATTAAATTCTGCCTTGATAACATTGTAGTATTTTACAACACAACATAGTATGAATGCAAAATTATAACATTATACTGCTTGCCTTGTCACCCTCCGAATTTTCACAAACCCAGGGAGTGAGTGAAATGAAATGAGAAAAGTAAATGAAAGACCATTAGATAGATTTAATTGATTTTTCATTCATTTCCTCATGTTTTTCCAAAATTAGAAGTGAAGACTTGCTATTTGACTTAACCAAAATGGTCTCCTAATGTCACTCAAACATCATCCCTCCCAATCAATAGTCAAAATAGTCTAAGTCATGTTCCAAAATGGCTTCCAAAACAACCCCAAAACATCTCTAAACATGTCTTAGAATAATTTTCCAAATGGGTCCCGAATGCCCTAAGACATGGGCCAAGAATAGGCTAAAAGGTCTACCAAAATTGGTCTAAGGAAGTGGCCAAACATGGCCCCAAAAGTGTGACCAAAAATGGTCTAAAAGGGTGACCAAACATGGCCCAAGAATTAGCCAAACATGGCCCAATAGGGTGCCCAAACATGGCCCAAAAGGGTGCCCAAACATGGCTAAAAAAGGTGGCCAAACATGGCTAAAAAAGGTGGCCAAGGACAGGTGTCAGGACTGGGTGACATGGGTTGTCAAGCAGCTGGCGTGGGCGCGCATGCAGGTGTGCGCAAGGAGCGGCTAGTAGGCGCGTAGGGCAGGTTAGGGCACTCAGGCGCGTGGTGTAGGGTGCAGGCAGGGCGCGGTGCGGCTGGTTGCAGCAGGGGGCTAGGCATGGCCTAGGGGCTGTTCTACAGGTTTCACTGTATGTCACGCCCCGAATTCCAGCGAAGCCGTGGCACGACTGACTAGACGAAAGGAAAATAAAATAATAAAGAAATAAAGAACAATCTAACGGATTCAACCCAAACTTACATTCATTTCCTTCAATGTACATCCATATAAAGCACAGTCAATAAAACATTCAACATGTCATTCGGGCTTAAGCCCTACATCACAAAATATGCCTTCATGGGCCAAATATCCTCCTAAGATTATATCTCCTCCACTCTGTAAGACTTCCTCAAGTCTCAAGTGCTGGGAGTGTCATCTGAAATGTTTGTCCCACGAATGGGTCAGCCCAACTGCTGGTACAATATAATGCTAATGCAAGAAACAAAATTAAGGGCGTGGAATGTGCAAGTGTATAATTATATCTACATGGCATTCAACATCATGCATACAATGTACTAGCAATAATTTATATGCCATCCAACTCATGAACATAATCTAAGGCGTGGCATGTGCAAGTGTACAGTTATATCTCCATGTGCAATTATAACCTACATGCCATCCTATTCATCCATACAATGCATTAATAAGATTCAAAACAATTATAACTTACATGCCATCGAATTCATCCATACAATGCATTAACATGATTCATCACACATTTGGGAATTCATTAATACAATGCAATAAAAAATATGCGTGACACACCCATGCAACTCTATGCCATGTCAACTCTATGTCACACCCATGTCAACTCATGTAATGTAATGTCCCTTCACGGATCGCTTTCGTTGGTTCGGGTACCAAATGCAATATCATGTCCCTTCGCGGATCGCTCCCGCTAGTTCGGGTACCAAATGCAATATCATGTCCCTTCGCGGATCGCTCTCGCTGGTTCGGGTACCAAATGCAATGTCATGTCCCTTTACGGATCGATCCCGTTGGTTCGGGTACCAAATGCTATATCATGTCATGTCCAAGGAACCATACTATGCCAATATGCTTTGATTCCACCATACCATAATGTAATCTCAATAAAGCATCATATCTACACATGAAGTATGCTCTAGATGATGTATTACACAATAAAATTCAAATCAGAAGATCCTTTCATCAAGGTCACCAGTCATGCATAGTCCATTTAACACATGCTTTAAGTCACATATTTCATAATCCCAACAATTCTAAAAAAAAAAACATAATCCGCACACTCTACTAACACATACGATATACACATAGTCATGATTCACATTCATCACCAAACTTTCAACAAGATAACAAGGAGCACATAAGCACATGAGCAATAAAACAAACATGCGAATCATTAAGTCACATGGCAGTTATTCCTAGACTTAATTCTATTTCTTACTTAGCACAATATATCGTACCTGGTGGGTTGGTCTCAACGCTAGAAGAACGTGCACGATGCGTAACTGAACTAGTCAATGAAAATGCAGGAGGCCAGATCGCCCTCTCCTGTTCTGTTAGTGTCCCTAAAAGCATAAATTATAACTCAGTTTATTGTCATTTGAATTTATGTTATTCATCAAATTTTATGTTCTTATTTTATTGATTTCTATTTTGCTAAAATAAACTCTACCATTAGGTCCAAAATGTCGAAGAGAATAGGTTTAGGCTTTCGCGAAATTCAATTTGGACATCCGAGCTAAAAAGGGGCAAAACGGTCATTTTTCACTTTCACGGTTTCTCATTTCCTGAGACCTCTTCTCATAAATTGGACTCCACAGTTGAGTCCAGAATGTTCAAAATAGTAAAAATCCACTATCTTTTTATTTTAATCGAGGTTCATTTGACTGCGTTTTGATTCAGGGGTATTTTGGTAATTTTTAAGGGTTTCATGGGTCTTTTATTTTTTGGGACCTCGTATCGCATCACAGACCTCACCGTTGGTCTTATTAGGTTCAAAATAGTTAGAAAACATATAAGGCTTGCCTCATTTGGTCTCCGGGGCATTTCGAGACATTTAATTTAATTTAATTATTTATTTAAGTATATGATGTATATATATATATATATATCCACTTGGTACATGGCTACATGAGCCTTAGTGGCTCAGTGGCTAACGACTTGGCTTCTCCTTCTTGGTTCCGCGTTCGAACCCCACCAGCCCACCCCTTTTGATTTTTTTTCTCTCTTTTCGTTTCTTTCTTTCTGTTGGGCCCAATTAAAAATGGCCCAATGTCTTTCCCTTATCAATAAAACAGGCCCATTCCTCCTTAACCCAAAACAAGTCCAAGGGTTTAAAAAAAAATACAGGCCCAAGTCCCTTTTAAAACAAGCCAAACCCAACCAAAAGAGGCCCAAGTGAGACCCGGGTCGCCCCGCGACTTTCCGGCCCCGTATCTGCATCGTCTCCGGCGCTGGTGCCGGAGACTGCAGGTAATTTCTTCATTTTCCTTCCGTTTTCCAAGTCGGGTTTTGCATGCTTTCACACCAAATGAACCCTAGGATCTTAGCAAGTTACCTAGGACAGTTTTTAACCTCTATTGATTCGGTTTCCTGGCTTATATCTCTATTTTTCCGGTGATGTAATACCCAGATTTCGGCGACTGGTTTCTTTTAAATTTTCTTGCATTTTCTCCATTGTTTTAATCCGTTTTCTTTTCTAAAAGTTTTCTACGGCTACGAGAGTTAGATCTAGGTCATTCAGGTTAGGTTTCATGCATGAAATACCAATGAACCCAAAAATTTTCCTAGCCTGTAACTCCAAAGTTCTCTCTCGTTTCTCAACCATTTTGGTTGATTCTTTTTGCAAAATTTTCCACACTTTATACTCTACAAGGCTTTGTTATTTAATTAAATTATTAAGCTCTAAAAAAAAAAAAATCAGAACAGAAGCTTATATGGCTTACCCCGTTTTGTTGATTTTCCCTTCTCTCTCTTTGATCTCCACCCTTTGGTTCTTCACTTCCTTTCTCCCCTTTTTTTGGCTTTACTTTCTGTTTCCTTTCTTATCTTTCTACCTATCCAACGAACCCATATGCATATGCATATATCACACTCTTCTCTCTCTCTCTCTCTCTCTCTCTCTCTCTCCCTCTCTCTTATTTCCCTCTCTACTCTTTACCTATCCCTTTATAGCTCAGCTGCTACAGCCCCCATTTGGCTGACCAACTCTCTGCCATTTCTGATTTCTTTCATATCCAATTCAGAGAGCATTAAATGCTAGCTGACTTGTGTAATATATATACATATATATCATATCACTCAAACCCATTCAGCTGAACACCCATACATACATGACACACCAAGCTGTCATACACTGTTTATATATATATATATATATATATATATATATATATATACACTCATGTGCACACACAATCAGATTTATATATATACATATATATATATATATAGACACACATACAATTTTACACACATACATGTAATATATAACATACACATGTATGATACACACACTTCACAATTCTTATACATGTATAAAAGAAAAATTTCATTTATTCCAAAAAAAAAATTTTCCAAGTCATTACACTGTAGCAACAGTGGATTTGCTGCGACTCAATTTCTTTGTCTAGTAGCCAATTTTCTGTGTTTTTCAATTTTTTTCCCAAAGTTTTGAAGGCGACTTTTTTTTTTTTTTTTTTTTTTTTTTTTTTTTTTTTCCATTTTTAGCTTATTTCTTCAAGGTTTCTAACCCCCGATTTTTGGCATTTTTTTCACCTATAATTTAGGGTGTTTTACACCTTTTAATTTTCATAAAATTTTGGCATGGTTCCTTTTATTTTCTAAGCCTTTTCTACCTAACTATTTTTTCAACACAACCTATCATTTCTCTAATTAGGAACCAATTATATCTTGTTATCCAACTAAACATCTACACATCATTTTAACATATATAAGTCTCATACATGCACATATACCTTAAATTTAAATGTTACAAACTTCATGTTCATTACAATTTTAGGGCCTTGCCCATTGTTCTTATACTGTACAAAATTTCTACCAATAAATACACATGTCTTAGGGCTTATGCCCTCATACATACAAAATATGCCCCAAGGGCCAAATACCATTCGTGGCCCATTTCTCATCCGCTTTTTAAGACTTCATCAAGTCTTAAGTATCGGGAGACTTATCTGTAATATGATATCCCATGAGGGGTCATCTCAACTGCTGGTATGACATAATGCTAATGCAAGGAACAAAATTAAGGCGTGACATGTGCAAGTGTACATTTACAAGCTATAACCCTCAAATCCCTCAATGCTATGCAATATCAATATGCATGACACACACATGCAACTTTATGTGACACCCATGTCTCGTTTCATGGTCCTTCCTCGTCAGCCAGTAAGTACTGTCGTATGTCTAGATTCACGGTCCTCCCGTTAGCCAGCGAGTACTGATGGCCAATTTTGAATTTTTCACCACAGGATCTACACCCTTATAATGCATAGCACCAAGGGCTTAACCCACACAATGTTTTCAAAAAATCACCATATGCCAATATGCCTTGATTTTTCTGTGTAATCTCAATCAAGCATTTTATCAAACACTTGATATACACCTTCAATCATGCATCATACACAAAGTAAATCATAACATTTAAATCCCAAAACTTTTTCCACATGAACACATGCTATGTATAATCAATTTAGACCTATGCTTAAGTTACATGTTCATAATCTTACCAATTCTCAAAGAACACATAATTACACAAGGCATCAATGCTTTAAACAACCACATCTCCAAAACACAAGGTTTATCCACATGAATATAAGCTATCATGTAATAACTTAAACACATATTCAAGTTACATCTTCATCATTGTAACAAATTCTCAAAGAACTCAAAGAACACACAAGGACACAAACAACCAACTCTAAATTTTCAAAGTAACTACATCCTAAGTGACTTTTTAATAGTAAATAAATATACAAATCATTCAATCAACTTCTAAAAAGAGCAAGGAAACTTAAATTTATTCCTAACTTAAAAAGATATCATACCTAAAAGGGTTTTTCTCAACCGTTGGGAGTTGTCTTCATTGTGCAGCCAAACCAATCGATGAGAATGTAGTCCTTGACATGGGAAACAACTTCCTAGAAGGAAGTCTTGTGAGAATCCTAGCCTAGAGATGTGTTTTGGTGGCTTGAAACTTAGCAAACCCTAGGTTTTTCTTCACTTTTCTCCCATGCATGAGCTGCTGTTGTATTCTCAGACCAAATAATAAATTTTTATCACTAAGGGGCTGTATTTATAGTAAAGGGGCAAGGGGGCAAAATGACCCTTTTGCCCTTAATGAATCCTGGACCCTATTACACTACAACCCGTCTCGAAACGCCTTAATTCAAAATTCTGCTTTAACCAAAATTCTTAAAATTATTTTAAATAAAAATTTTATAAAAATTTATTTTCTTCTGTGGGCGGGTTTGGCCGGTTCCACCCGGACCACCCGGGATGCCCTTTATGGTCCATTTTTGAAACTGTCTCCCATTAGGCTCAATTTTTTGCAGGAGGTGTATTTTAATATTATAAGCAGATTTATCTTCTATGGAATACTCAAAATATGCTTCTAAACATAACTTATGCTTAAATGATGCATGTATAATGCCTTACCAGCAAACAGTGCTTGAATAGTGCTCTACCGACAAAAACGAAAAATTTACCCTGATTTTTCAGATCTCTACATGCCTCCTTAGAATAAAAGATTAAATCATAAAAAATTACCCAAATTGTATCTCACATTACAAGAGTTCATCATTAAAAATTTATTTAGAAAATTGTAAAGAAAATTATATATATATATATATATATATATATATGGGTTAATGGGTTTCATTATACCAAAAACAGAAGATGAAGCAATGATTAATGGGTTTCATTATAGAAAAAACAACTGTAAAGAAGATGACATTGTGAGCTATTCAACGAATTTATGCAAAAAATTGGCAAATCAGCAAAAAAAAAAAAAAAAAAAACCACTAAACACTAAGAAATGGATAGGGAGATAGAGAACAGAGTGGAATGAAGATAGACTAAAGATATATATATATATATATATATATTCAAGAATGGAGAGTGATCGAATGAAAATGCATAAGAAAGTTTGAACTCACCTTGATTTGATCGGAAAAGTGGTCGGCATTCACTATGATTTGATTAGAATGATCTCTGCAAATCTTCCAAAAAACAAAAGTTAGGTTTATGTTTTACAACAAAAAAAACTCACAACAATTTTGTAACAAATAATGGAGCAAAACTTGAATCGATGTGAGAAAATGTCATCGGAGCTCACCATTTTTTGTTAAGTTAGTCGATCGCACAATCGCCTCCATGTCGCAGCAGATGGTAACTCGGTTAGGGTTGGGTTCATATGTTGGAGAGGGATGCTCGCCATCCTTATATAGATGATGGCATAATGATCTTCTTACATACAAGTCCAAATAGTGAATAATCCTGGACTAATAATACCACAGATCAAATGGGATTCAATGTTCCCTATTTTCGGAACTATTTCATCTCGAGGACAATTTCTCCCTAAAATTTTGACAACCCAAACGTTGGATTATTGACTTAAGTGAGACTAAATTAGTCTAAGCACCTTTTATCCTTGTTCCAAACGTGCCCATTTCAAGGCAAACTGAATTTTATTATTTTTGATAATTTTTTATTATTATAAATAAGGGTATAAACCTAAAATATAATCAAATTATAAATTATTAATAGTTTCAAATTTAGTTTTTCAATTGAGAACGTCTTTCCCAATTTTGTTAGCAAACATTCGGATTCCCCCATAATATTTAGGGTATCGATTCTAAACCTGTTACTTTATATAGCTGCATTCCTTTCAATCTTAATATATATAATTATATTATGTAATAATTAAACAAGCCAATCATATATTCTTGAAATTATTCAACACTTACTCTTCTCATCCATCTTTAAAGACCTACTACTTAGTCCATAGAACTTTAATTGGTTTCCTCTTATCTGGTGGGTCTGAATTGGCAGAGTTAGCATTTAATCTACCATTTACTACCTATGGATTGGAGAGAAAGGAACAATAGGTTATGGAGTAGATGTGTGAACCCTAAGGGGATGGCTGAATGGGTTGTAGGCAGCAGGTAAGAAGATTATTCCAGAGGTTGTCTAGTCGAAATCCAACGGATGCCACTTTCTCTTGGGGCAGTCCATACGGGATGTTATCCTAGCTTTAATCGGGCTCCCTGCTAGTGGACAATGAGATTGGTCCATCGAATTAGTCAGCTTGAAAGATCAGATACTGAGTTATCAAAAAATGGAATTGACGTGCTACTGTCCTTGAAGACGTTATCAACAGAGGTGGTTCCAGAGGCCTATATTTTCTATATACTTTAAAAAAAAAATTAGGAAAATTCTCCCTAGAATTTTGTTTCTATTTTTACAGAAGACCCTTTTAAATTTTAACTTTAATATTTTTGCTCCTTAAATTTAAGGTCTAGATCCCCACTAGTTATCTAGAAAATCACAACTGCTATTCAAATCAATGCTTTTGAATGGAGGAAGATTCCTAATTCTTTTTCCAATTGGCTTATTAGTATGCAGTGGAATTTTCCCAGAAGTATTTTCAAGCCCAGACATGGCTTGTAATGTCCTTACTCAGTTTTGCTTGTGTTTTTGTAGTTGGTTTTGTTTACTGCCATGGTCTGCCCTTCTCTAGCCTTTGATTTTGTATTTTTGTGTATGGGCTTTCCCTCCGAGTCTTGTCAGTTTTTGTTTTGGTCTCTAGGATTGCCCCTCCCTCTCTCTCTCTCTCTATATATATATATATATAACAATTGTAGATAGTATTCCTTCTATTTAACTAATTATACTATCTTCTTAGGAGAAAATTCCCAGCTCCTTCCCAAATTGGCTCGTTAGCTTGCAATGGGATTTTCCTCGAGTCATATTCAAGAAATGATATAGTTTGCCTACATTGGCTATATATGTTGTTTTACTAGTCTTCTTGTTGCCTTGGCTTGTTTGTGGCTAGTTGTTCTGGTTGTTTTAGTTGCTTTCCCCCTGTTTTTGTAGTTGGGGTTGTCTTTTGTAGAATTCGTTGTTGTGCCTTTTTTGGTGTAAATAAAATTTATTTACCTAAAAAAACTAATTATACTAATGTTGTTAATGGTAATAGTAATTTTAACAATTTAGCCTTATTTTTTTAATTAATTTTTCTATTCAAAATGTTAAAGTTGTAAGAGCAAATTTTTTATTTTAAAAAAATCAAATTGCTAACATTGAATAAAATGTACTCAGTTACTTTGACTTTTTTATTTATTTATAACGGAGCAGAACTACCTTGCCGTTTTGCACGGGAGGTATGGACATAAATTGCTTTGCCCCTCGAAACATTCTCACATGGTCGCCAGTTATACGCAGAGTGGCCTTCCCGCCACTTGAACTTGAAACTTTTGAAGAATACCCACATAATTCTCCCAATTGAGTTACCCAATGGGGTTAGTTAAGTTAAATCTGTAAAAAAATTTTGGGTATGCTAAATTAAACAAGACCAAAATGTTTTATGTATACAAATATTTTGTCAGATTTTGGGGGCTACAGCTAGGGATGAAAAAAAGGTTTGCGGGCTAGGTGGATTGAGAGGTGGGCTCAGGCTGGGCCATTACAAGCTCCTGCCAAATTAGTGGGTTGGGCCAAGCCCAGAGAATAAGGCCCTAGCCCGGCCCTAATTCTTAATATACAGGCCAAAAAATTCATTTTTTTTAATTAAAAATTGTAATTAAGTCATAGATATTTACATCAATAAATAATTAACAAATAAAATGTTAATGTACAATAGATTAAAAAATTATAAAAGTTAGAATTGATGAATGATTTTTTTTTGTTGTGCAATTGATGAATGATTTAATATTTTGAATGGAAAGCATGAATACAAGTATTTGATATATATATATATATATATATATTACATCAATAAATAATTAACAAATAAAATGTTAATGTACAATAGATTAAAAAATTATAAAAGTTAGAATTGATGAATGATTTTTTTTTTTTTGTTGTTATGCAATTAACGAATGATTTAATAGTTTGAAGGGTAACATAACAACATAAAGGTAACCTATCTCACGAGACTTGCATCAAAAGGCAAGGTTGGTGGAAGGCCTAAGATTATGCAAAAAGTTTGAAAACTAGTCTTCGTCTCTATATCTTGACAACCTTTTATCCTTTTAGTCAGCCGTGCCGATTAACAATGAGAAAGATCATGATAACAGTTGATGAGCGAGGTGAGGGGCCTCTCAATTGACAGGGGCTTGAGTCCCCTACGGCTATTACAATGCGCTAGTAGCTTCTTTTATAAATAAAGTTATCCTAGGGGTGTTCGTTTCCCCTTTAAGGACTGTATTCTCTCTCCCACGAGATTCACATCAAAAGGCAAGATTGGTGGAAGGCCTAAGATTATGTGGAAAGCTTGAAAGCTAGTCTCCATCTCTATGTCTTGACAACCTTTTATCCTCTCAGTCAGCCTTACCCTTTAGAAATGAGAAAGGTCATAATAACAATTGATGAGAGAAGCGAGGGGCTTATTCCTCTGAATTGACCAGGGCTTGAGTCCCTCATAGCTATTATCGTTTGGATTACAACACAATGATGTAAG
The DNA here is from genome assembly GCA_008638375.1 of Nyssa sinensis. Classification (NCBI taxonomy): domain Eukaryota; kingdom Viridiplantae; phylum Streptophyta; class Magnoliopsida; order Cornales; family Nyssaceae; genus Nyssa; species Nyssa sinensis. The sequence goes on from CM018031.1 coordinate 16,224,484, forward strand.
ATAGTATCAAAAAACTTTGATCATACTATTGATTTTATGGTGGGTTTGTCAAGAAACTATTCTAGGTTTGGGGTTTCAACAAGTGAAAAAAATGTGTGGAAGTGTTATAGAAGAAAAGGAGTTCAAATTTTTTTACTTGATCAAAATATATAGATCATAAGAAATTTTAAAAAGATGAATTAAAAAACTCTCTGCATTGGATAGCTTAATCTATCTAAATCATTGCATCAGATTGATATTCATGCTATAAGAAAAACTCAAGAAAATTCATTAATTTATTCTTTACATTCTTTTCTTTCCATTTTTATTTATTTCATGTATAAAATTAAGTTTAAAGGTAGCTTATATATCCCAACTCAATTTCAAGATTTACTTTTATTTGAAAAACTCTAGGTTACATATATAATATATACACACACTATATATATATATATATACATATATATATATTTAGAATCTTTTAATTTATATATGTTAATTTTCTTAAACTAATTATTTTGTTCATGCACAAAATAATGACAAACAAACAACAATGTTAGGTGGTCTTTATTGGAAGGAATCCGAGACTATATACAGATTGGGCTGCATGTAATGCCCAAGTGTGTGGATATTTTGGGTGCCACTTTCGATCTTACCTGAGTTATACACTTGCTAACGAAGCATACTCTAAGTTTGTGAGAGATCGACAATCTTTTATAATAGTTCCAACAACTACATTTCAAATGCTAGAAAGACATTGTGATTTTGGTGAGGTAGAAAGGGATGACAAAGAAAAAACTGCACCCCCTCTTGCTTCTTCACCAGATCCTCGTTCCACTCCAATTGCACCACTTGCCCTTGCATCTATCATTGTACCTACAATCGCAATAGCATCACATGATACTTTCATTTCTCATTTCCTTCTTGGTATTATATTCACAGTTTGTATGATCTTGTTTATCAAGTGATTGTAGATGGTTGGATATTGTAACAAACTCCTGTTTCTTTTGACAATTCAATGTGTAAGAGTTATAGATAAATATGATAGAATGATGAACCCAATTTTTTTTGTTTTTTGTTAACTTAATGTGTGGATTAGTATATGAATATCGTATGTATTACGGTTAAACTTTTGCTTGTATATTTATGAAACTATTGGACAAAAAGTAAATGATTTATTTATTTTGATATGAATATTAAAGAGTTGCACTAGATTTAAATTGATTTATGCACAGTGTTATGTAAGTTGCACCTAACATTGTATAGGTTGTCTTTAAAGAGTTACTCTTTAATGTTGTGAGGGTTGCACTGGTTCCGAAGAACACTCATTTCAATTTTCCATACATCATTATGAAAGTTTGAATCACAAGTCATCATAAAATTTTCAAAACTTAAAATATACATAACACAAAATTTATTACATCCTTTGTTTTATCACATAATATTAACATTGTTTACATAACAAAACTACTTGATGTCTGTAAAAATCTTGTTACCATCTATGACAAATAGAGACTTAAGCATTCTTTACAAACTAAAGTTTAACATCATTATAAAACACTATCTTAACTTAGCAATATTCTTTTCTCTTTTTATGGTAATGGCCTTGAAGATTTTGTTGCCTCTCTCTAGCTATGTTTATTCATATCTCATTCTCTAGTTTTTGAACCTTCTGCCTTAAGTTGTTGATGACTTACTTCCCACGCTCACATATTATAGGGTCATACCATACAAAAATTAAGATGACAGCTACTATCTTCTTAAAATCATTTCAAAAAGTAAGTAAAACTAATCAATCATAAGATTTAAAATCATATAACAAAAAGACAAAATACTATGATTACCAATTACAATCTCTACCTTATGTATTTGACAATACATAAATCTTATGTTAGGGTTCTCAAATGTTCAAGATTTTTTCATTATAGCGCTTTACCCATAATCACAAATGCAATCTTTCATGAAACCCACCGACCTAGTGGAGTTATTGCTACTGCTTGTCATTTGGCCAAAAAATTTCTAATGAGCATAAAGTGTTGCTCAATATTGCATTTTGTTTCTTGATTAAGGGATGATATCTATCAAAAATTTTTAGGGCTCATGAATACCCCAAAACATGGAAACAACAACATATAAATAAAAAATTTCATTGAAATATGTTCCCTAATGTTATGCGGGTTGCACTAGGTTCAAAAAAATATCATATTCAACTTGGTTCATGACATTATGAAAGTTACACCTTTTGTTATGGATGTTTTACTTTACATTTTAAGTGAGTTGCTCCCAAACATTTTGATTGTTGCACCAGATTCAGAAAAAAAGGAAGATTTTAGTTTAAAAAATAAACATATTTGAACTAAAAATGAATTACTATAAAATAAACATCAACCTTTATGAAATTCTCAAAAGGATGAGAGTTTGAGAATTAAAAATGTGAGCTTTGGAGAGAAAAAAGTTATAAATTACATCAAAATCAAATTTAGGTTCGAATCTAATGTTTAATGCACGAAGATAAACCCTAACTCTCCCAAAAGGTTCAACAATAAACAAAGAGAACATGAAAAGCATACGGCCAATAGGTTCTCGTATATATGAAACGTATCATCATGAAGACTTGGAAAAATCTCATTATTGTGTTCAATAACTGCAATAAGACATTGCCATATTTTAAGTAAATATACCGTGCACCTATACCATGCTACTTTCGTACTTAAATTTAAGTTATATAAAGCATATCTTATCTTATGTAATTAACAGACGGTTGAGCTTTAGAAAAAACATGTTACAATGTAGAGAAAAGATAGAAAATAATATTTCCTAAGTAGTTCGAAAAGCGTGTAATATAAGATTTGAATTAATTGAAATTTAATTAGTTAATACACTTGTATTTCGGGCACTTGAGAAAGTTTGAAAGAGGTTGCAAGGTCTTCAATTTATTAGCCTCCTCTAGTATTAAAGAGGGCATTTCCAATCGGCATAAAGATTGAGAAATTGAGAAGGCACAATCATCACACTTGCAATATAATTACCTCGGGTTCCTAAGCAATGGCTGTAATAATGGGACATAAAAGCTCCTTAATAGCTACCACCTCGAGAAACAAAATGATGCATTTAATATCCATATGGTTTGGATGTCGTAACCAAAACTTTAGCTTAGGATGAATCCGGTATGACTAAGGTTGGGGAGAGTAGCTGATATACCATATTTGAGCACTGACTTATTCATCTAACACGTGTCTATGCAGGTCTGAAGGACTCGGATCACTATTGTTCAAGACTCGATCAACTAGGGGTTTGACCCAAACTAATAAGGCAGATTGACGAGCTACTCACCGCCTTAAGGTACGCGATTAAGAATGCATAGTTCGATATGGTAACCTCTACTTAAGGATACATTATAATTCCTATTTCTTCAAATCCTAATCCTATTCAAATTAGGTAACATACAACCTATAAATAAGGCTCAAAGGTACACTTTAAAACTCATGGTGAATTCTCTTCATTCAAATAAAGCTTCTCTTATTCCTTTTGAACTTAATCATTAGAATGACTACCACCAGAGCCAACCTGATGGGCTCTCACCTTTGTTTTGCTAGGAAAATTGAATGAGTTTCATTATCGATCAGAAATTGAAAACATCACAAGTCTAACTAAATGCATTAAGTATTCGTGAAATGAGGTGGCTCAGTTTCTTATGTGAAAAATAGACCCAGCCGATTTCGGTGGGGTCAATGGAAAATTAATTAATAAAATCATGTCTTATTTTATAAAATTTACAGAGATACATTTAAAGCAACAAATAAATTATTTAATCAACTTTACCACGTATAAGTACCAAAGTCATTGTGAACGAAAAGGGTGGCCAGACTTGTGGTTTGGCTTATTTATATTGGTTAAAAAAAAAACTACACAACAAACATGTCACGCCCCGAATTCCCAACGAACCCGGGACGCGAGTAACGAGACAGAAAATAAAATAAATAAAAGGACAAAGTAAATAAATCCACTAAACATGTATCCATTCCCATCAATACATAAGATAACATAAAATACATCGTTCATAGGTCATTCGGGCTTAAGCCCTTACATTACAATATACAAGTCCCAGGGACCAAATATCCATCTACAGTCAAGTCTCCTCCACTCGGCTAGACTTCCTTAAGCCTCAGGTGTCGGGAATGTCATTTGAAATATGGTTCCCACGAATGGGTCAGCGCCAATATGCTGGTATGGTACAATACTAATGCAAGGAACAAAATTAAGATGTGGCATGTGCAAGTGTACATGTATATTTACATGCCTCCCTAATCATGCATATAGTATAATGGCAATGTACAACCACATCTGAAGAAAACCCTATATCACGTTCACAAATTCATCAACACAATGCACAGGCAATATGCGTGACACACCCATGCATCTCAATGTCACACCCATGTCTCATTTACGGGTACTCCCCGATGGCATCGAAGTACTAATGCAATGGCCAATTTTGGGTTTTTCACCACAGGATCTGCACCCTCATAATGCAAAGCACCACGTGCTCAACTCATGCCATATGCCCAAGGAATTCACCATATGCCAATATGCTCATGCAATCTCAATGCAACAAGGTTTCATTAATATAGCATGTTTGAGACAATAATATGTATATCACCAACCAATTCCACATGCAAGCATATCTCATATAATCAACTTAAACACATGTCATGATTCACGTTCATCATTTCACTTAAATCTACAAATACATAAACAATCAACTTTAAATAATGCATCACATTTAAGATCAAATCCCAAGACTTCATCCACAAATCTACGTGTCATGCTCGATCAATCTCAACACTTACTCAAATCCACATATCGCAATATCAACAATCCTTCTAAAACATAAATCACATATGATGAGAACTCAAGAAGTAAATCACAATTCCCAAATAATCTTAAAGAACACGGAAGCATATAAACAAAGTGTCTCAAAGCATCTCAAAGCAATAACTCCTATGTGATCTTCTATCAGCAGATAAGCACAAGAATCATGCAACCAATATGCACATCAATCCTAATTTAATTATATTCCTTACTTAGTAAAGTACTATACCTGATTAGGGCGTGTCTCAACCCTAAGATGCTGTGTCCACTATGCAATCAAGTCAACAAAGATGTCCCCCAAACTTCTGTTGAATCAACCTCTTTGATCAAAGGTTTCTCTCTATTGCAGTGGCCCCTCAATATAACTCAAACCAAACAAATCCCATCCATCAGATATTGAAGAACTTTCCCTTCCTCAAGTTGCTCCTTTAATCTTCTCCAAACTCTCAACACATCAGACTGTATCAATCCTCAATACAGTATCTCAAATGTGACCTTTCGTGGAAAAAACCCCATCTCTATCATCTCTATAAAATACTGGCAGCTCTCTCTCCGTTGCTGATTGTGAGCCAACTTCTTTATCACCATTACAGCAAGAGGAAGACCCATGAGCATTATCCAAGCATCTATATGTCAGCTCTAGAGCAGTCCTTTCAACTTCAAAGCTGTCCCCTCTACACACCTTGACTTCCAAGAACATGAGGTACATCAATGGCTCAACATCTTTGGACCCAACCAGAAGCTTCACCAATTGTCCATTCTACCAACACTCTATTTCAAAAGTCATCTTGTTCACGACTTAATAATTCCATCTATATTGATGATAGGCTATGGAAAATAGCTATGGCACTGCTGGTACTCCAGCCACGCTAATATACTGCCTATATGGGTCTAATTCTTCAATTAGTCTCATGAAACCCATCTGTTGCTTCCGTCTCCCTCTATGCATCACTATACACACAAACACACCCATACGTAACATAGATTACTCTGCTGCAATTCCCTTCTCCCTTAATTCAAACCACAAACAAATCAACCTATACAATTAAAACCATCATTTCTAAATCCGGACAAAATCGGACCAACAAATCCAACCTGTTCTCTCTCATTCAAGACAACCCCTACTCGCAACATCCCCATACAATTTCATATCACAAAACCGCAACCCAACACCAACATGCTGTTCAAACCAACCCTCACAGCAGAATCCTCTCCTACCGCACTGCCACACAAACACAAACAAATATATATATATATATATATATATATCTGCAAATTCTCTCCCCAAATCATAACAAAATTTACAACAGCAGCAATCCCCCATCCAAATTGAATCATACAAGTTCTCCAATTTCATTATGGCAACCGTTGCACAAGTAGATCTGTTGCACTGCTCTTCCATTTCCTTTCTCTGTCACACACATACAAACACGCACATCAACCCAATCTCTCTCTCGGTCATCCGCTACACAACCACACCGCAACACCATATGATGTACACACTACACATACACACATAGATATACACAACTCCCACAGCCGTAGCCATACACCACAACCGTAACAACAACCTGCTCCATCTCCTGCTCTGCGTCAAACCCAAACAGCCACACACATAAAACCGCAACACAAATCACATAATCGTAACCCCAGGTTTCCGTTGAATCAACCCATGACCATCGAATCATCAAAATCTGAAGCAGAAACCGAACTTAGACTACGATCTAGTGATCCGTCACAATCGCTGCTGCTTCGCGTCCCTCCAATCCGCAACACACAGCCCCATCACTTCACAAACACACAAATAAATACACATACAGACCTGTTCAATCATACCCCAACGGATCCATTCAGCCGTAAAGATCCCAGCCCCGAGATCTGACGAAGTCGCGATCTTCTCTCCCAATAATCTCAACCACCGTCCGATCAATGAACTCCGATGCCACGCCGTCGACGATCGTCTCCTCCGCCGTCGCTCCTCCGTCGTCCCCCTTGCACGACTCCCCCCTTTCTTTCTTTCTTTCTTCCCTTTTTTCCCTTTCTCTTTTTCTTTTTCTCTTTCTCTCTTTTCTTTTCTTCCCCTATTTTTACGCGACCTGCACCACCCTATATCCCATTTCTCTATCTCAGTTTCCTTCCTTTTTGTTATCTATTCTTTATTTTTTTTTTCTAGCTTCTTCAAGAAGCTTTTCCAATTTCTCCATATATATATATATATATATATCTCATTTTATTTTATTTAATTATTTAATTATTATTGTTTTTTTTTTGTTTCACATTATTTCTATTTCTCATGTTCACGCATATTTAATTATAAACCTATTCGGACTAATATGTACTGCCCTTTATAAATATTGTATCCTTGCATATTCGAAGTTGCCAATTATTAAATTGCACATCCAAAAGTTTAATACATTAATATTTAGCTCAAGATTCCCTGTCATGGCCTACAACACTGTCGGCAAAACGAAAAATGTATTCCCAATTTTCCATGTCTCTACAAAACATATAAATTGTTAAAACAAAATACGTTTTACTTATAGAAATGTGCACAATATTATAAAATAAATTGAAAAAAGATTCAATTAAGTATTAGTTTTTCATTTAAATATATTATATTGTTAATTCAGCACAACAAAAATCATAATTGCAACAAATTTGAACAAAAAAGTTATAAACAACAAAAAAAATTGAGTAATTCATTCAAATAGAGAAACTGAATAACTAATTTGATGAATTCATTATTAATTATATGTAGTGTAATTAATTTAAATATATTGATTCCAACATAAGAAATTAGGATTTTTTTTTATAGAAGCGATGAGTATTACAATTAATCAATCAACTCAACTGAATAGTACAATTACAATATTATATTACATAGTAATAGAAGAATATAATATAATAATCTAATAGTAACAAGAGCCTCTCAAATATAAGTCATGGATAGACAAAATAGTTCAATCTAAGAGCAATTTGAAATAATACTCATATTCTTTTAATGAGGGAAGAGAAACTTGGACCTATGACTCTACCTAAAATGGAGGACATGGTGTCCATTTGGCATAACCATAGTTGGTTTCGTTTTTTTTTTCTTAACTTTATCTTGAACTCTTTCTTTCTCATAAACCTTCATGTCCTCCTCCTAAGACCAAAATATCACACCTTATTAGAAGAAAAATAAGATTGTCACATAAACTAACATGTAAGCTCAATATAAATTAAAAATTAAATTAAATAATTGATATAAAAAAATTTAAAACTAGAATGTTTATTTTGAACTGTTAGACTTGTCTTTAATTTAAATTTCTTGTCGAGTAGAACTAACAATTCTTTCACTTTTTAATATTACAAATTAACCCAAACTTTAATTTCTTAAACTTACATAATTAAGTTTAGGGGGATCAATTAAAAAATATCTAAATCATTTTGTATAATATCAAATAAGATTAAAGAAACTCAAAACATTGAGGGGTCGTTTGACCCCACTAAAGTACATGTAGCTAGCCTTTGAATGGCCGGTCATCTCCAATTTTGATAACTATGTTTTCTATGTTTTTGATTTCCTCTCATGGATAGGAGCTATTCTTCTATAGAATCAGAATATCATGTGATAATGTACACTTTTAATTGTACTCTATTACATCTATTATGTCTCGCTAAAAATTATAAATCATATTACATATGATAAAATACTATTGAATTAATATATTGCTATCTCACTCTATCGAACTTATTTAAGAATTTTTTTACAAATAAGAGCCAAAAATTGAGAGATCATGACAAGTGGATAGGGTGAGCCACAGTCGTGCAAATTATTGGGAGTAACAAAGTTTGGACACAATTGATTGAAGCATTCAAGTGAACTTTTAAAGGGCTTTATTTTTTAAAATAACTTTTTTGGGATCCTGAATATGTAGATGCTTCTTAAAGGAATCAAAAGTTGAGAATTCTTTTCTTACGAATCATTGCAAACAAAGGACAAAGCCTTTAGGTTTTCCTCCTTGAAAAAAACCTTTTTGTCCACTTAAAATGAAAGAGAATCAAGGTCCATGGCAAACTTTTTGGCATATCAGTGAAAGATTATTCAGCGGAACCCTCGATCTACGTTATGATCATATTTATGTAGTATCACTCTTTTCTTTTTTTAACTTGCAAAAAGTTAAGTGATTAAAATATTTATAACAACTGTCGTAAAATTATGAATTTTGGTAGGACCAAAAGTTTTATATGAGAATGTCTATTTTTTATGTAATTAACGTAAATTTATTTTCTTTTCTAATATTATTGGATCAAAACAAAATTATAAAATTTTGTATTAAATTTGTATAATTTGAGGACCGAGATCGTATTTCAATAGTACAGGTGTTCCACAGAATAAGTGTGAGTTCTTCCCCACATCGTTATATCAAATTGTTTTTTTTTTTAAACATACTTTGAAGCCATCAACACAAAATCTTCCTCTAAATTGCCAATCAGGCAATTGAGTTGGTGAATTACTGATACGGTGACTGTGACGGATCATACAACGTATTAATCCTAAGACCATTGAAGCCACACAAGAAGAGAATAACTTTCAAAGAGAATGATTGTAATATTAAAAAAAAAAAACTACTCTACTCCTGAAGGCTGCTTACAAGCATATATAAATACTAACAAAAATCCTAACTTTAGAAATCCTAAATTTAGAAGGAATACGAAAATAAGGAAATTAACTAAAAATAGCAAACTGCATCTTCCTTTGATTGCTCCATGAATTAATTACTAAGGAAATCCTAACTTTATTCTAGGGGTTATGAATTTTAAATCTTTCCTTAAACGGCATCTTCCTTTGATTGCTCCATGAATTCCAAGGCTAGTCGTCCTACGTTAGTCCCTCTTTGTCACAACCCGAAACCCACCCTCTGCGGATTACCGGATCTCGACTGCCGCCCCGAGACCCGAAGGCCCCGAGACAAGGCTTGCATCTGCAGCGGTATCGAATAGATGTGCTACACATGATTGCGGAAGCGTGAAAAACTTTTTCTTTTCTTTTCTAATTTTTAAATTATGCACATCCGTCCGATACTGCTGTTCCATACATAGCATACATGGTTACACATTCAGAGTATAAAGAAAACTTAAAGACTTCATACATCGATACAATACATATTCTGTTGCCCTGAGGGCTTATTACATATTCTTACTTGTCAAACGTACTACTAATGTTCATAGATTCTTCAAGAGAAACTACTTAAACATATCCTTCCAAAAACAGCTAGACTCATCGTTGTTGTACTTAAAACCTTGTCTGCTGCATCACCTGAAAGGGGGTTCCGAACAAAGTCCGGGTAAGCTAATCTAAGCTTATGAGCAATTCAAGTGTTCGTCATGGGGTTTTCAATTAGCAGTGGTTTTTAGTACATAAGAGTTGTAAAACATTCACTGCCAATTGCTTATACAAATTAAAATACAGAGTATATGCATTCTTAAAACAGATAGCTTTGAAACATTTTAAGTATTTAAGCTAAACTCGTACTTCGTCAAATAGAGTATATAACTCAAAATCACATAAATATGTATTTGAAAATGAGGGTGGAACCTGCTTCATTTCCAAAAATCACTTTGTCATCTTTTCTCTTTAATTATGTGGAATCTGTTTCGAACCAGACTCCCATTTTACTGCCAATACTGTCGATCTCATTTGCCTGAGGGATTAGATCCTGCTACCGGGCATTTACTGTTGAATCCCGAAGGATTTCAACATCACATGGGGTGGTACTTAGTACCGTTTATCTTGTAAAACATTTATCACATAACTTCTTCAATAGATACTTTCATAAGTATTTAAAACATGAAATGCATAATTTCTACAATAGAACTTTAAATACTTGTAACTATCAAATTCAGAATATTTAAGATAATTTGGCATTTAAAAACTTTAGACATGCTGAAATATGTTTTAAGAAAACCATGATAGATACCACTCACTAAGCATGTCATAATAAAGTTATAAAACAGTACTATTAAAAGCTGAATCATGTAAATACTGAATTTAAAACTTCAATTACTTCATATTATGAACTTAAAACTTTTCAAATCCATGGAGTTAAATATCCAATTCAAACACAGGGTTACTCACCTCGGTTCTTTAGGGTTAGTGCTAATATTGCGCTTTCCCACTTTCCTTGTAGTTCCTAAGAACAATTCATAAACATCTCATCAATTTCACATTTATTATAATATCATTTCGATATTTCTCAACTTATGCTTAAACCGTATTAAATCCTCATATAGTCATCTAACAGATTTTAGTTATCAAAATTTATGTCTTTTTCTTTTAGACATTCCGTTGGTCGAATAGACTCTACCATTGAGTCGAAGAAAGTCGGTTTAGGCTTTCCTAACATTTAATTTGGACTGTTATATGTAAAAGGGCAAAATGGTCATTTACTGTTTTACGTGTCATATTTTTCTGTACGTCGTTTCGTAATTCGGACTCCATTATTGAGTCCGGGATGTCAATGAAAGTCAATTTAGACCTTCTTTGATTTCGTTTTGGCTTTAGGGGTACCAGGGGTATCTTGGTCTTTTTAACCGTTTACGTGTCTCAAATTTTTTGGGACCTCATCTCATGTCGTGGACCTCACCAATGGGCTCAGAAGGTCCAAGATAGTAAGAATACACTAATAACTTGTTAATTTTGGTCAAGGGGTATTTTGGTCATTTACCCCTTTACGTGTATTTATTTTTCGGGCTCTGTCTCGTAAAACGGACCCTACCATTGGTCTCAGAATATCCAAAATAGTAAGGATACACTATTCATATGTTAAATTTGGACTTCATTTGCTCTATTTATGACCCAAGGGCAAAATAGTAATTTTATTTTATTTATTAAATAATTAAATTAATTATTTAATTATTTAATTATTTTTCCAGGGGCTTAAATGCACAAAATCTTCATCAGTTGGGCCTCAGTATAATTTTCCTAAAGCCCAGGGGTCAATCTGTAATAACCAAAAGTCTTGGTTTATTTTATTTTAAATTAAATTATAAAACCAATGGGTTCAGTCCAAATTCAAGTGAACCGGTCCGGTTCAGTTGCAAACCAACCGATTTAGCCGGTCTGCCACGTAATGCTGACGTCATGATGATGTCAGCCCTAATGGTTTAAAATTTTAAAAATTTAAACATCTAAACGCCACCGTTTAATTGAACCCATACCCGGATCCATGACCGACCCGTAGACCGACCCGTACCCGACCCAAACTGTTCATCGTCCCCAACACCCCTGGTCACTGTTGCCCTAATTTTTCAAAATTTTCTCTTCATCTTCGTGGAGTTTCGTGCACCCATTTCCACTGGTTTTCATCCTAATCGACTTCTGGAAGTCGTATCATCAATCTAGTATCGTTTTAGAGCTTCGAATTCATCAATGGAGGTTTGTTTCAACCGATTATTGTGGTGAATTTCAGTTGGGTTATATGGCCTCATCTCTCCATCATTTTGCACGAGGTTTGATCCTCTGCAATCCTTACAACACGTACTTCCTTTCCCAACTCATCATTCTCAGTTTAGAGGCCAAACTCAAAGATTTCATTTTTGGGCCGAAAAGAATAATGCCATTTTTGGGGGTTTAGACCTAGGTTTCTAGGTCGCGGTTGGGGTTTTCCAAGGTCCTAAGATGTCCTATTTCATGTTTCAACCCTTAAAAGCTCGGTTAGTTGAGGTCGGATCAGACCTGCAACTTCAAGCTCCATCAATGGCAGTTTAGCTACGGGTTTGTGGTTCGGGGCAGTTCTGTTAGTCCCAACCAATCATAAACAACCCAGTTTCATTATTAATCAATATACATGCATTAACAGATCCTAAAAGCTATAAAACAGTAGCTTAAATTCAAGAGAATTTCCAAAAAAATTTTGAATAACTCACGTGTACAGTGGTTTCCTCACTGGTTGTGCTCAAGCAGAAGCTTCAAGAGCTGGATTGGATCCTCCCCCGTCGTGTAGCCCTTCAGTTCCAATCTCTAGCTTCCTCCAATGGATTTCCAATGTACACCCTTGTGTATCTCTCACTCTCTCTCTCTCTAGGATTCTCTCTCTCCACTCACTCTCTCTCTAAAACTTCAGACTCCACCTTACTTTCTGATTCCTTGTGTCATGGGTGTGTATATATAATACAACACACACACACACACCCACTTGCACACACTATTCTTTGTCCCCCACCTATATAATTCAACACACATAACCACCTACTGCCAACCCACTATTCTCTTTCTTTTTCTACTTTCCCATTCCCCCATTCTACTTTTTATTTAATTATACATATATATATATAATACAACATACACCCACTTGCACACTCCACTTGATATATATATATATATATATAATATACATATTACACCATATACATGTCATGCCCACTGCCGACACAATTCCATTCCATATTACATTTATTTAATTTATTTATTTTAACTCCTTGTGAGTGTAAATTTAATATTTACTCTTTTATGCATCAATTTTACAAATCGTAATCGTATTTCATCTTCCCTCGGAGTCGACCTTGATTTTTAAGGTCTTATAATTATTTTAAAATTGGCATCCATTTCTCGTTTAATTTCTTAATTATTCTTTTAAGGTCACAATTTAATAATTCGTGACTTACTCATTATTCAATCTGGTCGGGGTATTACACTCTTTCTTGAGAAAAACTCGACCTCGGGTTTTCAGCTGGATAGAGAGGAACATCGGCATGATATTCATATAAACCAGCAACATTAAAAGTCTTGGAGATATTTAGGGTCTCAGGAAGATCAATGACATAAGCATTGTCATTTATCTTTCGCACGATCTTATATGGACCATATTTCTTTGGTTTCAATGTGTTGTAGCTACCTATTGGAAACCTCTCCTTGCGCAAGAATACCATGACAGAATCACCCTCTTGGAACAAATGGACTCTTCGATGTTTATCTGCAGCAGCTTTGTACTTAGCATTCATCCTTTCCAACCTCTGTTTTACTATTGCCTGTACCACTTGAGCTTGCTCGACCATGTTCTCTGTAGCAATGCTCATCCCCTTTGGTAGGCAGACTAAATCTACTGCATGCCTCAGATGTGTCACATAAACTAAGGCAAAAGGTGACTTACCTGTGGCACTATGAACGACACTGTTATAGGCAAATTCAGCTTGGGGTAATGCATAATCCCACTACTTTGGTCAATCTCCACAGATGTTGCGTACTAGATTTCCCAACGTACGATTAGCTACCTTCGTCTGACCATTTGTCTATGGGTGTGCCGTGGAACTATACTTCAAGGAGGTGTCAAACATCTTTCAAAAGGTCACCTAGAAATGACTAAGGAACTTAGAATCACGATAAGAAGTAATAGCCTGAGGAACTCCATGTAAGCGCACCACCTCTCGAAAGAATAGTCGGGCTATATGCGAGGCGTTTGAGGTTTTCCGGCAAGGTATGAAGTGAGTCATCTTGGAGAACCTATCAACCACCACAAATACAGAATTGACTCCGCGTTGGGTTCGAGGAAGACCTAAAACAAAATCCATGCAAAGATCGTCCCAAACATTGTTAGGCACGGGTAAAGGCATGAAGACCAGTGTTTTGGGACTGTCCTTTAGATACTTGACACGTGTAACACTTCCGAACAAAATTGCCCACATCATGCTTCAATTGAGGCCAATAATAGCGCTCTGCTACACTGGCTATGGTTTTATCTCTTCCCAAATACCTGCTCAATCTGCCGTTATGGAGATTTCTGATTAACTTCTCCCTTAAAGACATCTTGGGAATGCATAGACAGTTTCCTTTAAACAGGAAGCCATCGCTGATATGAAAATCATCCATGGATTGCTTGTTTAGACACTTGCACCAAATCTGCCCCAAATCTTCATCTTCAGCATACAACTCTTTTAAACAATTAAAAGCCACGATCTCGCTGGAATGGGTGACTAACAATGACACTCGATGGCTCAAGGCATCACCTACTCTGTTCAATGCGCTAGATTTGTGCTTAATGACAAAAAGGAACTTCTAGAGAAAGGTGGACCATCGAACATGCATACTATCCAAATGTTTCTGACTGTTGACAAATTTTAAGGCTTGATGATCCGATTACAGAATGAACTCACGATAGATTAGGTAGGTCTCCCAATGCTTCAAAGCTCGCACCACAACATAAAATTCTTGGTCATAGGTGCTTTATTTCTGGTGAGTGTTGCTTAGTTTCTCATTGAAAAAGACTACCGGCCGGCTTTCTTGTTACAAAACTGCTCCGATCCCTACTCTAGAGGCGTCACATTCAACTTCAAATAGCTTTTCAAAACTATGAAGTACCAACACAAGGGCTATACATTACTTTTCCTTGATCACGACAAAGCTTTGCTCAGCTTCCACATCCTATTTAAATCTGCCCTGCTTCATGCACTTTGTGATTGGGGCCATGATGGTGCTGAAATTTTGGATGAAACGCCGATAGAAGGTGGTGAGACCATGGAAATTGCACACCTCACTCACCGTCCTCGGCTTAGGCCATTCTTTAATAGCTCGAACCTTTGCCTCATCAACATGTATTCCTTCAGCGCCAACGACATAGTCCAAAATAATAAGTTGTTTGTTAAAAAACTGCACTTCTTAAGATGGATAAATAATTGATTTTCTTGCAAAACTGTCAATACTTGCTGTAGGTGCTGCACATGATCATCTTTAACGTGACTGTATATTAGAATATCATCAAAATAGACAACTACAAATTTACCAATAAAAGGCTTCAGAACTTGATTCATCAACCGCATGAAGGTACTAGGCGCATTGGACAGTCCAAATGGCATGACTAACCATTCGTACAATCTATCCTTAGTCTTGAAAGCTATTTTCCACTCGTCTCTAGGTCTAATTCGGATCTGATGATAGCCACTCTGCAAATCAATCTTAGAAAACACTTTGGAGCCATGTAGCATATCTAGCATGTCATCAAGGCATAGAATTGGAAACCGGTACTTGATCGTAATCTTATTGATGGCCCGACTGTCCACGCACATGCGCCAGCTTCTGTAGAGACTTGAAAAAAAAAAAAAAAAAAAATAAAATAAAATAAAATAAAATGAAATAAAACAAGGAAGCAAGAGAAAAAGGAAAAAGAATAGAAAGAAAAAGGTGTCGGCAATGTGTGGGTACTAGTGTGTGATGTTTATAGAATATATATTATAATGTATACAAGTGAAGTAGCAAACAAGAAAGATAAGAAAACAAAAGAAAAAGGAAGAAATGAAAAGTCAAATAAAGTGGCTGCATGGTGTACGTGTGGTATGTTTGTGTGTCTTATATATTATTATATGATATATATATCAAATCTCAAAGTGAGACAAGAAAAGTAATAAAGGAAAAAAAAATGAAAAAGTCAAAAAGGGGGGGGCGTGGGTTACAGCCGAGAGAGAGATAGCAGTGCAGGAAAATTTTGCATATATATATATGTGTGTATAGGAGTGGTGTACAACAAGAGAAATTAGAGAGAAAAAGATCAAAGTGGCGGTGCAATAAAATACTATCAGTCTATATTTAGGTATGTGTGATAGCAGTACAGTGAGGCAGTGAAGCAGGGGATGTGGGCTGTTCCAAAAAGGGGTTTTCGTTTCTTTTAAATTTGATGGGTTAAATTCATGTTGGTGAGGGGGAAATTTCAGATCTTATGCAGAATTTGGGTTAATGATTTGTTTAAATTGGGGAGAAGAAGAGGGGGCTACCGTAGGTGAGGCGGTGCAATAGGATAAAGAAAGAGAAAAAGAAAAAAAAAGAGAAACAGAGGAAGGAACGGTAGCCGCTGTTTCGGCAAAGCAGCAGCAGCGCTGCGCAGGGGCAGTAGTAGTGCTGCGCTGTGCTGTGATGTGTGGTGTTTGTGGGTCGATTTGGCGCAGCAGGTTCGATGGGCGTCGTGGTCGCTGAGCTGAATCTTGAGGCTGTTACTGGAGTTGCGTCGTGTTGAGTTTGTGCAGGTGGGAATTTTTGATCCAGCCGTGTTGCAGATTGAGGCCACGGTGGACTGTTCCGACATGATTGGAAGCTTGATATAGGTGTGAAATTGTAAGAGATCATTTCGTATATATATTATATTGTGTGTTGGTTTGGACGGTGCAAGAAAAGAAATTGAGAACTAATAAAGAAGAAGATGGCTGTTGCGTGATGAAATTTGGAGAATTGCTAGCGGCTGTGAAAGGCTACTGTGATGAAATTGGGAAAAAACCAAGAGGAAATTTGGAGGGATTGATGTGGTTCCTGTGATAGATCGGAGAGTGAATTTGTGGGAAAGTTGAGAGAGAGGGAAAGGGAGATGGCGCAGCAGTAGTGCTGCATGGAAATGGCAGTTGCGGCTTGAGGAAGAACAGGCCGTGAGTACAGCAGGGCCACTGGAGGAACTGATGCAGTTCCTGTGATGGGCTTGAGGTAGAACGTGCAGCTGTACGGAAGGCTGACCGGCATGTTCGGCATAAGAAGAGAGCTTAACAATTTCAATGGCTTTAGGTAGTGGCAAACTAGAACGGAACAAGAGCTGTACAGAGGTAGCAACGTGGTAAAATACTGAATTTTAGAAGCATGAATAATTAGATTGATCGTGGAATTTCATTTTTTTTGCATAGAAACTGTTTTAGAAATTCAAATTTGGAATCCAGAAAAAAAAAAAAAAATACAGGAAGGAAACACAGCCGCTAGGCTAAGTTTTGTAATTTTATTTGGGTCAAACCGGGTTGAGTCTAACCCAACTCACCCATTCAGATGGCTGCCTAATACTGTTACTGTATGGGTAAAATTTTAGATTCGAGTTCGGAAGGTGTTTGGTTGAAAAGGAGAAGCTATTCAATGATTGGCTTAGCTTAAAAATGAAAATGTACAGGAAAAACAAAAATAGAAACTTATTGAAATTGAAAAAAATTATGGGCAGATTAAAATAGAAATTGTGAGATTTTAATTATGCCAAAAAATTATAGTTAATTATGAATCAACCCGAGGAATAAATTAATTAAATATTAATTTAATTCATTAAAAAAGAGAAATTATCAAAACGCCCTTAAGTCAGAAAATAGTCCAATGGACTCCGATTAAAATAAAAGAATAGTGAATTCTAATTATTCCGAGCATCCCAGACTCAACCGTGGAGTCTGATTTGCGAAAAGAGACCTCGGGAATTGGAAAACCGTGAAAGGACCAAATGACCATTTTACCTTTTAGGGTACAAATGTCCAAATTGAATTCCGCAAAAGCCTGAACCGACTTTGTTTGGCACTTCGGATTCAATGGTGAAGCCTAATTGAGTAAAAGAAATACCAATAATAAAAAGGCATAAAATTTGTTGAATAACATAAATTTGTGTAGCGACATATATTGAGACCTGTTTGTGAATTTTAGGAATATCGAAGCGAAAGGCGAGGACCCTTTAAACATATGCAGTGGGCGGACTGAGCTATCCATCAGTTGATTAGACTACGTAGTGGACACGACTTCTGAGGGTTGAGATAACCCGATCAGGTATGGTACTTTGCTAAGTAAGGAATAAGATTAAATTAGGATTGATGTGCATATTGATTGAGTGATTCTTGTGCTTATTTGATGATAGAAAATCACATAGGAGTTATTGCTTTGAGACACTTTGAGTTGATTGTTTATGTGCTTCCGTGCTCTTTATGATTATTTAGGAGTAGTGATTTACTTCTTGAGTTGTCATCATATGTGATTTATGTTTTAGAAGGATTGTTGATATTGTGACATGTGGATTTGCGTAAGTATTGAGATTGATTGTGCATGATGCGTACATTTGTGGATGAAGTCTTATGATTCAGATGCTATTGTTATTTTTAAGAGGACGATATTGTTTAAAAGGCATGCTTTATGCATTGGTGAACTGTTTTATTGCGATTGCGATATTGCATGATGAAATTATGGCATATTGGCATACTGTGATTCCTTGAAAGCATAGTGTGGGTCAGCACGAGGTGCTGTGCATTATGAGGGCGTAGGTCCTGTGGTGAAAAATCGAAATTCTGACCAACATCAGTACCATGGGCTGATGGGGGCGGACCGTGAAGTGGGACATAGGTGATATAGAGTTGCATGTGTGCGTCACGCATATTGACATCGCATTGTAGAAATTCATGAATGTGATATTGATTTTGTATGGATGTATTATATAAATTGTCATCACATCATATGAATGATTAGGGAGGCATGTAGACATACATGTACACTTGCACATGCCACAACTTAATTTTGTTCCTTGCATTAGTATTGTACCATACCAGCAGTTGAGCTGACCCATTCGTGGGAACCATATTTCAGATGACACTCCCAACACCTGAGATTTGAGGAAGTCTAGCCGAGTGGAGGAGACTTGATTGTAGATGGATATTTGGCGCGAGAGGCGTGTTTTGTGATGTACGGGCTTAAGCCCAATGATATATATGTTGTATCATGGTAGTATATTTTCGGTTGTATAATTAGGCGATGTATATTTAACTTTGATAAGATTGTGGCCATCGAGTGAGGATGGATTGTGATGTGTTTGTATATATATGATGTATTGTGATTATCAGGGGGAAAAAGGCTCGAAAAACAAATGAAGTTCTACCGAAATTTTTTTAAAACAGGAATGTATGTAGGCTTGTATCTAAATTAGTTAAATTGCTATTTATTTATTTATTCGTCTATTTCGTTTCGTCTTTTATTTCGTTCAGTCACGTCCCCGGGTTCGGTCGGGAATTCGGGGCATGACAGCTTCCATCCTTCTTAGGGGTCAGAAGAGCTGGTACTGCGCATGGACTCATGCTCTCTTGAATAAACCCTTTTTTTAAAAACTCTTCCATCTTTTCCTTTATGATCTCATTTTCTTTCGGGCTCATTCAGTAGCGTGGAAGATTAGGCAAACTAGCTCCTAGCACCAAGTCAATATAGTGCTGAATGTTCCTCATGGGAGGGAGGTTTTCTGGTAGGTCGTCGATTGTTAGATTCTTAAATTGGTCTAATAACGGTTGTACCTTTTCTGGGATATCAACAGCCTTAACATCTTTTTCTTCAACCACTAATGAATTTACCACCAAAGCATAGACCATTTTGGCTTTCTTAGTGTCCGCAACAAAGTCCCTACCAGAATCTATGATGGTTAGAAAAGACTGTGGTGGTGCCTTAAACTCTGTAGACGGTGTAGTTGGAACCATAATGATCTTGTGCTTCCCCCACGCGAATAGATACATATTATCTCGGCCCTTATAGGTGGCCTGCCCAATAACACATGGCTGACATCCATATCGACTACATCACAAACCATGTCAGACTGATAGTGCTTCCTAATTGAAATCGGGACTTTACAAATCTCTGTAACTTTTACCGTGGGACCTTTCTTTATCCATCCAATGGAGTAGGGCGAGGGATGCGTTTTAGTGGGTAAATTGAGGTGTTTAACCACTTTTGAAGCCACAAAGTTTTCGCAACTACCCATATCCATAATCAGGTCACAAACTTTTCGGTTGATGGAACAGCAAGACCGAAAAATATTATTTCGCTTACTGGGGTCCTCCTTCTTAGGTGTGAACAAAACACGTTGCACTACACAATTTAACCTTTCTCTGTCCTCCACAATAATTTCTATATCATAAGCATCCTTGTTGTAATCCTCTGCATACTTTTCATCTCCCTCGTTTTCAATTAGGTTGGCCATTCTCCATTCAGGACAGTTGTTTGAATAATGACCTGGTTTCCCACATTGATAACAGTTACCAAGCACTGGTTTAGTGTAAGGACTGGGAGCAGCGTTGGGAGGGGAAGCACTCTACGCACCCCGAGTGCTACCAATGTTGCTCTGAGTAATACCATTATCGCCATTACCCGCAGTTTCTTTGGGTTGGTTGGGATGAATCTGGATGTCCTTATTGTTCTCAACAGCACTGAGGATTGAATTTGTGATATTCTAGCGATAGTAGCTGGAATTGCTTCTGGTTTTTTCCATTAATTTCGCTTTCAGGGCCATATTATATGCCTCATCCACATCCCAAAGAACCTATAGACTGATTTTATCTCGAATGGATGGCTTCAAACCATTGAGATATCTGGCAACCCTTTGACTTTTGATCTCAGACAGGTTATTCTGGTCAGCCAATCGGGAAAAATCCGTAGTATAACAAAAAACAGATCTGTTTCCTTGCCTGCAATTTTGGTACAACTGTAACAAATATTGTTCATAATCTGGTGGCAAGAATCGTGCCATGAACAGTTGTTTCATCTTGCGCCAACTGCCAACTAGGGTCTTTCTCTACTGTCGTCTGTTGACCTGCAACTGGTCCCACCAAACTATAGCGCCTCCCTTTAATTTGTAGGCTACCATAAGAACCATCTTTTCTTCTGGAACCTCCATCATAAGAAGGAACCGTTCAACCTCGAAAATCCAATCTAATAAATCCTCGATGTGTAAATTCCCATTAAAACTAGACACATCAGAGTTCATACGGTAATCCTGCATGTTTGGATTTCGCCTCTCAAATCTGTTGCCTCTTGTAAATTGCTGATATTTGCCATGAATTTGATTTCTTCCGATAAACTCCTCCTCGTTCTATTCTAATTCGTTTCCATAGATAGGTTGCTTAGAAAAATGTCTATTATGCCCAGGATTATTAAAATCAGGATGGGCTCGGGCAAATCCCTTAGCGCTTTCCCTGATGTTACTTTCACCACTAGGCTGGCCTTGGGCAAGTCCCTCAGCGTGGTTCCTGTCAGCGTTGGCCCCTTGGTCGGCATCTTGTAGTTGAATCCCACGAATAGCTTCATGGATCTCCAACACCATAGCCTCCAGATTGTCCACCTTACGACTAACGTCAATAAGGGTAGGGTTCTCACGTCAGTCACCGTCGTTAGCCATTGCTAGGTAGAACCTTGCTCTGATACCACTTGATACGATGACCGTGACAGATCAATATAACGTATTAATCCTAAAACCTTTGAAGCCACAAAGGAAGAGAATAACTCTCAAAGAGAATGATTGTAATATTCAAAAAAAACTACTCTGCTCTTGAAGGCTACCTACAAGCATATATAAATACTAACAGAAATCCTAACTTTAGAAATCCTAAATTTAGAAGGAATACGAAAACAAGGAAATTAACTAAAAATAGCAAACTGATTTCCCATTAATTTTGGGAATTTATTCTAGGGGTTATGAATTTTAAATCCTTCCTTAAATGGCATCTTCCTTTGATTGCTCCATGAACTCCAAGGCTCGTCGTCCTATGTCAATTACTTACACATCAAATTCATGGAGAAAAAGATGGTGGTCACTTGGGCACCAAAGTCATGTACCTAGAGAGAGATGAATTGCCAAAAGTCATAGACACAAGAGTTGCAAAAAGGACATATTAACTCGTGCCCATAAATTCATAACTTTTAGAATCTTCTTTCTTTCTTTCTCTCTCTCTTGGTGTGTGTGTGTGTGTATGTATAAATATATCACATGCATTGCATATGTATCAGGAACTTTACATGCAAATTATGGCTTTTCTCCATACTTTTCCTAAAGATCCCAACTACAGACTAACTCGTGCCCACCACCATTAGAATATTCTTGCATGCAAACTACGTACCTAGAATTTCACATGCCACACGTTTAGCAAAAAGAAAAAGAAGTTAAAATTGTGGCTTTTCTTTATTCTTTTCCCAAAGGTTTAAAGGTCCCAACTCCCAACTACATCACACTCGTGTCCACCCCTTTTTATCCTAAAGAGACACCCCAACTCGTGTCCAGCCCCCCTTCTCTCTCTCTCTCTCTCTCTCTCTCTCTCCCTTTGCAAGGGGATTCAGTGGCCCTATTAGGATTGAAACATGTGAATATTATGAATGGAAAGTTTGGACACAAAGGATTGAAACAAATGACCTTTCAAAATTAAGGACTTTATTTCCCAAAATTACTTATTTAGATTCTTGATTGAGACTTCTTAAAGGAATTTCAAAACTTAAGCATTATTTTCTCCTTAATAATTGAATATAAAGGACAAAACTTTAGCCTTGTTAGAAGCATATTAAGGTTAGTTCTATTATTATTATTGTGATCTTAGAGTTAAGATTAGTGGTCACAGTGTTTGTTTCCTTTTCTATTACTTACCTTGAATAACTCTTGTGACTCTCTTGTATAATTAAGGAAATCTATGGTACAATTTTAAATCAAGCAATCTAATACAATGTAGTCAATTAGGGTTTTTTCCTTTTCTCTCTTCTCTCTTTATTCTTTTCTTTTACTTTATTCTACCAAATTTAACATGGTATCAAAGCCTTTTCTAAGCCACATGGAAACAATCGCAAATACCCCTTTTACACTGTTAGAAATCCAAAAGAGATTGTGCAAAACAAAGCTTTGTGGTTGAAGCGGAATCAAAAGTGCACGACTATTGACCAACAAAGAAATATAAAGAAAATCCCAAGAAGAAGTATAGTAGGATTAGTCACCATATTAGGGTTAGCCACTATACACTATGATGGACTATTTCATTTTCTTCTTCTTTCATTTTGTAGGATTTTTGATAAACAACTCTTGTGACTTACCTATATAAGGAGATTTCTAATATAATTTCAAATCAAGCAATCTAATACAATGTAGTCCATTAGAGTTTTTCCATTTTCTCTCTTCTTTTTTACTTTATTCTACCAAATCTAACATGGCATCAGAGCCCTTTCCAATACTCGTGGAAACAATTGCAAATACCCCATCTACACTAATAGAAATCTAAAAGAGATTGGGTAAAATAAAGCTTTGTGGTTGAAACGAAATCAAGAAAGGACGACTATTGGCCAAAACCACATTTAAAGAAAACCTAAAGAAACAAAACACATAGAGCCCTTCTAGTTTGACCCATGAATACAAATCTTTCTTGGTGGCATGGTTTTTAACGGCAAATGATTGTTTGTTGGTTGAAGCATGAAATGGTTGTAACGTTTCTTAATAGTGGAAAATAAATAAATAATGGATAATATTACTTTTACATGATAATAAGTCTCACAAACATAATAATGAGATGGAAAGAATTTAAACAACATAATATGGAGTGATGATATATGAGGCATAAATGAAAAATGGTAAAAACTTGAATTGTAGAAATCACAAAAATGTGTAAGGTTTTTTGGGCTTTGTTCGAATAAAGGAGCTGTTCGTTCGAACAAGCACCCGAATGAACACAAATCTCATTTTTTTTTCTTCTCTTTCAAACTCTCTTAAGCCAAGGGGGAAATTAGAGTTTGGGATTTTCATGAATTTCTAAGCCATAACAACACCACAATGATTCATCTCTAGGAAAAATCTCATCGATTGAAAAGTTAGGATTTCAAAATTTCTTTAAGAACAAAAGGTAAAATTTGGGGCTTTTCATTTCCTTTTCAAATTTCTTGCAATTCTTTGTAGATCTAGTTTGGTTGAGTGAAATAAATGGTGGAAATCCTTTCTTAAGTTTTGGGAGCAAGGATTTAGACTTGAAATTGGAATCTCTATCTCTCTCTACATATAAATTCACACTTGTTTTTGAGGTAGAGCTTCTAACCTAGGTGAAGGATGAATGTTAGGGAGAAAACATACATATTATGACATCTCTATGGATCATGTCGTATGAAAAATGTGTAGAAAAATTAAGTAAATTGCTTGATGGATTTGTAAATGAATGTTACATGTTTAACCCTTGATAGAACTTGTCTAGAATGTTGATATATGTATTCGACGCATGGTTTTGGCTTAAAATTTCTTTACTTGAATGCTCAAGAATTATTTACTTGTTAGTCATGAACTTATAGAAAGTTGATATGCCTACCAAGTGTTTGATAAAATGCTTAAATGATTGTGATGATGTTGTATTGTGAAATTATTAGTTGTATTGCGTATGTGGTTTTTTTTCTTTGATGTGAATGATATTATTCCCTTGACTGCCTTTGATTTGAATG
This sequence comes from Nyssa sinensis, assembly GCA_008638375.1. Lineage (NCBI taxonomy): Eukaryota > Viridiplantae > Streptophyta > Magnoliopsida > Cornales > Nyssaceae > Nyssa > Nyssa sinensis. The sequence continues at coordinate 16,249,286 of CM018031.1, forward strand.
AAAGATTAAAAAAATACTTTGAGATAGATGAATAAAAATGTAAAATAGTTGAAGGGTTGAGAAAGAGGAAGAAATGAATGAAGAAATTATAAGTTGAGAAAAGGGAAGTCATGGATAGTTACCTAGGATTTTGTGACGGGGATTGTGTCTCCCTTCCATTACGAATCGTAACTCCGAGCTGGTGGTAGTATGTTTACATCGGGTTAGTAGCCCGAAAAGCACTTGGGCTCAACTGGGGGCCATTAGGTAGTCTTAAAGGATTACAGAAGAAGTGTAAGTATAAAGTAATACTGTTGAGATGAGTAAGGTGATGATAATCTAAGAGTGTCCTTTTTTGTTATATTCTTGTGTAAGAATTGAATTGTGCTATTATTGTTGTATTGATATTTTCATTTCGTTGGATTAAACAATGAATGTTATCGAATTGAAATGTTTGGTTGACACTATTCTTGGCACATGCCTACACCTGTCACTGTTCATTTTTCCCTTTGTTTAGTTGCTTTACTGGGGTTATTGTTTTGACCCCTAATAGATGCAGGTAGTAGCAATGAGCTAGCACATTGATGACATGGATTAGAAAGACATCTTTTTTGGACTCTTATGTTTATTTTTTAGAATGTAAAAGGCCCTATGGTATTTATATATTGATGTACAGGCTTAGAAGCCTTAATGCGACTCGTATTCTTTTGACTTAGAATTAACAATCACATGATAAATACACTTTCGAGATTTATGTATGTAAGTCTTGTTGGGCTATATGGATAGTATGTGAATGGACATTTATGTTATAAAAACTCAAGTGAGAATATGTTAATCAAAATATAGCTTGGAATGCATAGGAAATTTTTTATTTAGTTTGACCTTGATTTACAAGGTCACCCACTGGTCTTTGGGGCCGGGGTGTGATAGTAGTTACAAAGGTCAGGATGCGTTTGGCGTAGCTTTTGGAGGCTCGTGGACCCCAAAGACCTAGCAAAAAAATCGGCCGCATTAAACGATGGATGGCGATCTTGTGGTGGAGGACTATGCACACTATAAGAAAAGAAGGTATTAGTGCGGAAACTATTAGTAGCACACAAAAAAGCATTGCTAATAGTGCCCTTTAGCGACGCACATAGCAACCATTGCTAAAAGGCATTAAAAATAGGGTTCCCGCCCAAAATTGTTGACGGGTAACTTTTAGCGACAGACAGGGAAGTATTTGCGACGCATACGTGCCTCGCAAATATTGGAAACTATTAGCGACATTTAAGAGTGAAGACTTCTTTTATCCATCCATGGTGTCTAGGTGGAGATTTTAATGAGGTCTTGAAATTCGGAGAGAAAAAGGGATAGCTTTGTAGAGATATGGGATGTAAGATTTTTTTGACTTTGTAGAAAATATGGAGGTTATTGATATTCCTCTCATGGGAAGAAAATTTACTTGGAACAATTTTCAAGTTGATTGTAAATGGAGCAGATTAGATAGATTTATTCTTGAGCAAGAATGACTTGAAAAAATTAAGTTTAAGCAATAAGATCTGGATAGAATAATGTTGAATCATAGCCCTATTCTTTTGATGAAAGATATTAGCGATTAGGGTCCAAAACCCTTTAAGTTCTTGAATGTTTGGCGACTTCATCCTTTTTTTCACTAAGTTGTGAATAAAGCTTGGGAGAATATGCATTTTTATGGATGGTCATGATTCAGAATTTAAAGAAGTTTCAAGGCTTAAAGGTGATCTTAAAGAATTGGAACTCTTTGGTGTTTAGTAATTTGGAGGTGAATTTGAAGTTAATAGAAAAGGATCGGAACTGGATTATTTGGATCTTCTTTAAAAATCAAGAGGTCTATCGACTAGTGAAATGTTAAAGAAGAGAGATTTACAACCTGAATCTTGGAAATATAGTAGAATTATTGAATGGACTTGGTTTGAGAAATCCAGACTGAACTGGGCATTGAAGGGTGACAAAAATACCAAGTTTTTTTTTTCACCTAGTAGCTAATGATAGATAGAGTTGGAATTTTTTGGGCTCTTTAGAGATCAATGGTCGCAATGTTGAAGATTCTAAATTAATCAAAGAAGAGGTTGATGCAGAATGGAAACGTGCTAGGAGAATCGAACATGTCGAATTCATTAGTAACAAAGTAACATGGGGACTCTTCACCCAACAAGAGGAAATAATTCTCCAAAATTTGTAACTAATATTTATTAATAAAAAAGTATAACCATAAAGATATATTACATTATATTTATAGCGCTAGAATATTCCTATTTTGACTAGGAAACCAAAACTCTTATTTTTATACTAATCCTACTACAATAAAGATTAATAATTCGAATAGAAAACTATTAATTCCTATATTTCCTATTATAATTCTAATAAAACAAGGAAGCTAAATAAATTAGGAATAAATTAAAATTAGAAACTAAACAATCCTAATACAACTCTAAAATAACTTTCCTTATTTTTAGGGTCCTATATTTCTCATACATCAGTCTTTCCCATTTGAAAACAACTCATCCTCGAGTTAATTGGATGTATGCGACCACGAACTCGTCCATAACCTGATAATAACGATTAAATCTTTTTAAGGATAATTGAATACTCAAAATTTTCTACTACCACATCTTTCATGAAGTTTGTAACTCTAAACTCTTCTTTTGATGATAATAATGTTCCTGTAATAGAACAAAAATTATCTTCTTATTCCAACATAATTTCAATCTTCTTGGAAACATTATAATCATCTTTCATAAGTTCAAGTTCATCCTCATATTTGGCATTGACTATTTTCATAGGGATTTCGTCATTCTTTGCCACAAAATTTTCAATTAATTCATTTTTTTTTTTTATCATTTGCATCAACTGTTTTAGAAACATCTATAAAAATAAATTCAACTTTATTTTCTATTGACTCCTTGTGATCATCTTTAATGAATGAAATAACTTGATCTGTATCTCCTATGATAGGAGGGTATTCTATAAGAACATTGACTTCTTTCAACGATTCGATATGTGTAGCCTTATCAGTTAAAGTTAATTCAGAAATTTCAGATTTTAATTGTGGTTTTTCTCGGTGCTTTCCTATGTTGGCTTGTATTTATTTTCTAAAATCTGTAAATAATTTTTAGGTAAAAATCTAATCATCAACAAGTTCATCATTCTTGGCCATGAACGAATGTATCTTTTTCAATTTAATTTTCTATGCCTTTGTACATCAACCACTATCTTTTTGTGAATCCAGTGACTTTATTTTTTGCCCAAAATATATTTTTTCTTCTAGAAGTCTCAAACTATTAAGACAATTATCTAAATCATAAACTCAATCATAAATGTTTTTAAAATAAAACTTATAATCAAAATCAAGAAGTCATTCATAATTGTGAATAGCTCTGTCTTCAAGCTGACTTTGGGAAAATCCTCCAGCTAGAGGCATTGAAATTGAGTTGCATGAGTTTCTATTATATAGCACCAAGCTGATCGTTGATCTTCGCTAACTGTTGACCGTGGTTATTAATTTTTCCCATACAATCTCCATCACACAACGAACGTCAATGGGATTTGGGTTCTCGACTCCGTTGTTTGCCATTGTGCTAGGAAAATCCTCGCTCCAATACCAAATGATACGAAACAGAAACATGGAAAGAGAATTGAAGGCGTCGAATTCCTTAATAATAAAGTAACATAGGGATTCCTCACCCAATAAGAGAAAATTATTCTCCAAAATTCGTAATTAGTATTTATTGATAAGAAAACATAACCATAAAGACATATTACATCATATTTATAGTGCTAAAATACTCTTTTTTTGACTAGGAAATCAAAACTCCTATTTTTATACTAATCCTGCTACAATAAAAACTAGTAATTCAAATAGGAAACTACTAATTCCTATATTTCCTATTCTAATTTTAATAAAATAAGGAAACTAAATAAATCAGGAATAAATTAAAATTAGAAACTAAACAATCCTAATACAATTCTCCTTATTTTTAGGGTCCTATGTTTGTCCTACGTCAAAGGTGTGGAAGTATTTTAAGTTTAAATTTTATGAGACCTAGCTGAAAAGGCCATCGTTAAATGGTTCAGTTAAGGTAGTTCTAAAAGACTCATAGAGGAATTACCTAGAGGATCCATTTTATAAATCTGAAGAATGGGGTACAAGTAAAGACTATAATGGAAATTAAGCCCCTGATCCCTATAGTATGTATCTGATGTTTGTGAAGAAATCTTAGAAAGTTGTCAAGTTTGATCCGTTACCGTTATTGAAGAGTTTCATTCAAACAATAGATTGGTTAAAGGTTTAAGTTCTACTTTTATAACTTTTAACTCCAAAGAATGATAACCCTTCTTCTTTAGGTAAATATAGACCAATAGTTTGGTTGGATGTGTTTGGTGGTTGTCATGAATTCACCCGAATTCTTGATGACCCATTTGCGACCCAAGATGACCCGAAAAATAGGCAATGTGTGGGCCCGTTTTTGTTTTTGGGCCTATTTTTCTTTTATATTGTAATCCACTTATATAAGGGTATTATCTTTTAGGGTTTTGAAGGAGAGAGATGAGAGCCATCATTTGGGAATAAGAGGTTTCCAATTTTAGGAGTTTTTGCTCTTTTTAATCTCTTTGATAAATAGTGAACGAATTATCGCTACCTGTAGACGTAGGTATCTTGTCGAACCATGTAAATCTTGTGTCTTCTCTGTTCGTTTTGTTTTGTTTTTGCTCGTTTGAGATTGATTTATTGTTTGTTTGATCGCTTTCGCACAACAGGATGTGTGTACAAAATTCTAGTCAAAGTATTGGCAAGAAGGATAAAAAAGTTCTTTCTTTCATTATTGGGGAATCCCAATCTGCTTTTTAAGTGGGAGGAATATTAGGGATGGAACCCTGATAGCTAATGAAGACATCGATTGATGAAAAAAAGGGTAAGGTTAGAGTTCTATTGAAACTTGATTTCGAAAAGGCATACGATACTGTAAATTGGGCCTTCTTATTTGACATAATGGTGATCTTTGGCCTTGTTTCGAGATGGATCAAGTGGATGAATGAGTGTGTTGGTTCTTCCTCTTATTCTATTATGGTACATGGCTCTCCCACTACAAAGTTTAGAAGCTTTAGAGGTCTTCATCAGGGAGATCCCTTATCCTCTTTTCTATTTATTATGGTGGCTGAAGCTTTGAATATTTTATTCAATAGAGTAAAGGATTTGGGTTATATCATAGGTGTTCAAATTGGAAAAAATGTTCTTAGTATCTCTCACCTTCTATTTGTCGATGATGCGATGGTATTTTGTGAAGTGAATCATGATGAAATCTTGAATGTAAAAAGAATTCTACGATTTTTTGAGGTATTATCCGGATTGAAAATAAATTTCAACAAGAGTATTTTGTGTGGAATTGGAATCTGTCACGCCCCGAATTCTTGTGAACCCGAGGCGCGAGTAACGAAACCAAAAGAAAATGAAATAAAGGACAATTTAAACGGATTCAACTCAAACTTACATTCATTTCTTTCAATGTACATCCATGTAAAGCACAATCAATAAAAACATTCAATATGTCATTTGGGCTTAAACCTTACATCACAAAATATGCTCTCACGGGTCAAATATCTTTCCAAGCTCACATCTCTTCCACTCTGCGAGACTTCCTCAAGTCTCAAGTGCCGGGAGCGTCATCTGAAATGTGTTATCCCACGAATGGGTTAGCTCAATTATTGGTATAATATATTGCTAATGTAAGAAACAAAATTAAGGCGTGGCATGTACAAGTGTACAGTTATATCTACATGTCATTCAATATCATTCATACAATGTACTAGCAATAATCTACATGCCATCCGACTCATTAACATAATTTAAGGCGTGACATGTGCAAGTGTACATTCATTTCTACATGCCTCCTTAATCATCATACACTGTACTGATCATATCCATAAAACATCTATACAAACTCTATGCCACATCCATGAATTCATTAATACAATGTAATGAAAATGTGCGTGACACACTTGCACAACTCTATGTCACACCCATGTCTCGCTTTACGGACCTTCCCCGCAGGCCTGCAAGTACCTCAATATGTCTCGCTTCAAGGTCCGAACCTCGTCTGGCATGCGAGTACCAATGGCCGATTTTGAGTTTTTCACCATAGGATCTACACCCTCATAATGCACAGCACCACGTGCTCAACTCACACCATGTTCCAAGGAATCGCACTATGCCAATATGCTTTGATCCCACCATGCCATAATGTAATCTCAATAAAGCATCTTATCCATACATGAAGCATGTTTTAGACAATGTATCACACAATAACATTCCAATCACAAAATCCCTTCATCAAGGGTACATGCATACATAGTTCACTTAAACACATGCTTTAAGTTACACTGTAACACCCCAATTACTTAACTGGCATGTTTTGTGTATTGAAAACTGTTTTGGGAATGAAATGTCAGGTTTAGCTAATTTAATGTCTATTTTTAATAGTGATAAAACTCGAATTAGCTAATTATGGGAAACTCAAGAAAATAAAAACTGACATTGAACCATGGTCAATGAAAGATATTCTGAGTAGGAAGTGACAGAAAGAAACCGCACTGAAAAAGGAGTTACGGATTGGGAGTTAAGGCCAAAACAGTGAAACTGGAATTCTGCGACAACCAAACAGGGCCTTAACCAGAAAAATAGGAGAAAATGGTCACTTGGGAGGCCAAGGGGAATTGAACCCTTGACCTACCAAGGTAAGTAATTCTGTCCCAAAAAGTTACCAACTAAGCTGTTGGTTACTTTGTGCATATATACAGTAATATATGTATATAACCTATAATCTTGCCCAAGCCACCGCCCAAATTGGCCAATGGCCTTGCATGCATTCCCTTCATCATAGCCCTCCATCACCTCCATCAGTCAATCAGCCACTAACTCCACTAAGGGCAGAGATACACTCATATATGTGTATAGCCCTATATGTATATATATACATAACTTGCACCAAGAATTCTCTCTTTAAAGAATTCTGAAATGCCAAACAGTGAGAGTGTGTGAGTTCTGTTGTGTGTACATAGGGTTGGCTGAGAGGGAGAGAGAGAGAGAGAGAGAGAGGAAAGGAAGTTTGTGTATGCATATGTGTTGTGAGAAATTTGGCCATTAGAGAGGAAAGGTGAAGGCTTGAAGTTGAAGTGCATGACCTGAGGAAGCTTGAGGAGCACTGTGATGATTCTGGACCAAGCCACCGAGAGAGAGAGAGGGTCACTGTTGAAGGTAAATCTCCAAATTTGCCTCATTTCTTATTTTGATTTTTGGAACTGTTTTGATAGATTGCTACGGGTGTAGACTGCATGCATGGTTATTTTTGGTCCTAAGAATTAGTTTTGAGCATACTGTGTGTGTTGGAGGTGTCGGGTTGGCCAAGAACCATGAAAACCGAAGGTGACCTCCATTAATGGACCTTGGAAAACCCAGGTCTGAATCAACCCTAGCAGATTGGAATTCCGAGCATTGAAGCTCAAAATAGATCTACCAGAGACCCTAAAAACCCTAACCCGCGACCCTAAAACTCTAAACAACACCCTTGAAAAGTTAGTTGCAGGTTCGGGTGTAAACTGTCATTTTTTATTTGGATGCTTTAAACCCATTTTATTGATTGAGGATTGAACCTACACACTGTGAGGACCACGTAGCTTCAAACCACACCAAAAATGGTTGAGAAATGGGGACGTATTGACGAGTTTCAGGTCACGGTTATCACTTTGTAAACAACCACTTAGAGGTTGATACAATGCTTGAAATCGATGCCAAAATGTTAGTATCAAGTGCAGAAATCGAATGAAGTAGGAACCAGCTGAAAACCGTGTCCCAAATCTCACGAAATAGAAAGTGAAAAATCTGCAGAAATTACGGCAACACTGAGGCAGTTAGTAGGGAAGACAGAGTTGACCCGGCCGAGTCGACCGAGTCGAGATGAGTTGGGCCGAGCCAACTCGGACATGTGTCAAACAACGGGACTGCCACCACATTAATTAAACTGCGTCGTTTTGGAATACTGGTTTTTTTAAATTATTTTAGGGCTGACGTCATCATGACGTCAGCATTGTGACCAACCGGTCAGAACCGGACTGAACCAGACCGGTTCAGTTGCAAAGAGACTGAACCCTTTGGTTCAGTTTTGAACTTTTAAATATTTACAAACTGACCCCCACTGTTTAACAGAATTACACTAAGGCCCAGATTTTGAAAATCTTTTGCAATTATACCCCTGAAAAATTAAATAAAATAATAAAATAATAATTTTATTAAAAGGGAATAATTACCATATTGCCCCTGGACCTTAAACAAGTCAAACCAAGTCCGAATTTAATGAATGAATAGTGTAATCTTACTATTTCGGGCATTCCGGACTCAATGGCTGAGTCCGATTTGTGAAACCAAGTCCCAAAAATACAGACATGTAAAGGGTAAATGACCGTACTGCCCCTAATGACACATAGGGCCAGATTACACAGAAGGATAGTCCATTTTAACTATGTTGGACATTCCGGACTCAATGGTGAGGTCCGTAATAGCAAATAAAGTACCGAAAAAAAATAACATATGAAATTACCATAATACCCCTGACACTGTACAAGGCCCAAATGAAGTCCGATTAAAACGGAATTAATACCAGTGATAGACCTGACACTTGTGAAACTGTACACATGATTAGATGACGAATCCAAGACAGAAATTATGTGACGGCAAAAATGACCAAAATACCCCTGATATACTCGAACCCAGATTTAAAAGCCGAGAGAGTCTAAATTGACTTTCTTCGACCTTCCGAACTCAATGGTTAGGTCCATATTATGAAAATCAGAACCGATAAATGTGTGAAGACACTGAAACCCTAAGCCAAATGCTTAAGAGGTAAGACCTATGAACTAGCCACTATAAGTTAGTTCCATGAAATCCACCATAGGGTAGACTTACTCAGTCTAAGGTCATGAGTTGATAAATCTTTATAAATTGTTTTAGGCTTAAGGAGAAAAAGAGGAAGGCTCCGTTCATAGCTTCAAACTCAAATATTGAAGGTGAGTAACTTCTGACACTGTTTAGTTACTGTTCCTTGATCTGTTAAATTGTTTCGAATATCATATGTTTTAAATGCAATTGTTTTAAATGCATGCTTTTATCACCGATGACATGGTTTTTAGTTTCTCAAATGATTAACTATACTTCTGATTGATATGCTAGCCCCCTGAACCGTTTATCTGTTTTGATCTATTGAACTTGACTTGGATTTATTTAACTATTAATTCCAAACTGATTTAATTACCATGTGATTTAAGCAAAGATTGAATTCGAAACTCTTACCTGGATATCCGTGTTACTCACTGGGCTTTTTAAAGCTCATTCCATTATTTTAATAATTTCAGGGGAACTCTCAGATGGACGAGTTTAGCAGGTTCAGGACTTAGGGGGAAAATGTTGGAGACCCCCAGATAAAATGATAATCCATTTTTGTGAACCTATACCATTTTTGTACTTTTTGTGTAACTGAACAGATTATGACCTTTTGTGGTGAAACTGTTTTGTAATCTTGATTAAGATAGGACTGACTATGATGTATCCTGAATGCTCTGCCAAGTATATATGTATGCATTCTCTTGTGAAAATTTTGCTGCTTAAATTATATATGTTGAATGCATTATGCTTGGGATTTATATCGGAATGGCCTGTGGTTAGGATTACCGTCGGGGTTTTGCTTTCAAAAAAAAAAAAAAAACTGATAAAACCCGATGGGTGCCTAACTGGCCTTTGTCACGTGCCCCAAATCCGCACAGGGTGGGTCTGGGGGATGTGACATACACATTTCATAATCTCAACAATTCTTGAAAATATAATTCACACACTATACTAACACATGGAATATACATATAGTCATGATCCACATCTATCACTTAACCAACTTTCAAAAAAATAACAAGAAACGCATAAGCATATAAGCAATCAAACAATCATACGGATCATTAAGTCAACATGGCAGTTACTTCCTAACTTAATTCTATTTCTTACTTCGCACAATATATCATACCTGATGGGTTTGTCTCAACCCAAGAAGTCGTACTCGTAGCGTAGCGGAACTAACAATAGGAATGCAGAAAGTCAGACCACATTTTCCTTGTCTTTCGGTGTCCCTAAAATCATAAAATGTAGCTTAGTCTATTGCCACTTGAATTATGTTATTCATCAAATTTTATGTCTTTATTTCATGAGTTTCTATTTCATTAAAATAGACTCTACTATTGAGTCTGGAACGTTGAACAAAGTCGGTTTAGGCTTTCGCGGAATTCAATTTGGACATCCGAGCTAAAAAGGGGAAAATGGTCATTTTGCACTTTTATGGGTCCTTACATCCCGAGACCTCTTTCACAAATTGGACTCCACGGTTGAGTTTGGAATGCTCGAAATAATAAAATTTTACTATTTGTTTACTTAAATCGGAGTTCATTTGATTGCATTTTAATTCAGGGGCATTTTAGTAATTTTTAATGTTATTACGGGTCTTTTATTTTTCAGAACCCCGTCTCGTAAAATGGACCTCACCATTGTTCTCAAAATGGTCGAGATAGTTAAAATACACTAATGACTTGTTTCATTTGGACTTCAGGCTATTTTGTGATATTTAATTTAATTTAATTAATTTAATAGAGTTGAATATAATATATATATATATATATATATATATATATATTGTGTTCAAAAGAGGGCATGGTTGGTAACCGTCCCACTTGGTTCACACGCGCCCTTCCATCCACTTGGTTCTTGGTTCAAGTCGCAAGGGTGAATTTTTTTCAAATTTTTTCTTTTGTCAAACAGTGGATAACGGCCCTATCCAAGGATAGGATATCGGGTTCCAATTAGGTTTAGGAATTAAATCATCTAACCCTATAACCAACTAGGCCCAATCCCATTGTAATTTAAAACTACTGAGCCTAAAACGACACAGCATCGATCAAATCAAAGCCCAAACGATGCCGTGTTGCCTAACCCTATTCATCATCACTTTCGATTTTTCGGTGAGGGCAACTAGGGTTCCGTTGCCATCTCTGGCGACGGCGACCCAACTCTGGCCAGTTTTTACCTCTTTCTAAATGTGGTTTTCTCTCTTTTTTCATAAGGATTCCGATTCTAAACTTCTTTTTTAGATTAGATCACTCGACCCTCACGAAATAAAGGAAACCCGTAGCTCCGGCCGATTAGTCTTTCCTTATTTCATGCCATTCTCTCCACTGTTTGGAGGCCTAATTGCTTCTACAGGTTTCCTGAACAAAGAGGATTAGTTCCCCATTGTTTGTTTCGGTTTTAACACACAAAATATATGAACAGCTGATTATCACCCTCACCTGCAACTCGACATTTCTAACTCATTTCTTCATCTTTTTCATTCATTCTTTTTACAATATTTTTCATTTTTCATGCTTAACAAGACCCATCAGTTTAAAACTAATATCATGCTTTTAAAAACTTTAAAATAGAACTATGCATGAAATACCTTTTCTAATTTTTCTTCTTGATTTTTCTCACTCCCCCTCTTCTTGATTCCCCTCTTGGCTTAGCCTCTGGACATCAAAACTCTCTCAGTTTCTCACTTTGGTCTCTTCTTTTCCGTTTCTTTCCTAACCAACGTATACACTTAACACATACTGTAATGACATGGAATTTTTTTTTTTTTTGAATAAATAAATTTTCTTAGTATTATTATTATTATTATTATTATTATTATTATTAATTATGATTATCAATTATTATTATTATTATTATTATTAATTATGATTATCAATTATTATTATTATCATGTGAGATATGTACATGTGGATATATATATATATATATGATTTATGGGTGTGATGTGTATGTTGTGAGTATGCATGTATGTGTGTATATGTACATGGTATAATGTATTATGTTGATGTATGTATTGTGGTTATATATGTATATATATGAGACATGCAAGTAGGGAGGTTGAGTGTGTCGGCAGTGTGTGTGTATTGGGGTGTGTGTTGTGTGTGCAGGCAAGTGGGTGAGGTGTGTGTGTAATGTGTTATATATATATATATATATATATATATATATATATATATTTGTGTGTAGGATACGAAATCTCAAGCCAACTTAAATGCAAAGTTGAAATAAGAAAAAACAGAGGAGTCAGAGAGTTTAGTCAACAAAAAGGGGCTGTAACAGCTAGGCTGTGAGGGGATAGGTAGAGAGAGAAATGAGAGAGAGAGAGAGAGGGCCATAAAGCTTATGCTAAATAAGTGCATGCGTTGCATGCTTGGGGATGAATCAGAAGAAGAGGAGCAAGGCATTGAAGTTGTGAGAGAGGAAAGGGATTCAGAAGCAAAAATCGAAGAAGGGATGAGGAAAACTCTGAAATAGGTATGTCAAGTGAGTTTCAGTTTTCAAATTTTTAAAGCATGATAAATAGTTTGGAATATAGGGCCATGTAGCTGAATCTAAGGGAAAAATTTTGCAAAAAGAATCGGCTAAAAAGGGTCAGAAATGGGAGAGAAAGGTTGAGTTGTAGGTCATAGTTGGGGGAAATCGGTTTTGATATTTTATGTGTTGAACTTGATTTAAATGGTAGGAAACAAACCCTATTAGGTGCAGAAACTCATTAGAGATGAGTAGAGGCCGAAACAGTTAAGGACCAAGCTCGAAATCATGAAAACATGGTTGGCCGGAGCTATGGTTTGGGGCCATTTCGTGAAGGTCTAAAGGGCCAAACCAAAAAACAACCATGGAAATGGAACCCTTTTAAAAAATGGAAGAAAATGGTATTTTTAAAAAGATGAAAACTGGCCGAAAAATGTCGCCGACGCCGGAGAAGGTGCCAGAACCTCCCTGGAACCCTACCGGGAAAACGGGGTGATGAAATACTGTTTCGGGTCGAGTCTCGGGTTGGTTCGGGTTCGGGTCGGGCTTGGACCGAACCGCCCCTGCCATGTGTCGCCCTGATGTTTTAAATTAAAATGGGTTAGGGGTTGTTTGGTTACAAGGTTAGCAAATTAGAATTGAAATTGAATGTTGGAATAGGGATATCCTATCCCTGTTTTGAGGTTAGCCATTGTTTGGCTATTCAAATTTTAAATAAAAGATTTTAGAATTTCAATTTAACCACAGACCTTTTTAAAAATTAAAATTTGACCCCCCAGAACTTTAATTAATTATAGTCTGACCCACCAGAATATAATATTAATAAAATATTTAAATAATTTAATTATTTAAATGTCGCAAAATAGTCCGAAGTCCAAATGTGACAAGTTATTAGTGTATTTTGACTATCTCGACCATTCTGAGACCAATGGCGAGGTCCGTTTTATGAGATGGGGTCCCAAAAAATAAAAGACCCGTAGTAACATTTAAAATTACCAAAATGCCCCTAGGTTGAAACGCAATCGAACGAACTCAGGATTACGTAAACAAATAGTGAAACTTTATTATCTCGACCATTCCGGACTCAACCGTGGAGTCCAATTTATGAAAAGAGGTCTCGGGATGTAAGGACCCGTGAAAGTACAAAATGACCATTTTGCCCTTTTTAGCTCGGATGTCCGAATTAAGTTCCACGAAAGCCTAAACGTATTTTCTTCGACGTTCTGGACTCAACAGTAGGGTTTAAATTGGCAAAATAGAAACTCATAAAATAAAGACATAAAATTTGTTGAATAGCATAATTCAAGTAGCAATTGAACTAAGTTGTGTTTCATGATTTTAGGAACACAGAAAGACAAGAAGAAGGTGATCTGACCTTCTGTATTATTACTGTTAGTTCTGCTACGCTACGAGGACGACTTCTTGGGTTGAGACAAACCCATCAGGTATGGTGTATTGTGCTAAGTACATAATAGAATTAAGTTTAGGAATGATTTGCATGTTGATTGATTGAATTATATGTTTACTTGTTTAATGTCAGAAAATCACAGAAGGAATGTTGCTTTAAAAGGAAACCTTGAGTTGATTGTTTATGTTACTCATGTACTTCTTGCTACTCCATGGAGATATGATTTATTCTATGTGTTGGGTTGTACGTGATTTATATTTTTGGGGATTTGTTAAATTGTGAACACATGACTTGAGTGTGTATTTTCGTTGATCATGTATTGCGCACATTCATGTGGAAAAGGTTTTGTTATTCAGATGTTGTGATTGCTTTAAGTGGAATACTTTGTTTAGAAGCATGCTTCATGTGTTGGTAAATTGTTTATCTGAGATTGTGTTATTGCATGATGGAATCAATGCATATTGACATAGTGTGATGCATTGAAAGTATAAAGTGGGTTGAGCACGTGGTGCTAAATATGGTACTCAGCTTCCATCGGATGTGTTCCGAAAACGAGACATGGTACTCAGCTTCCATCGAATGTGTTCTGAAAACGAGACATGGTACTCAGCTTCCATCGGATGTGTTTCGAAAACGAGACATGGACATGACATAGAGTCGACATGGACATAGCATAGAGTTGACATGGTTGTGGCATAGAGTTGACATGGTTGTGGCATAGAGTTGGCATGGTTGTGGCATTGAGTTGTGTGGGTGTTTCATGGGCATTGTCACTACATTGCATGGGTAACTTGGACGTTATGTGGATTATTGCTATTGCATGGTATGGATGATTTGGAAGGCGTGTGGACTATTGTTATTGCATTGCATAGATGATATTGAATGCCATGTAGATATAACTGTACACTTGCACATGCCACGCCTTAGATCATGTTAATGAGTTGGACGACATGTAGAATATTGCTAGTACGTTGTATGCATGATGTTGAATGCCATGTAGATATAACTGTACACTTGCACATGCCACGCCCTTAATTTTGTTCCTTGCATTAGCATTACATCAGACCAGCAGTTGAGCTGACCCATACGTGGGATGACTCCCCACAGATGACGTTCCTGGCACTCGAGACTTGAGGAAGTCTTACAGAGTGGAGGAGACAGGAGCTCAGGATGATCTTGGCCCTTGGGAGCATATTTCGAGATGTATTGATATTGTATAAGGGCTTAAGCCCGAATAACATGTCGAATGTTTTTATTTATCGTGCTTTATATGGATGTACATTGAAGGAAATGAATATAAGTTTGCTTTGAATCCGTTAGGTTGTCTCTTATTTACTTTATATTTTATTTACTTTCCGTTCGTTCCGTTGCGCCTCGGGATCGCTGGAATTCGGGGCGTGACACATACATATATACAACTTCACTTTAAACCACCTCACTCACCCATTGTTTTCTCTTTCTCTCCTCTCCTTTTCTGCTTTCTTCCTATTTTTCTGACCCTCATTTAATGTTTGCTTGTTTGTTAGGTTTTCCATATATATATATATATATATATATATATATATTACACACACATACCCCTCAGCCGACACTCACAACACACACACACACATTGGTTTCACACAGCCATACACTCACATGACCCCACATGTTACATGGTAGCCCTTCCACTTTCCCCTTTCTTTCTCATTTCTTTTTACATTTTTAATTAAATTATACACATATATACATACCTTATACTTTACTTATATACATATACAATGTACACATTATACATGCATATATATATATATATATATCCTTATACATACGTATACATTGAGTTCTGAACATGCGCACGTACACTGATATCTCGGGACCTAGGCATACATGCGTACGCATGCTTGCATGCGAATGTGTGCTTGCATGCACTGCGAGACTCAATCTTGGGTTGCCTAGGTGTCGCCCAATACTAGCTATATAAAATAAACCGTTGGCATTCCCACAATCGCTCAGTCTATAAAATGTCACGATATAGAGCTTTAACAGCTCGGTTCACAACTAGCATTACACTACTCGACCGGTCTACTTCGGTCCACGTGCCATATTCCCGTGTCAGGGTGTTACCAACAGTTCTCTACTATTTAAAACAAAAAATTTATCCTCAATTTTTCAGGTCTCTACAGTATCTCTGATCAATTGGCTTAGAAATACGCTTCAACCTTGAAATGTAAAATTCAAAGACTTGCTTTTATCTATTGAGGTCTCCTTTTAGGTGCAAGTTCAAGATCTTTAAACCTTTTATTGAGAAAGTAAAGAAAAAGTTGGCTAATTGGAAAAGGAGGTTTCTTTCCTTCGGAAGGAGATTAGTCCTAATCAAGTCAATGCTCTGTAGCCTTTTGATTTATTATTCATCTCTATTCAAATTTCCATCTGGGCTTGCTAAAAATATTGAAAGCTTCTAAGCCAGATTCCTTTGGGGTGGTGACGACTCAAAGAAGAAATTTCATTTAATTAAATGGGAGAAAATCATTAGACCGAAAAAATGAGGGTTGGGAATCAAAAGTTTGAAATTCATGAATGAGTATTTTCTCCTCAAATGGTTATAGAGATTTGGTGTCAAAAAAGATTCTCTATAGAGGAGGGTGTTATGTGATAAGTACGATTTTCTATTAGATTCTTGGTTTCCTCATGGCATGTTGGAAAGGAATCTCTCAAGAGTTTGGATGGACATTCTCCAAATAGGTAACAATATGAACCCTATATTCAGTTTTTTCATTTCCAACATTGAGCTTATGGTTGGTGATATCAAACAAATTTCCTTTTGGAATGATTTCTAGTTTTGAGAACCATCGTTGGGTGTTTCTTTTTCTAGACTTTCTAGCTTGGTTACTAATAAAGAGATTTCTCTAATTGATTGCTTTTCATTATTAAATTCTTCTAATTGGCAAGCCTTATTCAGAAGAAGTTTGTTTGAATGGGAAAATGAACGTCTTGTAAATATTTTAGAACTGATTGGGAATGGCCCTAATTGTATTTAGAATCAATGAGATCATATCGCATGGAAGACATCTCCAGATTTTTATTTCTCGATGAATATTCTTTACAAATGGTATGAAAGCAATCTTGGTCCTAAGATAAGTACTTTGAAGTTTATATAGAATAATATTGCTCCTCCTAAAGTCAATTTTTTTAGTTGGCTTTCTTGGCATGGTAGGATCAAATTGGCAGATTTTCTTGTTAGAGTTAGGATTCTTGAAGGCCAAAGCACAAGGATATGTTAGTTTTGTAAATTAGATTTGAAATCTGCGGACCATGTATTATTACTATGTAAATTGGTTTGGAAAGTTTGGGTATATTGTATAAGATGGTGGGGTATTGTATGGGTATTTTTAAGGTGTGTTAATCAATTATTTGACTTATGGCAGGGTATGAAATGTAGGAAAAATATCAGGAAAATATGGAATGTTATTCCTTCTACTCTTCTATAGTCTATTTGGAAGGCAAGAAATGATATTATATTTAATAAGATATTACCAGATTGGGATTAAATATATGATCAAATTAAAGTGAGAATTACTCTATGGGTAAAGCAGAATTTGAGCTTTAAAGAATTCTTAGTTTCAAATTTTGTTTTCAATGTTCATCTGATTCTTGGCTCGCCTTAAGAGGTTGATGCTATGGTTATTGGTAATACCCTCCATAACTGAAGTTTCTTTCTCTAAGAAATTAGAGATTGCTTTTTCGGAGATCGTATTTTCATGTTGTTACGCCACACAATAGGAGGATTATCTCTATGGTTTGGGTTCAACTATTTTTGTCTTGTTTTTAAGAAGTATGTGAAAGACGAGGGTGTGAAGGCTTTGTATTCATCAATGGTTTGTTTTGGTTTTGTTTCTATATATATATATATATATATTTATATTCTATTGACACTGGTCTTACCAAAAGAAGAACTGAAGAAGTACTTAAATTGAGTAACACCTTGACAGTACTAGTGATGATGAACAATACAAATTACAGGACAAAAGAGAGTGGAAGCAGGCATGAAAAAAATATATTTTAAGGCAGTGCCTCACAAGGTAGCTGTGGTGAGAAAGACACATTCAAGGGGAAAAGGTACAATACATAGAAGGGTGGAAATAAAACTTTAAGAGGGATTTCTTAGAAGATCTTCTTGACCTAGAATTTCAATTTTTGGTAAGTATCATGATTATCCAAATAAGAAGGGTTTTAGAATGAAAGGATGGTATAGTTCTATTAGGCATGATGGTCTACCATAAAAAAATTACAAAAAAAAAAAAAAAAAGAGGAAGAAGAATATGAAAATGGTCAAGATAGTCCATTAGTGGTAGCAAAATTTGAAATATCTTTCCTCGAGGTCTTGGCATGTAAGTATTGTAAGTTACTAGTTTGAAAGGAACACAAAGTTGTGCATAAAAAATTTACATTACAGGGTTAAAAGTCTAAAAATCTCAAATTGGTGATTAATAACCTTATACGAGTTAGAGAGAACAATTCTAGAAATCAAAAATTAGAAAACTACCAACTCTATAAGAACAAAAATGGTTAAAAGTGATTAGTAAGCACTGATTAAAGCAATACAATACAATACAGTTAAGAATAAAAACAAATTCAAGTTCCCCTTCTTCTATTTTCAAGGAACAAAATTACATGATAATAACCAGAACAAGAGATGCTTGCAAAAGGAATTATCAATCTCAAGTGCAAAAACAATGAAAGAAGTGAGTTCAATTACTAAGGTTATAGCTCCACTAACAAAAACAATGAAAAAAATCCATTTGTTCATTGCAATGTATGTGTGTGTATTCATACAACCAGTCAAGGAAGGCATTGAGTTATAAACCTATCTCATGCAATCTTACAAATGAAAACTCAAATACTAAGGTTTCTTTCTCCTTCCTCTCTCAATATCACAATTTAGTTAACAGGTTCAACTCTTATTTATACAGTACCCATTTTCCTTTGAAGACATTGTTTTCGATTGAGAAACATTTTCACTATAAAATTCAAGTTGTTTTTCAACTACTGTCTATAAAAACAAGTGTTTTAATACCAAATCAAGAAATTAAACTAAATTTCTTCCAATAAGAAAATAAAAAAAAAATGTGTTTGTATAAACAAATTCGAAGTATAGTTTAAGGTAACAATAAGAGGTATAGAATATCAAAATTAGGGTTTCTAATAATATCATAAGTTGAAGATCATAGTTTTTTTCCTTAATCGAACAAAAACACGAACATATTTCAAATTAGAGAGGGAGATCATAGTTTTTTCCTCAATCAAACGAAAACATGAACATATTTCAAATCAAATGGGGATAGAGAGGTAAAGGTCGTATCAGAAAAAAATAAGAAAAAAAGGGAAAAACTATTGTGAAATACTAAGATTCCTGTTAAAGCCAAGCAAGATCAAGTCACTGTTGCAGTCGTTGTTGGAAACGACTGTTGCAGGTGCAATTCATGAAGTCTCTATCGTCGCTATAAAGGATGAACGAAAAAGATGGTCGATCCTTGATGAATGAAATGGGAGAAACATTGAGAGAAACTTAGAAAAAGAGATAGAGAAAATATACCTGTGAATTGTTGGAGATTCGCTCGAGAAAAAACAAATCACTGTCGTCAATGGGAGCTCGAGTGCCAATTAGGAGTGGTGAAAGGCTGAGGGTTGAGTGTGAGCTGTGAGAAATTGAAATTGAGTCCTAGTGATCTTCGAATGGATCATTTAAATGCACTAAGCTTCGGCGATCAAAGAGGGAAATAGATTGGGGAGGGATTAGAGGTAGACCTTTTTTTGGTAAAGAAAAGGAATGAAATTGGGGATTGGCGCAAAAATTAAAGGGGAATTGGAGGGTTCGGCGAAAGTTAGACCTATGTGCGACACGGAAAGGGTGTCGCTAATAAATGTAGTCTTTTACGACTCAACCTATGCATCTCCAATCATAGTCTTCCATGACTACTTTTTGTGATGCATATCGAAGCGTTGCAAATACTACGTCACAAAAATAATTGATTTTTGTAGTGGCCCTTACTTTTCATACTTCTCGAGTTTGAAGGTTGTGTATGGCTAGAACCATTGATCACTTATGAATGCCCCTTATGCAACTTTGAACCTAAAACCATTGATCACTTATTCTTTTTTATGTACTTATTTTTCTAAAATCGGGTCTTAAATTCTTTAGAGAGAGCTGCAAGAAACAGGGATTTTGAGCTTGAATAGACTATCCAACATATGAAAGAGAAATCTTTTCAAGCTTCTATCTTCAATATCTTCATTGTTTTGGTTATGGCATAAACAAAACCATAGGGTTGTGACAAAAAAAAAAATATTGATTAACTAATCATGGAAATTGGCAATGCTCTCTCTAAGGTAATGGCCTTTGGAGGAAAATTGATAAGACCTATTTAAATTGGGACATAAGTATCATCTCTTGATTGTAGAATTCCATCTTTTCTTTATTTTTCTAGTTTGTATCTCTATATAGTAAAGGCTTGGCCCTATTTTGTCGTTTGGCTTTGGCTTGTTGGTAATAAAAAATTAACTTTTCCATAAAAAAATCTAATATCTCTTATGTGCTTATGTTGATTATGATTTATTTACCTATTGTATATTTTTTATTTATCCACTTTACTTTAATAAATGCTTTGTGGAGGAAACTTCTTCTGGAAAATACTATTTTTCAAGAGGTGACTAGTATCCAAAAATAGCTTTTCCAAAGAAGATTTCTAAAGTATGGCTAGATAATCTTTGTATGGATATCAGATGTCCTTTTATATA
This sequence comes from Nyssa sinensis, assembly GCA_008638375.1. NCBI lineage: Eukaryota > Viridiplantae > Streptophyta > Magnoliopsida > Cornales > Nyssaceae > Nyssa > Nyssa sinensis. Next base: position 16,269,877 of record CM018031.1, read on the forward strand.
TCAGTTTTATGTATCAAACTTAGTTTTAGCTGTGGGTAATGGCCTCAGAATCTCTTTTTGGGAAGATCTTTGGTTTATAAATTATCCTCTAAAGTTTTTATTTCCAAGACTCTTTATTCTTTAGACTCTAAAGGATGGAAAATTGTCTAACTTTGTTTCTCTATGCAAGCCAAATGGGTCTTGGAATTTCTCATTTCGTCGTTCACTTCTAGCTTGGGAGGATGAAGATCTAGCCAAAGTCCGTTTTCACTTGACCAATGCTCCCTATATTTATGTTGATAAGCAAATAGACTGCTTTGGAAAATTCATTCATCCCGACAGTTCTCTGTCAACTTTATCTACGTTGGGCTAGACTCCTATTCTACTTTGAAATCTCCAATCATGAATTTAATTTAGAAAAATGTTCTCCTTATCGTCACTATAGGAAAAGGCACTATTCGTGACACACGCATGCGTCGCTAATAGTGGAAAATGCGTCGCTAAAGAGCTTTAGCGACGCACAAAGAGGCATCGCTAAAAACGTCGCAAATAGCTGCGTTGCTAATAGTATTAGCGACGCACAAATCCCTTTGTGTCGCTAAAGGTAACTATTAGAGATGCTCATGGTGCGTCGCTAATAATTTTGATGGTGCGTCACAAATACTATACACGAATGCAATGGGCGTTGCTAATAGGTCTCTTTGGCAATGCTCAGTGTGCGTCGCTAATAGTTGATTATCCTGATTTAGCGACGAATGTAAAGCGTCACTAAAAATGGTTGCATTTCTTTTAGCGACGAATGTGTGTGCCTCGCTAAAAGTTGTGTGTTTTTTTTTTTTTTTGGCTCCCTTTTTTGACCTGAATTATTTGTTTTATTCCTATTTAAACTTGTATCAATCATCCTGATATATAATAAAATCTAAATATTCTGAAATCAATATATTAAAAGAAAGCCGGTGGAATCATATATATATATATATATATTATACTAATTACTTACATTTATAAAAGTATAAGTTAACAATAAGTACAAAAATATTAAAAATTGTTTCAGAAAATGTAATTAAAGATGTCTACGAAAAGAAAAAAAAATAAAAATAATAAGTCCCGATCCAGCACAGAAACACAGTGGCGCAATAATCTGGATTAATCTACAATAAAGATCAAATTATATATATTAGAACACTTATTAAATATATATATATATATATATATATATGAAGGTGAATATATTATTTTTTTTCCATGCATAAATAGTAAGAATGACAAAAAGTAGCATAAGTTGCAAACTACTAATCTGAACCGAGTGCCGTAAGTTGGTGCAAGTCTATTTTTATCATTTGGGAGGTGTGTGATGGGGTTTCAGGATCGGTAGGCCGATATCTGACATTTTGGTCCATCAAAACTCCAAAATGGGCCTTTTTGGAGCAGAAACTTGCATAAGTTTCAAACCGGTGATCCAAACCGAGTGTCGCAAGTTGGTGCAAGTCTATTTTATCATCTTAGAGGTGTGTGATGGGGTTTTGGGGTCGGTAGGCCGATATCCGACATTTTGGTCATCAAAACTCTAAAATGGGCCTTTTGGAGCAGAAACTTGCATAAGTTTCAAACCGGTGATCCGAACCAAGTTCCGTAAGTTGGTGCAAGTCTATTTTATCATTTGGGAGGTGTGTGATGGGGTTTCAGGGTCGGTAGGCCGATATCCGACATTTTTCTCCATCAAAACTCCAAAATAGGCCTTTTTGGAGTAGAAACTTACATAAGTTTCATGTTGTCACTTTTTTTAGAGATGGTCACAAAAGAAACATGCCCTAAATCTAAAGAGGGTTTATATGTATATGTATATAGATTGTGTATGTGTGTGTGTGTGTGAGAGAGAGTGAGAGATAGTAGGTGAGGATTACAAGGATTTGGACAATAAATAAAAGCTCTTAAATCATAGTATCAAGGGTAGGACGGCCAAAGTTTAAACCTTTAATTTTATCTTTAATCATTCTTTCATTGAGCATGCTATATCCACACATCAATATATTATATAATGTCTCTCACCAAACCATTTGTTGATCTTCTCATTAAAAAAACACAAACCACGGTTATTCCTCTATTTATTAAATGATTTTGCAAGTATTTGGGAGGTGCATGTATATCTGTGTTTGTGTGTGTAAGAGATGGTGCAACATGAAATATTTATATAAAAGAGGAATACCTTCTGTCATAGAAGATGTAGCTTCCTTGATCTCATGTGCTACATCGGGTTCCCTTTTTATCTCATGAGTTAACTGCAGTGGAACTCTTTCTCGCAAACACTACTTGAATCAAACACACGCACATTAAAATGCATGTCTCTTATATGCTTAAATACTGCAAAATCTCCGAGACAAAGGCCATGGTGTTGCACAAAATTATCCCAACCTTTTTGGAAGTAAATAAATCCTTTGTCACATTTACTAATTTTAACATGCCATGACCCTTGACAACTTATTAGAATTGCTTATTCCGATTTTACTTCACCTAGTTTTCTACAAAAAGCCGGTGGAATGAGTTGTGCAAATTTGAAATTCAGAAAACTATATTAGAGTGATTGAGTCACTATGAAATGTTGCTACATTAAGAAGAGAAAAGACACTTGGACTGACCACACACACACACACGCACACACACACACACAAACACAGATATACATACATACATACATACATATATATATATAGAAAGAGAGAGAGAGGTGACATACAAGTTCTGTAAGGAAACCAAGCATCATGACCTTGAAGAAATGCCTGGAAATGGGAAGCTCTCTTTCCATCCGAGAAGAAGACATATTCTCACCTAGTTGGCAAGTATGACAGTCAAAACAGAAAAGAAACATCCTATCAGTGGTATCGGAATTGAATCTTTATTTATTATAATCACTTTATTTCTAATTTTTAAGTCATTTAATAGTTAAAACATCCTATCAAGAATCAAATCAGAGAAAAGAAAACCAACCTTGTTTTCGATCAAGAATCAGATAAAATCAATCTACTTTGATAAAAAAAAAAAAAAACTGGTGAGAAATTAAAATGAAAGATGTAAATAAAGTTAAAAAATAATAAAATATTAAAAATTGAAGAATCCCTTGAACATGATATAATCTTTTAGATAAAAAAGTGACTCTTCAAAATATTATATAGATCACTTTAATATAGTTTTAAATAAAAAATTAAAAGAGCCTCTTGGAAATGTTCACTCTTCTTTTACGTGGAATCTCAAATGACTCTTCAAATTATTTATTCTATTATTTTAATCACACTTGAGGGGATCATTTTGCAAGGATGCAACACTTAATAATGTTAAATAAAATAAAAAGGTAGATTATTAAAGATAATTTTGGAGATGCTCTAGACTTTTACACCAAAAGCAGCTCTTCAAATGCCACATATCACTTAAGTACAATTCTAAAGATTTTCTTGAAGATGCTTTTACTTTAATCTCCTATAATTTAAAAGTATGATATAGATCCTTTCATATATTAGAAATATTGATAATTTTTAGACTTTTTAAATACATGAAGTTAAATAAAAATGAATGAAACTTTAATGAGGTTTCAGTATAATTATCATTTATTTTTTTAACGTATTTATATGAATTGAGAAATTCTTTATACATGTAGCCACTCGCATGTCATAAATATGAATAATAATACAATGTCCAAACTTTTTAGCAATGATTCAATGATTAAATATTTGGTGTTCAAATATTATCCAACACTTATATTACATGTGACCCCATGAGTTTAGAAAGTTCAAAGTTGGTTATTGTAAATTTATTATCTCTTGGTCAAGTTATTTATTTTTTATTGGAAAAAGGCATATCTTAGGAACATCATTTCTTCAAAATTACAAGCAGTATTTGATCTAAACAACAATCACTATAAAGAGAAGTTTGGGGCAAGCATATTTAGATTCTTACTTCTTAGGCAATCACGCCCAATAGAAGAAAGGACATGAGAAAAGCCTACATAATTACTTCGTCTTCAAGCAATCAAAGCTAGGTTCTTAGGCATTCACACCTAAGAAAAGAAAGAGCCTAGCAATCGCACCTAGGCTTTTATGCAATCTTATGTAAGAGAAGAAGCATCACACAGCACAAAGTTTAATACGACTTTGTCTATGAAAAAAAGTTTAATATGGTAGCTAATATAAATAAGAGCCAACTACTTATCAATATATATATATATATATATATATATATATAACAACCAAGTGTCATATTAAGTGACAAGTAGCTCACAAGTAACTATAAAGGTGACAATTAACTGACAACTAGTGAGCTACTAAGTATGCTACTATCTAAATACAGAAAACTAAAATGACAACCATATCTTAATAACAAAAACTAATAAAATATACTCTAGCCTAAAGTTGCCAACATGAAGAGCAGAACAAGGAGCATACATCTGTCATGGTGTCTAATTACAACTTCCAATTTAAATAGATCAACAGAGTTTTGTTACTATGACCAGACTAAACAGGAAGCTGTGGTGGATGTTCTCAAAGTTTACCCAATTAATAACCAATTTAATACTCAATGAAGGACAAATGGATTTTATAACTTCGATAGAAATCCGGGAGTGATTTGCATGCTGTAAGCCTGTAATCCAAACCATATTTGAAGGATATAGTGTGTAGAACTTTAAAGGATGGTATCTTATTATTACACACAAAGGTGAAAGCATGCAGATCAGGTAGTGTGAAGATCTAAAGAAATAAAAAGAAGACGATCATGATCTTTCTTTTTCTCTGATAACAACGATCATGATCGTGATGGTGAACATCCAACTTTTGGCCTTTAACTTCATCATAGAGGAACGTTTAACATGAGTTAAATCTATGAAAATTATAGAAATGCAGGACATGTCAACTAATAAATTGACGTTAATCTTTAAAATAAAAAGAAGCATTGTAGTTTGAAATCTGACTATTCTACCAACTAAATGTACATAAGATTTTGCCAGTTCCAAATTGTTTGTTAAGTTAATGTCTCCCATGCATGCCTGAGAGTATAAATCAGAGAACTCCAAAATTAAAGGAAACAAATTTAATGGAAGTAAAAAAAATTATTTGACGTAATCTAATGGTTTTACGTCAAGTGCTTTAACCCCGAGATATTAATTAACACACAGAAAAACACAAACAACAAAAAAACGAAACGAATCCAAGAAGAGAAAAAAAAATTAATACAAATGAATCACACCAGAAAATCCCCAGAATAATCAAAGCCTGAAAATCTTACCTCGGGGAGATTGATTGAACGAGGCTAAAGAGAGACTGTTCCATTCGCCGCCGCCATCGAGAGGAGTGAGAATGGAGAAAAAAAAACCACCGCGCCACCAACAGATCGAGAGGAGAAGAGGAATATGAGGGGTCGAAGTACTGATCGAGAGGGGAAGAAGAAAATGAAAGGTGGGGCCTGTATATGGTGAGCTTTTCAGCGACGCACACCGAGTGTTGCTCAAAGCAAATGAGCATTGCAAATAGTGTGACAGCACGACGTCATTCCAATTAAACAAATATTAGCGACGCACATCGCTAAATATTGGTGACGCACACGTGCGTCACCAATATTTGTTTGTTTGTCGCTAATTGTTTGGCACTTTTTTTTTGAGAGGGAAAGGCCTATTTTTTGTTGCTTTTAGCGACCCCCACAATGTACGTCGCTAATAGTAGCCTTTTGTGACGTACACCCGTCCTTCGTAAATAACGAGCGTCGTAAAAAATGGGTATTTTTGTAGTACGTGTGCAGTTTTTTGGCTAGTTAGCTTGGAATAACCGAATCAAAACTGCGGCTTTCCTTTCTTGGATAGGTATTTTAAGTAGGGAAGATGATCACATTTGTCACTTTTGTGGTTTAGAATCTGAAACTTCAAATCATTTACTTTTGTTGTGTACGAAACTCTGGAGAATTTGGTCTGATTGCCTAAATTGGTGGGATATTCAATGGGCAACCCCTAATTCCATTAGGGATCTTCTGGACTAGTGGTGCAACTTTAACATTAAAAGCCTCCAAAAGTTGTTATGGGAAGCCATTCCCTTTATCATCATGTGGCTTGTATGGAAAATAAGAAATGATTGTGTATTTAACAATGTCCAACTTCAATGGAGTTCTTTGAGAGATATTATCAAAGTAAAGCTAGCCTTCTAGGTAAAGGTTAAGTCCAAAAATTCATATTTTTCTAGGGATGATTTAATCTATTGCATCCAAAGTGTGATATCTAGCGGCTGATGGCTCTTAAGCTATTCCTGATCTAATTTACTGGGATTATGTCTTCTGTTCTAGTTTTCTCTTGGCAATCCAATAATAGTGTATTAGTTCTTTGATCCGGCTTTCTTAGAGCTTGAAGCAAGGTTTTGCTAGGATTGAAGGCTTTAGTTAAGTTTCTGGTAGCCAGGTTTGTGTTTTGGTGCCTTTAGATTTTTTGTTTCTTCTAGGTCTTTTTTAGCTATTGATTTTGTCCCTTGTTTGATGCCATCTTACTAGGATGAAGCTTGGGGGTCTTGTTGCCTTTTTCTTTCCCCTCTTTTTTGGTGCTTTGAGTTTGTCTCTCACACTCTTATTTTCACTAATAAAATTTTTCTTTTGCTGATAAAAAAAATTAAATTAAAAATCCTACTTCATTATAGATCACATAGTTTAACTATTTAAAATCAACTATTATTATTGAGTAAATCATAATTAATTAATTAAAAAATAAATTTAGATTTATCTGTGTGATTCTAGGATTAATTAGTTAATGTTGTGCCATTTTGAGTCCCACATTGAATAGGAGTCGGGCACTGGCGTCACTTATAAGCCTCAGTCGTCCTCTCCCTTGCATCATGCCTTTTTCGCCCAAGAAGAACAAAGTCGTGAGGGCTCTTAAGCCCAAAGCAGACAATATGGTGCACGTGAAGCCTACTATGTGCCAGGACGAAAAAGTGCAGCATCAGTTTGGCACCGTCTGTGGGAACTCTCGGGCCGCGCGCTTCGGGCCACACGCCTCGTTCCTATGCTCCACCAGTCCCGGCTGAGGGGAGTAACTGTTGTGCCACTTTGAGTCCCACATCGAATAGGAGTCGAGCACTAGCGTCGCTTATAAGCCCCAGTCATCCTCTCTCTTGCATCAGGCCTTTTCCGCCCAGGAAGAACAAAGTCGTGAGGACTCTTAAGCTCAAAGCGGACAATATGGTGCACGCGGAGCCTATTATGTGCCAGGACAAAAAAGTGCAGCATCAGTTAATATTAATTATATTTGCTTTCCGGCTTTAAGGTCCTCAACCCTGAGGGGTAAACTAGTTTGAGAAATGTGGGACCATTTTTATAAGCAAAGAAGTCAATCCATAACTCGGAAAGTGGATTATGTTGAGGATTTTTATTTTTACTTTTTTGCGGAAGATGGAATAGAAAAGAGGGAAGGGATTGCCTGAGGCAGGGGTTTTGGATAGGATGGTTGGAGGTGGATATAGCTCACGGTACAACTTTAAGATAAGAAAAATAGTCTGCATGAAAAATAGTCAAATTTTAGGCATAGCCATTGAATTTTATTATATAAAATAAAAATCATAGAAGATGGGGACATGAAGCCTCACCTCCATTGAATATGCGATACAAAGACAACTCCTTAAGAGATACAAACCCAAGTACATGGATTATTTAGCAATCTTCACTTCCCAACAACTACTTAGTTGAGATACATATATAATATTATCTAACAGAAAGAAGAATCATCTTCTTTTTATTCATTAGAAAAGCTTTGCTGAGAGATTTGGTTTTCTTTTTCGAGAAACCACTTGAACCATCCTGCTGAGACTTTTGGATATCTTGTCAGATTTCTTTTAAAATTAATAAAGTTGAGGCCAAAGTGATTGGTGTAACCAGCATTCCATTCGAAATTGTCCAACAATGACCATGCAAAATATCCGCTTACATTAACACCCTCACTGCCAAGAATTCATAATAATACGATAAAATTAGTGCCACAATTGGTATGTGTGTGTGTGTGTGTGTGTGAGAGAGAGAGAGAGGAAGGTTTCTTTGAGAACTTACTGAATGGCTTGTTAAAGGCAACAAAAATGCTCAATATGATACTTCACCCTTTTTGTGTTGGAGAGGGCTTCCCAAATTGGTATTGTGTTATCATGTGCCTCATCAATCCCTATGAAACAATGGAGATTATTTGATATCTAATTACCATTCTCTAAATTATTTTTCCCTTAAATAATATAATTTATTTTACTTAAGCCAAATGCAAAAAATAACAATAAATTAATTCAATACCATTCTCTGTGATGTAAAGACGTGGGTTATTGTGCTTGGTTTTCATATGGCGTAGAAGATCTAGCAACCCTACGGGATAAACATAAACCCAACTTGAACCATCCTGCAAAATTATTGAAGATATAAAATTACGTATAAGAATTAAATATGTGGTTGCAAAAGTGCTACAATTGATAAAGCTCATTTGTGACTCACTGACGGTAACCCTATATTGATAAATTAAATGATATAATCTACACAATAACCCTATGACTAATGGTTGGATGAATTTGAAGGCCTTACCAATGGACCAATGCACTGCCCATTTGCCCTGACTATCAAATCAAAATGTAATGGTTATATTAGTATGGAGTGATAGTTGAAGTTCATAATCAAACATTAAAAGAACGTACTGTGAACTTACCAGCTGTATAGTTAGCTTTGGGATCATTGTTATAACATGGAAAAAAAAATTTTTTTTTATTATTATTTATTTTTTGCAATTATTATTATTATTATTATTATAAAAATTATTATTGGGTGTATGTGTATATATGTGTATGTGTATATATATATATATATATATATAATTTAAATTTAATTGTGTGTGTATATGTGTAAAAGGTGAGTGTATATTTAAAAGTGAATATATATATATATGGGTGTAGAACAGTGTGTGTATGTGTGTGTGCCGGTTGTGTGTGTGTGTGACTTTGAGTGTTACACACTCAAAGGGGTATGGGGTAAGGTTGAGTGTGTGAGTAGGATTCAGGGAGTGGGAGAGTGCAGAAGTGGGCAGAGAGTAGGTTGGTCTTGGGGAGAGAGAGAGAGAGAGAGAGAGAGAGAGAGAGAGAGAGAGATATAGAAAGAGAGAAAATAAAGAGAAAAAGAGAGTGGTCTCGGGTGGGAAAGAAGAGAAGGAAAGAAGCAGAAAAGAGGGAGAGAAACAGAGCTCTGAAGGAGAGTTAGAGACCTGGTTCGAGCTCGGAGCAAGAGGGAGAAGGAGGGCACGGCTAGAGAGAGAAACGGCCGAGAAAATTTGTAAGTGGGTCACTTCTGTTTCGATTTGTTTTAGAGCATTTCAATCGGTTTAAATTGTAGAACCTTGTAGAGCGTCATGTAAGGATTAAAACGCAACAAAAATGATAGAAAACGGTTGAAAAATGAGGGAGAAAGAAGGAGGTGCAGGTCACGGCCATGGGGGGGAAGATCTGGTTTTTCGTTGTGATTGGAAGCTTCAAAACGGTATTAAAAAGCTCCAAAAATGTTTTAGAACAAGTTGGGATCGAAAGGGGCTTCGAAAACACGAAGAAAATCAAGTTTAAAAACTTGATTTTCTGAAAATCCGGTCACCGGCGCCGGAGAGGGTGACCGGAGCTCCGCCGGAAAAATGGGGGAAGAAGGGGGGTCTGTCCGGGTCGGGTCGGGTCGGTTCGGGTCCGGTTCGGGTCGGGCGTGGACCGCCCCTGCCACGTGTCGCGTGGTTGTTTTAAATTGAAATGGAATTTGGGCCGTTTGGTTGCAAGGGTAAGAAATCTAGAAATTGGAATTAAATCGAAATCGGGATATCCTATCCCAGTTTTAGCTCTGTCCCCTGTTTGGTTAACTTGATTTAGAATAACAAATTAAACTAGTTTTAATTTGAACCTTTTGAATTTGAACCCTTTGAATTTGAACCTTTTGAATTTGAACCTTAACCCTGAACTTTCAGAAATTACGAATTGACCCCCCAACTGTTAGAAATTACACTTTGACCCACCTGATTAAATTATTAATAAAATATTAATTAAATTAATTAATTAATTATTTAATTAAATTAATTTAATTAATTAAATATTCAAAAACATCCCGGAGTCCAAATGGGACAAGTCATTAGTGTATTTTGACTATCTCGACCATTTCGAGACCAATGGTGAGGTCCGTCTTACGAGACGGGGTCCCGAAAAATAAAAGACCCGTAGTAACCCTTAAAATTACCAAAATGCCCCTAACTTGAAACACTGTCAGACAAACTCCGAATTAGGTAAACAAATAGTGAAATTTTATTATCTCGAACATTCCGGACTCAACCGTGGAGTCCGATTTGTGAAAAGAGGTCACGAAATGTAAGGACACGCGTAAAGTGCAAAATGACTGTTTTGCCCTTTTGAACCCCGGTGTTCGAATTGAGTTCTACGAAAACCTAGACTTACTTTCTTAAACGTTCTAAAACCAATGGTAGAGTTTAATTTAGCAGAATAGGAACCTATGAATTTAAAGACATAAAATTTGATGAATAGCATAAATTCAAACAACAATGGACTGAGTTGTAATTTCTACTTTTAGGGACACTGACAGGACAGGAGAGGGCGATCTGATCCTCTACATTTTCATCCGTCGGTTCAGTTACATATAGCGCACGATCTTCTAGGGTTGATACCAACCCATCAGGTATGGTGTTTTGCTAGTGTTAGAAATGAAGTTAAGTTAGGAATATTTGTGAATGACTGAATGCTGTATGTGTTTACCTGTAATGTGTTTACCTGTTTATTTGGAATTGGTTGTTCACATGTTATGTGTTACTTGCAAGTTAATAAAGTGAAGAACATGAATCATGATGTACGAATATATGAGATATGCATGTATATGAAACTGACTAGTGATTTATTTCTTATGGTCCGAGCATGCTATATTGTGGAAACCATGTATCATTGAGATTGCATTGGCATATTGGCATATGATGAATCCTTTGAGAACATGGCGTGGGTAAGCACATGGTGCTTTGCATTATGAGGGTGTAGATCCTGTGGTGAAAAACCCAAAATTGGCCATTGCATTGGTACTTCGTGCCATCGGGGAGTACCCGTAAATGAGACATGGGTGTGGCATAGAGTTGTGCATGGGTGTGTCATGCATACCATTCATATATATTACTGAGATGTTTGAATGTCATTTAGAAATAAATGTACACTTTGCACATGCCACGCCTTAGCTTTATTTCTGGCATTAGCATTTCATCATACCAGCAGTTGTGCTGACCCATTCGTGGGCAACATTTTCAGATGAGGATCCTCCAGCCACGTGAGACTTAGTGATGCCCTGAGAGGGCGAAGCACGTGATGTATTTGTGATCCATGAGACTTGTATTTTGTTATGTAAGGGCTTAAGCCCGAATAACTGATGAACAATGTATTCGATGTTACTTTATGTATGGATGATGATGGACGCATGTTTAGTGAATTTAATTACTTTTGTCCTTTTATTTATTTTACTTTCTGTCTCGTTACTCGCGCCCCGGGTTCGTCGGAAATTCGGGGCGTGACAACGTGGTATCAGAGCATAGGTTCGAATACCTAGAGACTGTGGGGTGTTGTTTAACACCATGAGACCCTAGAGAAGAGAATGAGACTTAGTGTAGACTGTTAGCAGCATGTGATAGGATCTTATGTGCTACGTGATTATGTGTCTTAATGCATGCCTTATTGTGATTACGTGAAAAAGTGATATTGAATCTTTCTTTTGGACTTGTAGATATGCCTCCTAGACGAGCTCCTACGAGAGGCAGACCACCCAGAGGGGGTAGGGGTAAGGGTGCGCCTCGAGGTGCCGCCCAGCCTCGTCGTGGCAGACCCAGAGCTGCTGCCCCTATTCCTGACGTGGTTGAGGAGGTAGTTGCCCCAGCTGACGTTCCTGAGCATAGTACAACTGAGGAGGATATTGCTCCAGCCCCTGTGGAGGAGGTGGGGCAGACTATTGGCGCCAGAGATTTGGCGACCATTATACAGGAGTGCTTCCGTGCTATGCAGGAGGCCCGGACCACTGATGCTGAGGCCAGGGCTGCTGATGCCGAGGCCAGAGCTGCCGGTGCCGCGGCCAGAGCGGCCGGTGGGGAGACCAGAGACACCTTCGTCATGAAGGCATTTCAGCGTATGAGGCCACCGTCATTTGCAGGACAGCCTGATCCTTTGGTGGCCGAGGAGTGGTTGGACCAGATTGTGAGGATCCTGGACTCACTAGGGATTGTTGAGCCACACCTGAGGATACGATGTGCCACCTTCCAGTTTACAGGGCTAGCGAGCCAGTGGTGGAAGGTATCTGCCGGCAGGATTAGCAGGTTCGGAGAGGGGTGGGATGCATTTGTGGCCATGTTCAATGACCACTACTTTCCAGCGACTGCTAGGGTCGGGTTCAGGAGAGAGTTTGAGACCTTACTACAGAGGGACATGACCGTGACACAGTATGAGTCCCAGTTTACCGTATTGGGCAGGTTTGCCCCGCACATTGTTGGGGTGGAGGAGCTGAGAGTTTATCATTTTCTAGAGGGGCTGAAGACCTCTATCAGGGATAGACTGGCAGGTCACATCATTGACACTTATGAGGAGGCTGTGATCAGGGCCACGAGGGTAGAGAGGGAGTTGGCAGCTCTCAGAGGGATTAGGGAGTCCCGGACTCAGACCAGGCCAGCCACAGCACTAGCACTTACACCAGCTCAGCCTACTGTGACCGTCCCAGCTCATCTGGTGGGAGGCCGCCGAAGAGGTTCCGAGGCAGTACCTCTTCTCCATCTACATCCCAGAGACCTATGCAGCTTTTAGCCCCCCAGCCCACTGTGTCTATTACTCCTCGAGGGGGGGCACCACAGCTGACCATCACATGCTACCAGTGTGGACAGCCTGGCCACAGGATGGCTGATTGCCCACAGAGAGATCCTAGTCAGGGGTCAGGGACAGGACCGAGTCAGCTACCACTTCCATCCCAGTCTCAGAGTCAGGCCTGGAGGGCCACACCAGTGTGCTATACATGTCATCAGCCGGGCCATGTTAAGGCCCACTGTCCTAAGGGGCAGACTTCTCAGAGCGCACCGAGGTCCCACTATTTCCAGCCCACCCAGGTACCTTTACCCCAGACACATTCAGGCTATAGACCCCCGGCACCTTACTATCAGCCAGCATCCTCAGCCTTGAGTGTTAGAGCCCCAGCCCCGAGAGGGGGAGGACAGCAGGGGCAGAGAGGGGGAGGCAGACAGGGTCAGACCGTACAGGGCAGGGTGTACGCAGTTGCTACCCCAGAGGCTTCTACTGCTGGGCCATCAGTAGTGCGAGGTACCTTTCTTATGTTCAGCTCATGGGCTAGCGTGTTGATAGATTCTGGTGCATCGCATTCTTTCATATCCACTGCATTTGCCATGACATTGGGGTTGACTATAGACCTGTTAGATCCACCGCTACGTGTTGATACTCCTGTTGGGGGTAGTGTGACATTGACCAGGGTTTGTAGGGGTTGTTCACTTGAGATAACTGACCGTACTCTCTGCTTTGATTTTATTGTGCTTGACATGACTAGCTTCGACGTTATCCTGGGTATGGATTGGCTGTTTACCTTCCGGGCTAGCATCGATTGTTTCAGAGGGAGAGTTACAGTGTGCACCCCTGAGGGGGATTGTTTTTATTTCACGGGAGATCGTGGAGACTTCTTGATACCACCCTTGTACGACTCTAGGAGTTGGGGAGCCCATAGCTATATGTTGGCTAGTATGATTGCAGGGGATAGTGAGGCTACAGGGGTTGTGTTACCACCGGTGGTAGAGGAGTTTCCTGACGTTTTTCCCGACAGCTTGACTAGTTTACCCCCGAGGCGGGAGGTGGAGTTTACCATTGAGCTTATCCCCGGTACTGTACCCATATCTATTCCACCATACCGCATGGCTCCAGCAGAGCTGAGAGAGCAGCTGACTGACCTTCAGGGTAAGGGGTTCATCCGTCCTAGCACTTCTCCTTGGGGTGCCTCAGCACTCTTTGCGAAGAAGAAGGACGGGACGTTGCGGTTATGTGTGGACTACCGAAGGCTGAACCGGGTGACTATTAAGAACAAGTACCCGTTACCCAGGATCGATGACTTATTTGATCAGTTGAGAGGTTCGAGATGTTTCTCGAAGATTGATCTTCGATCTGGGTACCATCAGTTGAGAGTACGAGAGGAGGACATAGCGAAGACGGCCTTCCGCACTCGCTATGGTCACTTTGAGTTCGTAGTGATGCCATTTGGTGTGACGAATGCCCCAGCGGCATTCATGGATTTGATGCACCGTGTCTTCGGCCAGTACATAGATCAGTTCGTGGTGGTATTTGTGGACGATATTCTGATTTACTTACCTTCTGAGGATGAGCATGTTTTCCACTTACGTACTGTGCTACAGATCTTGAGAGAGCACCGGCTGTTTGCCAAGCTCTCCAAGTGCGAGTTCTGGCTCCAGGAGGTGCAGTTCTTGGGCCACGTGGTATCTGGGAGTGGAGTATCTGTTGACCCTTCGAAGGTCGACTCTGTTATGAGCTGGGAGAGGCCGAGGAATGTATTTGAGATACGGAGTTTCTTGGGGTTAGCAGGGTACTACCGCCGTTTTGTAGAGGGATTTTCCCGACTTGCCGCACCGATGACCCGACTGACGCGCAAGGGCGTCAGATTTCAGTGGACCGACGACTGTGAGCAGTCATTTCAGGAGCTGAAGAGGAGATTGACTTCAGCTCCCGTCCTGATTATCCCCGAGGGAGGCCTGGGCTATACAGTATACTGTGATGCTTCCCGAGAGGGACTGGGTTGTGTATTGATGCAGGAAGGCCGGGTAGTAGCTTATGGTTCTCGCCAGTTGAAGAGCCATGAGAAGAACTACCCCACCCACGATCTAGAGTTGGCTGCCGTCATTTTTGCTCTTAAGAGCTGGCGACACTATTTATATGGGGTGAGATTTGAGGTGTTCTCGGACCACAAGAGCCTTAGGTATATCTTTACACAGAAGGATCTGAACCTTCGACAGAGGAGATGGATGGAGTACCTAGAGGACTACGACTTTGACCTTCAGTACCATCCTGGGAAGGCCAACGTCGTAGCTGATGCACTCAGTCGGAGGCCGAGGAGCACCTTAGCCAGCCTAGCCATCAGAGAGTGGGAGATGATGGGAGCTATTGGGGAGTTTGACTTAGAGCTTACCGAGTCTGAGGGACACGCCACCCTATTCAGCCTGTGTGTACAGCCTACCCTTCTGACCAGAGTTATAGAGGCACAGTTACTGGATGTTGAGGCCGAGCAGATCAGGGCACGGATTGCTAGCCCTGAGGGATTTGAGGGATGGACAGTCCATTCTGACCTTGGTTTGAGATACAGGGGTAGAGTCTTCGTTCCCGAGTCTCTTAGGACTGATGTCCTTAGGGATTTCCACCATTCACGCTTGGCGGTGCACCCAGGGGGCACCAAGATGTATCATGATCTGCGCCGTCAGTATTGGTGGACTGGGATGAAGGCAGATGTGGCACAGTTTGTGGCTAGGTGTCTCACGTGCCAGCAGGTGAAGGCTGAGCACCAGAGGCCTAGAGGTTTGCTACAGCTACTACCGGTAGCCGAGTGGAAGTGGGAGCACGTTACCATGGATTTCGTGATGGGTCTTCCGAGGTCACCTAGGGGCCATGATGCGATTTGGGTTATTGTGGACAGACTGACGAAGTCCGCCCATTTCTTACCGATCAGAGTGATTGACTCATCAGACGTCCTCAGTAGGTTGTACGTTCGAGAGATAGTACGAATACATGGGGTACCGGTATCCATAGTTTCTGACAGGGACCCACGTTTCACTGCACGGTTCTGGCAGAGTTTTCAGACAGCCTTAGGGACCCAGCTGCAGTTCAGTACTGCCTTCTACCCACAGACAGATGTCCAGTCGGAGCGCACTATTCAGATCTTGGAGGATATGCTCAGGGCCTGCGTCATGGACTTTAGAGGTAGCTGGGAGGACCACCTTGCCTTAGTTGAGTTTGCCTACAACAACAGCTACCAGTCCAGCATTGAGATGGCACCATTTGAGGCATTATATGGTAGGCCGTGCCGTTCCCCGGTATGTTGGACCGAGGTGGGAGAGACAGCTGCCTTAGGACCTGATATTGTTCGTGAGACCACGGACAAGATACAGGTGATCAGACAGCGATTGTTGACAGCTCAGAGCCGCCAGAGGAGTTATGCAGATAGGAGGCGGCGGCCCTTAGCATTTGAGGTGGGGGACCATGTGTTCCTCAAGGTATCTCCCAGACGAGGTTTGAGGAGATTTGGGCGCAGTGGGAAGCTATCGCCACGATTTATAGGTCCTTTTGAGATACTTGGGAGAGTTGGTGAGGTGGCTTATAAGCTAGCCTTACCACCACAGCTATCTGGGGTTCATGACGTCTTCTATGTATCTATGCTGAGGAAGTACCATCCCGATCCCTCACATGTACTTGACTGGGTAGATCTTCAGTTAGAGGGGGACGCTTCCTATGACCAGAGACCCGTAGAGATATTGGACTCGAGGGACCAGGTTTTGCGAGGCAGGACCATCCCTTTGGTCAAGGTTCGTTGGAACCACCATGGGGTTGAGGAGGCTACGTGGGAGCGTGAGGCCGAGGTTCGAGTTAGGTACCCTGAGTTGTTTGATCAGTGATGTATTTTCTTTTGGTTCTATGTTATTTTAAATTTCGGGACGAAATTTTTGTAACGAGGGAAGGATGTTATAACATGGAAAATTTTTTTTTTTTATTATTATTATTTATTTTTGCAATTATTATTATTATTATTATTATTATTATTATTATAAAAATTATTATTGGGTGTATGTGTATATATGTGTATGTGTATATATATATATATATATAAAATTTAAATTTAATTGTGTGTGTATATGTGTAAAAGGTGAGTGTATATTTAAAAGTGAATATATATATATATGGGTGTAGAACAGTGTGTGTATGTGTGTGTGCCGGTTTTGTGTGTGTGTGACTTTGAGTGTTACACACTCAAAGGGGTATGGGGTAAGGTTGAGTGTGTGAGTAGGATTCAGGGAGTGGGAGAGTGCAGAAGTGGGCAGAGAGTAGGTTGGTCTTGGGGAGAGAGAGAGAGAGAGAGAGAGAGAGAGAGAGAGATATATAGAAAGAGAGAAAATAAAGAGAAAAAGAGAGTGGTCTCGGGTGGGAAAGAAGAGAAGGAAAGAAGCAGAAAAGAGGGAGAGAAACAGAGCTCTGAAGGAGAGTTAGAGACCTGGTTCGAGCTCGGAGCAAGAGGGAGAAGGAGGGCACGGCTAGAGAGAGAAACAGCCGAGAAAATTTGTAAGTGGGTCACTTCTGTTTCGATTTGTTTTAGAGCATTTCAATCGGTTTAAATTGTAGAACCTTGTAGAGCGTCATGTAAGGATTAAAACGCAACAAAAATGATAGAAAACGGTTGAAAAATGAGGGAGAAAGAAGGAGGTGCAGGTCACGGCCATGGGGGGGAAGATCTGGTTTTTCGTTGTGATTGGAAGCTTCAAAACGGTATTAAAAAGCTCCAAAAATGTTTTAGAACAAGTTGGGATCGAAAGGGGCTTCGAAAACACGAAGAAAATCAAGTTTAAAAACTTGATTTTCTGAAAATCCGGTCACCGGCGCCGGAGAGGGTGACCGGAGCTCCGCCGGAAAAACGGGGGAAGAAGGGGGGTCTGTCCGGGTCGGGTCGGGTCGGTTCGGGTCCGGTTCGGGTCGGGCGTGGACCGCCCCTGCCACGTGTCGCGTGGTTGTTTTAAATTGAAATGGAATTTGGGCCGTTTGGTTGCAAGGGTAAGAAATCTAGAAATTGGAATTAAATCGAAATCGGGATATCCTATCCCAGTTTTAGCTCTGTCCCCTGTTTGGTTAACTTGATTTAGAATAACAAATTAAACTAGTTTTAATTTGAACCTTTTGAATTTGAACCCTTTGAATTTGAACCTTTTGAATTTGAACCTTAACCCTGAACTTTCAGAAATTACGAATTGACCCCCCAACTGTTAGAAATTACACTTTGACCCACCTGATTAAATTATTAATAAAATATTAATTAAATTAATTAATTAATTATTTAATTAAATTAATTTAATTAATTAAATATTCAAAAACATCCCGGAGTCCAAATGGGACAAGTCATTAGTGTATTTTGACTATCTCGACCATTTCGAGACCAATGGTGAGGTCCGTCTTACGAGACGGGGTCCCGAAAAATAAAAGACCCGTAGTAACCCTTAAAATTACCAAAATGCCCCTAACTTGAAACACTGTCAGACAAACTCCGAATTAGGTAAACAAATAGTGAAATTTTATTATCTCGAACATTCCGGACTCAACCGTGGAGTCCGATTTGTGAAAAGAGGTCACGAAATGTAAGGACACGCGTAAAGTGCAAAATGACTGTTTTGCCCTTTTGAACCCCGGTGTTCGAATTGAGTTCTACGAAAACCTAGACTTACTTTCTTAAACGTTCTAAAACCAATGGTAGAGTTTAATTTAGCAGAATAGGAACCTATGAATTTAAAGACATAAAATTTGATGAATAGCATAAATTCAAACAACAATGGACTGAGTTGTAATTTCTACTTTTAGGGACACTGACAGGACAGGAGAGGGCGATCTGATCCTCTACATTTTCATCCGTCGGTTCAGTTACATATAGCGCACGATCTTCTAGGGTTGATACCAACCCATCAGGTATGGTGTTTTGCTAGTGTTAGAAATGAAGTTAAGTTAGGAATATTTGTGAATGACTGAATGCTGTATGTGTTTACCTGTAATGTGTTTACCTGTTTATTTGGAATTGGTTGTTCACATGTTATGTGTTACTTGCAAGTTAATAAAGTGAAGAACATGAATCATGATGTACGAATATATGAGATATGCATGTATATGAAACTGACTAGTGATTTATTTCTTATGGTCCGAGCATGCTATATTGTGGAA
The DNA here is from genome assembly GCA_008638375.1 of Nyssa sinensis. NCBI lineage: Eukaryota > Viridiplantae > Streptophyta > Magnoliopsida > Cornales > Nyssaceae > Nyssa > Nyssa sinensis. The sequence continues at coordinate 16,288,866 of CM018031.1, forward strand.
ACCATGTATCATTGAGATTGCATTGGCATATTGGCATATGATGAATCCTTTGAGAACATGGCGTGGGTAAGCACATGGTGCTTTGCATTATGAGGGTGTAGATCCTGTGGTGAAAAACCCAAAATTGGCCATTGCATTGGTACTTCGTGCCATCGGGGAGTACCCGTAAATGAGACATGGGTGTGGCATAGAGTTGTGCATGGGTGTGTCATGCATACCATTCATATATATTACTGAGATGTTTGAATGTCATTTAGAAATAAATGTACACTTTGCACATGCCACGCCTTAGCTTTATTTCTGGCATTAGCATTTCATCATACCAGCAGTTGTGCTGACCCATTCGTGGGCAACATTTTCAGATGAGGATCCTCCAGCCACGTGAGACTTAGTGATGCCCTGAGAAGGCGAAGCACGTGATGTATTTGTGATCCATGAGACTTGTATTTTGTTATGTAAGGGCTTAAGCCCGAATGACTGATGAACAATGTATTCGATGTTACTTTATGTATGGATGATGATGGACGCATGTTTAGTGAATTTAATTACTTTTGTCCTTTTATTTATTTTACTTTCTGTCTCATTACTCGCGCCCCGGGTTCGTCGGAAATTCGGGGCGTGACAATCATATTCATAACTGTAATGTGCATAAGGAGTTTTAGAATCGTGATATGCATATCGACCCATATAGTAGTTTACACTAATAAAATCAAATGATCCAATTAGGTCACTGGATTGTTCTTCAGTAAACTTGGGAAGTCGATCTCCTACAATGCTCTGCATAGATTTTGGATATTGGCCCCTTGTCAATGGCTCCATACACCTAAAAAAAACAATTGGAAAAATCAAAACACAGACCCGTTTATTAAAAGGATATACACAATTTTATATAGATGTCCAAAAGGAAAAAATGAAAAAAGTGCAACATCAGATAATGTTATATTGTTCAACTAACAATTTTTGTAGCCAAAACAGTAAAGATTTATAGGATTCAACTTGTGATGTAGTCGTAGTTGAAATAGTTTTATGTTACAAAAAATTTGTTCCATAAAACATTACAGTTTTTTCTATGTTAACATGAGAATCCGATGGCCATTGCTGAAGATCACGTAGGTTTGTTGACTTTCTTAGATTTCTTGATGACATGATCAAGTGATAAGTTTTTAGGGAAGTGATAAAATTTGAAAACTAATTATCTTTGCAGGTTTCCTTATCTTGTACTTTTATAAATTGACACCTACCTATGATGAGCGAGTGAGAGAGAGAGGTTTCATTGGGTTCTTGGGACATAATCTAGCCATTGGGATACAATAAGTGCTTTTCATACGGATATGGACATGTTAAAATTAAGAACCAAAGGGCTTTATTTACAAGTGTTCTTCATGTTTCAAATTGTATCTTGTGATCAAAATCATTCTCTCTCTCTCTCTCTCTCTCTCTCTCATAGATATAGGCAATGATTTTTCCTAACTACATAAATTTATGTGTATCCTTTTTCTCCTTTGTTAATTTATTTTCTTTTCATTTGGTAATATGCTTGAATCCTAACAAGTGATTAAAGCTTGCAGATGTACAAGTGATTTCATAACAGTCACCATAAGCATGGTACGGTGTATCAACGAAGACTTTGTACTACTCACCATCCAAATGTGAAATCAAGTTGTCGCTTTGCAGCAGCTCGGTCCTTCCCCGAAGGAGATCGAGTAAGGCACAAACCATTTTGTCACAAGCGTAATCCCTATTGTGCCATTTTGTTCCGCCTGCAAATGTTTGTGCATGTTTAATTGATCTCAATCATTTAAAGACTATTGTAAACAAAATGATTTTCATATACATGATCAAGTGATTGGTTTCTAAATTGTTAGCAGGGATATGATTAACATAAAAAGTTGTGGCAAAAAACTATCTTATCAAGACAATTAATGGAGTTGCAAAAGTTATTAAGGTAATACCTGGTATCTCTCTCGATACAATTTTATCGTAGCTGAATGAGCAAGAAGTAGGTTGTGTGTCACATTATATGGTTCTTGGCCTGAGTCTCCTGTAGTGCAATTTTGGTTCATCCAAGAAGAGTAACAACCTGGTGCCAATGAGCCGTCCATATACCCATAATTGCTATAAGTCCATGGCTTGTTCAATGTAGTCCAATGTTTTACCCGATCACCAAATAACTGGAAGCAAAGGTCCGCATAGTCTCGAAAGTCATTCTTGTATGTTAAATATATTGTCATAGAATTATAAAAAATTAAAATATCTACTTTAATAAAATATTTTTTGTCTGAACTTCAAAAATGGAGATCACAAGAGGGAGTACTACAAAAAAAATTTTCTTTTAATTTTGAGAAATGCTTGGAATACCAGATTTAGTTGTCTATATCTGTTGGGGGCTAATGTGTTAGGGTATATTTGATTAATTAATATATTATGTTCCTTTGTTTAAATTTTAAAACCAAAAAAATTATAATAATTCATGTCAACAAACACATTATTTGAGTGACTTTTTTTTTAGTAGATGTAGCATCACTCAATTTCTTATTTTATTTTTGTTAAGCAATTTTATTGATACCAAAAAACAAAAAATCACCCGAAAACCCCAATCATGTTTTTTTTTATTTTATCACCCGAAAACCCTAAACATCTGCTAAAGTAGAAATACAAATCAAACAGGTGCAAACAAAGAAGACCGAAACCATTCTCCTTACAAATAGAATACAGCCCTAAACCTGCTTTGAAAGCAGCCTGCCTGACTTCAACTTCAATATTGAGAATTGAAAAGATCCCGCGAAGATATTATTATAAACATTGTCGGATTACTTTGTAATGGATGTATTGATTAGAGAATTGGAAAGATGGTTAGAGTTTGAAATTTGAGTCACTTACATGATATCAGGATGCAAGAAACCATGGTATTTATCTTGCAAGGCTTGGGGAAGATCCCAGTGGAAGAGGACTGCAAAGGGCTCTATACCTGCACATACATATGATATCGTATACAATTTTAGATGAAAGATTATATATATATATATATATGCACTCTGGTCTATAGTTAGTGTTGAAAGAGTTGTTGAATCATAACCGTTCAGGCGGAGTTCGTCTATGAGATTGTTCTAATATTGGACTCCAATCCAGTTTATAGGCTCACTTCAGTTTCCATCTGATAATTACAATTATAAAGAAAATCATGTTATGGGAATTAAAGGTTGAATGATTTTCCAATCAATGAAGTGCATGATATTGATGGTGTCACGACCCGAAACCCACCCTGTGCGGATCTCGGATCGCGACCGCCGCCCTTCGGCCCGAAGGCCTTAGGGCAAGGCTCACATAAGCAACAGTATCGGATGGCGGTGCGGCCTGTGGTTGCGGAAGCGTGAAAAAAAACTTTTTCTTTTCTTTTTAAAATCTGTCGCACATCCATCCGGTACTGTCGCTCTTCAAAGCGGTACACATAATAATAATAATCAGAGCATACTAAAACTTAAGGTTTTATATATACATGACATATCCAGTTGCCTCTCGGCTTAAGTACATAATTTTTCAAAGTCTAGTACATCCCAAAATCTGTCCCATTACAAGTTCTAGTATCCTCAAAAGTTTATGATTATACAGAGCCACTAATCATCATCCCAAGATAGAGCAAGGCTCCCACTCATCATCGTTACCTGAAAAAAAAATTTAGGGAATGGGGTGAGCTTCGAAAAGCCCAATGAGTAATTCCTGCATCTGTCATGGGTTTTCAATTGGCAGTAGTTTCGCACATGAGAGTTTATAAAATGCACACTACCAATTGTTCGTATATTTTAAACACAGAGTACACAAAGTACATGTATTTTTCATAACGGATAGCTTTGAAACAATTAAAGTATTCAAGGCTAAATAAGCATTTCGTCAAACAGAGTATATGCATTTCAAGAATATATAGAGGCATAAAAATAAGGATAAAACCTGCTTTCATTTCTAAAATCATTTATCATCTTTTCACTTTTTAACTGAAGGATCCGTTTCGAACCAGACCCTAGTCTTACTTCTGAGAGATCTCGTTGCCCGGGGGATTAGATCCTGCTGCCGGGCATTATTCTGAATTGAGAACCCAAAGGGTGCTCAATAACTAGTGATGCTTATGCATCATTATTATCTTGCAAAACGTTAACTTCTTCAAGAAATACTTTTTATAAGCATTTAAACATGACTTCATCAAGAAATGCTTTTATGATCATTTAAAACAAACATAATGTTCATGATAGGATCTTCACATAGTTGAAATAACATTTCAGAACAGATGACATGTTAAACAATTTCAAAAAGAACTGTAACAAAGATCATTTACTGAACATGTCATAAGAGAATTATAAAAGCAGAATATTTCAAAACAGGAGTCATGAAATATAGAATTTAACATCTCATGCTTTAGTTATTTAGAAGTTTAAAACATCATTTAAATTGTGGAGTTAAAATCTCCACTTCAAATGCAAGGTTACTCACCTTGATTTCCTGGGTTTGCACTATTAGTTGGCTGTTCCCTTCCCTTTGTAGTTCCTAGAAACAATTCACAATAATCTATTAACTTCAATGTATTTCAAATATCTCCTATTGATGTTTATAATTATGCTTAAATCGTATTACGTCCTAACGTCTTATCGTGAGTCTTGTTTTATTGACGCATCATATTTTCTCGTACTTTATTTCGTAATACGGACCTCACCGTTGAGTCCGGAACGTCGAAGAAAGTCAATTTAGACGTTCTTGGCTTTTAATTGGGCTTTGGACATGTCAAGGGCAATTTGGTAATTTGCACTTTAACGTGTCCTAATTTTTTGGGAGTCTCGTCTCGTAAAACGGACCACACCATTGAGTCCGGAACATCCAAAATAGTCAAAATGCACTATTTATTTGTTTTATTTGGACTCCGTTTGACTAATTTATTGTTCAAGGGTAAAATAGTAATTTTACCCAATAATTAAATAAATTATTTTATTAATTATTTATTTTTCCAAGGGCCTATTTGAATTTTTCTTTTAAAAATCTTGGCCTTAGTACAATTTTCCTAAACAGTGGGGGTTGAATTGCAATTATTTAAAACTATTAAAATAAACCAAAGGGTTCAGTTGGTTTGTAACTGAACCGGTTCACTATTCCATTGAACCAACCGGTTCAATGCGTAATGCTGAGGTCATGATGACGTCAGCCCTAATTTCTAAAATTTAAAATCTTTTAAATCAAAACGGCATAGTTTCACTTAACTCGTTTATGCGACGGGTCGGGTCCCGACCCGAACCCATATCTGACCCGAACCGAACCCGTCACTGGTCATCGTCTTCCTTCTCCCCCCCCAGTTTGCCCTAATTTTCTGGTTTTCATGTTTCTCGATTTCGTGGAGTTTCAGGTGTGGATTCTCTCTGCCATCCATCCCAAAACATTTCTAGAGGTTAGGCCAACATCTTGGCATTCATTTGAGGTCGTGTAGCTAATCCAAATGCTCGGTCTAAGACATGATAGCCGAACTGGATAATTTGGCAATAAATTCTCATCTTGCAACCATTTTTAATGGGGTTGGGTTCTGTGTGATCCTTATGGCATGGGGGTTCCTTTCCTATTCTCAAAGTCGAGCTTAGAAGTGTCAAACAAGAATTAGGTTTCACGACCGAAACCTGCAACTCGATATTAAGGGCTCATTTCTTAGGTTTCAAGGTCGTGGGTTAGTGGTTTAGGAACCCTAATGAGGTCTAGTTTAAGGCTAGATGACCCAGTTTAGGTTTTGTGCAAGTCGATTCAGACCTGCATAATCCGAGGTCCATCCATGGCGGATGTGCACTATGTGGGTGTTTTAGGGTCGATTCAATGCTCTGGTTTCATGCCTTATTCATGATATTACATTTTAGGTATCATGCATGCAGTTATTTAGGCTCTACAATGTCAAAACAGTATCAAAACTTAAAACCAAGAATGGGGCAGTTTGAGGTTATACCTCCAAACAGCAGCTTCTCCCTCCTTGTTCGTGGCTTAAGCAGAGACCTCAGTGGTTTGGCTTGTTCCAACCGTGTACTTCCAGTCCTCAGTTCCTTTCCTTTGCTCCTTCAATGGCCAAACTCACACACAAGGTCTCACTTTCTCTCTCTAGATTCTCTCCACTTTATCTCTAACTCACTCTCTCTCTAAAACTTTAGACTGCACCTCACTTTCTGATTCCTTACTTCAGCTGTCCATACACCATAGGATTATATGTATTTTACTCATTTGGTTTATTTGAACAAAAATGATTATTTTGGGTTTTGCATGTAAAGTAATTGGTGAAGGTGATATCAAGTGCCCTTAGGTAGGGTGATGATGGGCTAGGGTGCATAGGGTGATGTGGTGGTGATGTGTTGCATGCATGGCCATTGGCCAATTTGGAAGGTGGCCTTGGCTGAATTGGGTTTAAATATAATTTGGTTGCATATATAGGCACAAAGATGATAGCAGCCTACTTGGTAATTTTTTGGGTAACAATAATCATGCTCACTTGGTCAAGGGTTCAAGTCCCCTTGGCCACACTTTTGGCTATTTTTCCCTATTTTAGGCTTAGGCCCTGTTTGGTTGGCGCAGAATTCCATTTTGGATATTTTCTAAATATTTTCTTTTTCGTTGCTCCTTTTTCGATGCGGTTTCTTCCAGTCACTTCCTATTTAGGTTAGCTTCAATATCTAAGGTCCAGTGTCGGTTATTAATCCCTTGGAATTCCCGTAGTTTGTTAACTCGAGTTTTCTTAGTGTTAAAGTAACATCATTTCACCTAATTAATTGGTCATGAGGTTCAGATATTATTTTATGGGTCTATCATGAGGTTCTCGATTAACTTCTAAATTATTCTTTATGTTTGGTTCAAATTAATGATTAGTAACTAATCTTTTCTTAATCAGGGTCGGGGTGTTACAGATGGAATCCATCTTTCATGCACAAATGCATACTGGATGGATGAAATTTGATTCTTACTTGGAAGTATTCTGGTCCAGGCAATTGAGAATCTATTAGCATCTAAACCCATTTCCTTTAAAATAGCCACATCTTCCAGGAATTTGTGTGTAAAAATTAAATTATACTGAAATAATCATCAAATCATGTGACTTACATTATACTAATAGAATAATAATAAAAGTCACATAAGTATGAGGGTTATATGAAATAACTTATCACGACACTCGCAGTTGAAATGTGTCAATTGCACCCTACCTTGTATCGGTGATAAGAATCAACGGCCACGGTTCCATTGCTGCAGTCCATTATTTTATCTGCCATTTCACAGTAGAGTTTTCAATTATAGATATATTAGAAATTTACATGTACTACTCATACCGTTAGTTCAACTATTTTATTGTATTAATATGGCGGGAGAGAGAGAGAGAGAGAGAGAGAGAGAGAGAGAGAGAGACCCGGATGAGCCGCAGTGAAATTATCCCATATGCTATCTCCTTTTCCATCAATGTAAGCTCCACCCTCATACTGAAAGAAAACAAACAGTTAACCAGTACTGTCCTAAAATGCATAGCTTCTTAGAAATTAGCTTCATTTGAATTGAAATAATGCAAGAATGGAAAGTCACCCATAGAGTTTCTCATCATTATCAAATAAATAAATAAATAATGTGAGAATGCTACGTCGTGCATACTTGATAAGCAGATCCTCCTGCCCCAAAGACGAAACCATCAGGAAAGCTGCTGCGTTTGAGTTCGGTGGTGGTGATACAACTGCAGTTGGACACTGGTGTATTGTCACAACTAGTGTTTACGATAACCGGCTGAGGTGTACAGGTAGGTTCGGAGGAAGGAAGCAGTGGGAAATTTTGGCCATTGACAATGTTAACAAGAACTAGAAGACTTAAGGTGAGAATGCCTTGGGTCGCCATAGCTGAGTTTGGATATCAATGTTCCTCTCATCTTGCCTTTATATAGAACAACAGAAGGGTGAAAAAGGGGATGATAGTTACTCAAAGCAACGTGCATGGTTATTTAGAAATGACGGCATGCCAGTGAATCGATCTTCGAGTGTAGCTAAAGAGGATGAGAGTAACTCAAAGCAACGTGCATGGTTCTTTTCTTTTTTTCTTGACATTCCACGTCTCTCTCTCTCTCACACACACACACACAGATTTTCAGGGGTGCAAGTGTCCTTCGAAAACAACTCCGAAACAAAAATAATGTTGTCAATTCATGAAAATAAATAGTTTTAAATTTTTTTTAAAAAGTTTAGCATTCTTAAAAGAAAAAATTAGCACATGCAAAAACACACCATATTTGTATGAAAATAATGATAAAAAATTGATAGTAAAAACTTGATTATCCACCTTATTTCTTTTAATCACTTTCCAAATGAGTTATATGGGTACACAATAATCAACCAACAACTAATCTTTATATAAGTTATAATTTAGGGTTATGTTTCGGCACAATTTTAGAGTAGTGTTAGATATATTCAATTTATATTTTTAATGTAATATGTCATGATACAGCAATTTTAGAAATCATATTCTTTGATATCCAAAATCATCATAAAAGAATAAATAATTGATAGTCTATTTTTGTATTCGCTTTTGTAAAATGTCGAATGTGTTTGGTGATAGACCAAAACTCTATAATACTAATTATTGAATCCAAAAAGTTTACCAATTGTTAAAAATAATTGATTATGCTAAAAAAAGAATAAGAAGAACTTCAATATTATTGCTCTCGAGAAATGTGACTACAACTTAATAAATCCAATTCACTCTTGAATCCAAAAAATTTTACCAATTGTTAAAAATAATTGATTATGCTAAAAAAGGAATAAGAAGAACTTCAATATTATTGCTCGAGAGAAACGTGACTACAACTTAATAAATCCAATTCACTCACTTTTATTCACAGTAGAGAAACACTCTCACGGTTGGCTTTTTGGCTTGTGGTAAATTCACTCACTTTTATTTACAGTAGAGAAACACTCTCTCACGGCTGATTTTTTTGCTTGTGGTAACAACACTGTATTTTTTTTTGGCCACACACCTTCATGCAGCACACAATACTTATATATATATATATATAGAGAGAGAGAGAGATTATAAAAAGTGTAATCCTAATGCAATTAAGATTTCTAATCCCATTCAAACTAATAATACTATTCCTAATCTCACTAATAATAAAGATTCCTAATCTCACTAATAATAAATTATCTAACTCTTACTTAAAATATATCAAATACTATTAGGACTCAAAATTAAGAGTCTTATTAAAACTATACTAACTTTGTTTAATTGATTTACATGGCCTCCTTTGAACTAAGCTCTTCAAGCTTCACCATACTTGTGAGACACATTTTTCAAACTGATTGCTATTCTGCCTTTACCCATCACAAGTATCTTTGAATTGTTTTCAAACTTTACGTCTGATTGAACGGACTCATCAAAATCAGAAAACATGTCTTTTTTACCACACATGTGATTACTACAGCTAGTATCTAAATACCACTAAGTACCATCATCATTATCCACAACGTTACAAGCCAACAACACGGTCTCTGAATCATTATTACCACTAGGATTATTTCCAGTAACATTAACTTGATGATCTCTATTATTCGGTTTTCTATATCTACAATCATACTTTTTATACCCAAACTTGCCACAATTAAAACATTGAATATTGGATTTATGAGATTGTGGATTAGAATTGTTACCGTCCTCTCTTCCTTGGACTGGTCTGTGTTGCCAATTATTATTGTGCCACTGATTGCTTCTGCCTCTTCCTCTACCAGATCTGTTTTGCCCATTATTGCCTCTGCCTCCTCTATTGTTATGATTCTGCCCTTTATTTTGGTAGCCTTGAAAACATTGATTAAATCTTACATTATTCTGAGACTCACCTTTTTTATTCTTAAAATTTAATTGAGCTTGCAAAGCTTCCTCCACTGAATTTTTTGATATCTCATTCAAGCGTTGTTTATGAACGATCAACGAACCATGTAATTCATCCATTGTCATGGACTTTAAGTTAGCAAACTCTTCAATATCAGTCATTTTATATTCAAACCGTAGTATCAAGTTTTGAAAAAAAAATTCAACTATTTGACAGTATTCTATTTATTCACCATTAGTCTTCCTCTCATTACCAAGTGTTGTTGTTTGCAAAAAAATAATCAAAAATAGTTTCTGATTTTTTCATCTGCAACAACTCAAAATCTCTATGTAGTTTTTGTAATATAACATTTTTCACCTTATTAACACCAACATATATTTTTTTAAGAATATCCTATACTTGTTTCGCAGATTGAACATGAGCAATTTTACTAAGAACAGAAAAATCTAATACTTGATGAATGTAATTTAAAGTTTTAAAGTGTACTCGCCTTATTTGCTTATCTACATCTACTACAAACTTTTTCTTTATGAACTTTGTCATCAAATCACTTGAATCAAAAAAGGTTATCATTGTACTCTCCCAAATATAAAAAGGAGTTTTCCTATCAAATTTGTAAATCGTACAAATAAGTAAAGTCATCTTCATGAACTAAAAAACTAGGCTTTGATACCAATTGATGGACCAAAACTCTGTAATACTAATTATTGAATCCAAAATATTTTACCAATTGTTAAAAACAATTAATTATGCAGAAAAAGAAACAAGAAGAACTTCAATATTATTGCTCTCGAGAAACGTAACCACAACTTAACAAATCCAATTTAACAAAGTCAATTCAGTCATTTTTATTTACAACAAAGAAACACTCTCTCACGGTTGGCTTTTTGGCTTGTGACAACGACACTATATTTTTTGTTTTTTGGCCACACACCTTCATGTGGCACACAATACTTATATATATATATATATATATATATATATATATATATATTATATAAAGTGTAATCCTAATTTTCATGCAAATAATTCAAAAATTTTCATCATACTTTCATTAATCGAACCACACATTTATTTTTATTCTTGTATCTCCTTTATTTATAATCTGTGTCCAAAATTAAAGATTATTTTGAAAAAATCAATTTTTTAAAGGGATAAAGTAATTTTTTCTTTCACGATTGAGTGATGGCATAGATTTACGAAACTAGCAGCCTTCACATTGATTAGAACACTTACATTAAATTTAATAGAAAATAATAATTTAATTTTTTTATAATTATACCTAGTATATTGACTTTTTAAACTGATCAACTCTTGTTTTAAAATATAAAAATAATGGAGAACACTCAAAATAAAAATATTTACAAAAAGTCCATGCCAAGCCATGCACTTACGCCCTTAACAAAATTTAAAAGATGGTGGTGGAATTTTTTTGACTGGGATATGCTGTGATATATATCATGTAGAATCAACCATTGATATATCATGGCATTTCCTTTTCTTGTGAGTTTTAATTAATGAAACAATATATATATATATATATATATATATATATATATATCCTTTACTAATATATGGTGAATTATAGCTCATAAACTTCAGGACATATAGATTAATAGATAATTCTTCTTAGATTTGGAGATAAGTTCTAGAGAACTGTAATGTTAATAGATCTCCAGTTTATTGGGAAACTGAAAAAGGCCAAGCTTTTCAGCTTGTTAGTGCCCACCCTGTTTTTTTTTTTTTTTGTATAGCTTTTTGGCATTGCTTGGTGCTACTTCTTTTCATGTGCTTCTTTTGTATAGTTTGTTTTGCAATAAAATTCCTACTTACGCGGAAAAAAAAAGGAAAGAAAAGAAAAGAAAAGATTGTTGATGTAGCTAGCTGGAGAAGGTAATATGTCAGTAATCTTGGAATTGGGTTAACATTGATGGAATGAGTGGAAACACCCATGATCAATCCACCGAGTCACGAGGATCAAAACTCACCATTTTTTTTTACTGCAAAAAAGATAATTTTATTCATAAAAAAATTCTACACATATTATGTGCTCTCATGTAAAGCAAAAAAGATAATTTTATTTATAAAAAAATTCTACACATATTATGTGCTCTCGTGTAAAGCATATATAATATTGATATACACTAATCTTGGTATAAGTTATATCACACTTAGATGAGATATAAATAATTTATGAAATATAGATATTTAATCCAACTATAGAGTATGATAATATTTATCTTATTCTAAGGTGACCAAGTTTTGAACTTTGTGATTTGACGGAAACCTGGAGCAAAATTACTATTCTAACACGAAAACATAAATGATAATTAAACAAGTCGAATTCTTTAATAATCGAATAACAAGGAACTGTTCATCAAAAAAAATAAAGATCTCTAATTTCAAAATTGAAATATTATTAATAAAACTACAATAATAAGATTGAGTAGACCATATTTATAGGCTATGAGACTATAATTCCAAATAAGAAACTAAAAAATTTTGAAAAAAAAAAATTTGAAATAAACAAATTTGGGGCTTTTTGAAATATTAAAAATTAGATCAAATAAGAAAAACATAGTTATAAAAAGAACCAAATTCAAACTTTCATAGACAAAGTAATTAAAAATCTAAAACTTAATATAAATTATAAAAAAATTTATTTAAAAGACGAAATAAAGAAATTTGTCCGAAATGAGACTTGCAACGTTCCCTCTAAAGTTTCAGCAACATATTCTACATCAACTAGATAGGGGCTAGGGAGGTTTTGCAAAAAAATGAAAATCACATGAAAATTTTTCTTCTATTTTTGAAAATAAAAAAATTTCCCATCCAAAATGTGTGCGCAAAAAAAGTTATAAATTTTCTAATTTTGAGAATAAAAGATTTTTCCCTTCAATTTCCCTAACCATCGTGAAAAAAGAAAAAATTTCCTCCTAAAATTTTTCCATACAAATTTTTTCTGACTTGGCCCCCTTGGAAAGTAACATTCCTCCAATAATTATGCTATGCAATAATTAAAGAAACCAATCGCGTATTCTTGAAAGTCCATTAATATGCCCATGAAGATACCTAAACACCTGCGACCATTATAAAGAAAATTACTTTTTTGAATGTGTTGTATTTCATTCACGATGTCCTATTAATGTCCATATATGCATGCATCCATTCTTTGTGACTCTGATGCAAATAAAAGCAGCTAAGGACCGCTGTAGCCTCCAGTGTACGTAGGGTGTGGACTTTATCCTTGATGAATCTAATGCCAAAGCAGCTAAAATGTGCTTTGAAAAGCAAAGGGAGATTATGTATCATGCATGTGCAGAAAACAAACATGAGTTTTTTGAGATTGAAATTGTGCAAATCAGATGTAGTTCATTCTCACAAAAGATGCTTTGAAAATAGATATGGAAATATAGAAAATTAATTACTTATGCGTTTTGCATTTATTTAAATAGTCTACATGGGGCATTCCCTGGATCAAGCAGCAGTCTTCCTCACCCATTAAACACAGCGAAAGCAAGCAACAAAAAAGAAAACAAAGCACATGGAAACAAGGGGAAAAGAGAGCAGCTATCATATAGAGGCACTAAAAGAAGTCTTGCCTCCACTCCGGAGTCTCCAAAAAAAAGTAATTTTTACGAATAACCTTTCTTCAAAAGTTCATAAGCTTCAATCAATCCTTTCTGATTCAATGGTTCTGAAGGATGTACCACCATGATCCTGCCAGGGCCACATGATCCCCAAAAGTAGGATATCCATATGGGAGTAGTCTTAGCCGTGAAATAATCAAATATGGAGAGAAATTAAATTGATACTCTCTCTCTCTCTCTCATGTAAAATGGCAGAGGACGAAGAACACCGTTGGAGGAAGGAGATGGCTAATATTAATGTTAAATGACAAATGACAGCATGAGAGGAAAGAGATCTATCTTTCTTACTTAGATGTAAATTTTGGTATAAAAATTTGAGAGATTATAATATTATATTTTTTTGAATAATACTGTATATTAGAAAGTTGTACCATTTTTTTTTTTTATCTCAAACAAGTATTTAATATGATACCAATGATATACTATCTCATTGCTTGAGATACGAAATTTATTACAAAAACATAATTTTGAATAAAACTACTTGTTTCAAAATTTTGTTGAAAATTCTGCATCCTAAATATATATAATGGAATGAACTACTATTAGAGCATTAAATTATGAACCTAATACATCATTAGTGATTTTTTTTTTTTTTTCAACAAAGGAAAATAAATTTAGTAATGTAAACAGATAGTATAAGAGTGCATATAGATACATCAATAAATAGAGAACACAAATAAAACTAGATCACCCAAGTTGATAAGGGATCAACTGAAACACCCAAAAACAAAAATATTTCATCTAAACAACACTCAGTCTCTACACCCATAAATAATAAACAAGAAATGAGCACTTTGAAACAACATTGATGGCTTTGATGGCTAACAATACTTCCGCAGCACAATACAGGGTAGATGCAGAAGTATTCAGTCAAAAGGACACCAACAAAACTCCCCCACACCACGAATTCTAACACCAAAATAGTCAATAAACTTATCTTTCATATTCTTTCGGTGCATAATATTACATTGTTTGAGATGTAAACTTTAACAACAAAAACTGAAATATAGTACCATTTATATCTTTCCAGTTCTAAAATGATAGGACATCATACCAACATGAAAGTGATCTCTCTCACAAGACTTGCACCAAAAGGCAATGTGGTGAATAGAAGAGAACACCTTAATCAAGAAATAGTTGTATGGGTCTAGACAGGGATATATTTACAGTGGTGACACACCTACTCAAACAACAATTCTTTTTTAAAAGAAAAAAAAAGAAAAGAAAAAAGACATGAGGTTGATATAAACATTTTATCAATTTTAGAAAAATTTTAAGCTTTCCCCCTCAGTAAATAAATTTTTAAACTTTGTACCCACTAAATTTGTCTTACAAATTCTTTGATTAATCATATTAGAGAAAGAGATAGGAGAAAAATAGGGGAAAATATTATAGACTTCACCACCAAAGAAAATTGGTTTCTTTAAATATTATAAAATATTGATCATTAAAGAGTTATCAGGTAAATTTTAGGTTATGATTGAACAAATATCATTTCTAATATAAAAGTTTATGATGAAAAAATGTGAAGTATTACTTAGTTAACTAATGATAAGACAACATAAAATAAAGGGATTATACCCATCTATATGCTTCCAAAGATGAAGAATATGTTTAATATATATTAGCAATTGAAGTTATATATTTTCATGAGTTTAAGATTGTAACAAGAAATAAATAATAATGCAATGAAAAAATAAAACTATTAAGTTGCTATATGAGTTTTATTATCAATTTTGTATTATAAGTACTATTATAAAAGAATTAAAGGTATAATAATTTGAAAATCAAATAAAACTTTTAACTTGAGTTCATCTTTATCACACTAGTGACAAACTTAATGTGACCATAAAGATTACAAGACAAATCATAATAAAAGTATTAATTATTTAATAAATTACATGTATTATATACTATCAAATATTATACTAAATAAATTTTGAGATTTTATATGTATTATTTATATAGCATGAATCGTATCAATTTTAAATGCAACTTGAAAGAAAAGTGAAATTTTAGAATATTCTCAACTTTTTTGCTATTAAAAAAGCTTCAAAAGACTATAAAAAAAAAAAAAAATCAATTTGATATACATGATTTTCCCTTTTATTAATGATATACAATTTCATTAGAACAAATACAAAGTATTCAATAATCCTTCAATGAAACCTTTATAACGGTTAAATCATGGTTGGCCTTTTAGTGTAATATTCTCATGGAAAAAAAAAGGTTTGAGCAGATGGTTTTAACATTTAGATACATCAACCTTTTCAAGGAATTGGAATTTGATTAACTGATAACCAATAAATTGAAACATTAATCTGGTCCTAATCATGATAAATAATGGGAAATTAGCCGAATTCAATCCAGAGGGAAAAAAGTTGAAGTTATGTTTCATGCATTTTCTAACGTCATAATTTTTTTCGATTACAATACTTTTGACTTTATTTATTTAGAATTAATAAATATATTTAGCAAGATATGTTATAAATGATATATATATATATATAATTTTTTTATCTATCTAATAATTAATGTTGTAAATATTTTTTTAAATAGTTTTAATTATTAGGTTATAGAATTATTAATTAACAACCATATAACCAAGTATTTTGGGTCAGTTAAGATTTTATTGAGCTCGTGTTATCCACGCTGAGATTAAGGGATTCATGATGGATTTTATTCTCTGACAACTTAGTCCTAAAGGGGGTTTTCACTTCGTAGAAATCGAACTTGCTACTTGTATCGACAAGACAATTATCGTGACTCACTCCCCCACTAAACCATCCCTGGGGTTCTTCACTTTTCACCTAGTCTTCAAATTTATCACAGGTCATTGGTAACTATGCCTAAGGGAAGGCTAGTATTTTTCCCTTCTCATTTCTCAAGTCAAGAGAGAGAGATCATCTAATTACATCATTTTTTTTATAAGCTAAAAATTTTATTGATAAAAATGAATGTACAAAAAATATACAACAGAGAATATCAATAAATGAGAATGTTCAAGCATCAGAGCACCTAGAATCATCTCAACTAAGTTGGCACTGTACTAGAGGCACATCATATGCAAGCGAAAACCCACAAACCAGATATAGATTTGAAACACCTAATGCTATCCTAACACCAGATGTTATTGCAAGAATAGAAAGACCAAATAAAGAATTAGAAAATCTCTGAATGTCAAAAAATCTAAATAGACCAATTTTGTTTTTTTCAAATTGGAGAAAAAAAGTTCATAAAATTGTTTCAAATCTTACACGTAAAAAAATTCAAAGTTTTAAGTGGGCTAAATATATAATTTTTTCATATTAAAGGAAAATTTTCATAAAATTACTTTAAATATTAAATATAAATTTTTTTTTCCTAATATTAGGGGGGGGCCTATAGGCTCCCTTAGCCTGCACATGTTTCTGGCCTTGTGTGTGTATGATTTATCTAAAAGCAATTATGAAGAAACAGAAAAAAAAAAAAAAATAGATAAGAGTCATGACCAGTGCACTGTTCAATTTTATTTTATTTTTGCTATCTACTGGGAAGAAAGGTCGCAAATATAAAAGTCATTATTAAGTAAACTATTTGTGTAAGAGAAAAATAATCCACTAGACATTCGGGACACAATCTCAATCCAAGAAATTGACGTTTAGTGTTTTAAGGGAGAAAACAAAACTTTGTTGTAAGTGATTTAAGAGTTTTAATTTACAATTTTCTGAAATGCTGCAGATTATTTCCTTTTGTAAGTGGTGCTGGTTTCTTGGTCAACTTTTTTTTTTCTCATTAATTAGGTCACCATCTTCTGTATATATAATTAGGTCACCATCTTCTTTTACTTTGTCGTGAAGTATGAAAAATCTGGTCAGATTGTATCAGCTGGTGGGATCTCCAATGGGCATCGCCTAATTCTATCAAAACAACCCTTGATTGGTGGCAAAGTTTTTACTTCAAGAAGGTGCATAAGCTGATTTGGTAGACAATCCCCTTCACCATCATGTGATCTATCTGGAAGTTAAGGAATGAATGTATCTTCAACAAGGTTAAACCACGCTAGATTTATGTTCGGGATTTGATTAAATCCAGACTTGCTTTTTGGATAAAATAAAAAGTAGGGTGCTTTTCATACTCCGTAAATGATCTGATTTTCAACCTTCAGAATGTAATTAGTTGTCAATGACTCATCCTCTAGATTGAAGTTGATCCTGGTTGTGACTAGACTCATTTTCTTCTTCGATCCTTCTGTTGGTTTCTTTTTGTTTCTTTTTCTTTGTTTTTCTCTTCTTTTTGATGCAAATTTTGTACTCCTTATGTTCTGTTTCATCAATAAGATTCTTCTTTTTGCTGATCAAAAAAGAAAAAGATGTGTGTGGGTGCACTATGTTTTGTATATGTTGGCTTCCTTTCTACTTTATGATTTCTCCCCCACCATTGACAAGTTGATTCGGTGGGCTTGTGCATGGGATCATGGATGATCCTGCAAACTTCAGGACATTATTGTTTGAGTATTGATTTATAGTTCATTCATCTTTACTCATGTATCTTTATTCATGTGATGTGTTAGTGAATAAAGAAGAGGGAAGAGAGAGAGAGAGAAAGGGGGAAGAGAGGGGACCTCATGTATCCTTATTCATGTAATGTGTTAGTGAATGAAGCAGAGGGAAGAGAGAGAGGGGAAAGAGAGGGGACCAGGGAGGCTTCCTCACTCAGTGACACATTACATAAGTGAAGATACGTAAGTGAAGATGAATGGACTATAAATCAGATCAAATCTATCAACTCCTCCAATATATATTCAGTTCCTTCAAAAATTAATTTGTTTCTAGAATTCCAAATAAACCACATGATAGCTAAAAGAATTATCCACCAAATAAGACTTTTTTTGATTTTTTAAACTTCCAACTCATCCACCAATCAATCAGTTCTAAAATTGAATCAGGAGAAACTCATTGAATTTCTCACCAGTTTAATGTGACCATTCCACTAAATAAGCATCAACAAAAAAATCTTTCTTTAATTTGCCAATGAAGCAATTGGATTGGTGAGCTACTTTAGCATCATATTCATTGAGGATAAGATCAAAATTTACGATGCCCATTTGGTCAGCTTATAGATACAAATTGCCAAATGGTCTCACGTAGAGAAAGCTATGTAATTGGGACCTTTACTCAGAACATAGAGAAAAGCACACTTTCAAACATTAAACACTTTTTTCTTGTCTTAAAAACTCTCTCTCTTTCTCTCTCTCTCTCTCTCATGCATTACATACGCACCTAGAACTTCACATGCAAACTGCGGCTTTTCTCTAATGGTACCAACTACACACCAACTCGTGCCCACAACCTTTAGATTCTTCTTTATGCAAAACTTTATTTTTTTGCTACGTTCTATCCAGAAGAATATCTCCAATACAACATTACCGATCAAAGGATTAGCAGTAAAATCAATTTTGTGAAAAAAAGTTATGTACTTTCTATGTTAATTCTTGTTATTGAGTCTAGTTAAGTTGAGTGGATTATGGTAGTCTAAAATTTAAGATTCAAAGAAGCTTTACAAATACGTAAATGTCTTAAAAACTGTGTAATTTAAAATAATATTGCCATCCATATTACAAAATAATGGTTTTGGGGATGCTCATTATTGCGATGCATGGAGCACATTGCTAATAGTGTGTATTAGCGACATATAATGTGGACGTTGTTAAAGAATGTGAAAGAGTGTGAATTGTGTGCGCAAAATTTTTTTGACGATGATTAAAAACTTTTAGTGACATGCAGATGCGTTACTAAAAGTATTAACACTATTAGCAATTCACAGGTACGTAGCACCTGTGCATCGCTAATAGTGTTAACCGTTTTAGCGACATATTGATAGCGTCGCTAATAAAAACATTTTACCAAAAAGAAAAGACAACATCGTTTACTAAATCCACAATTAGCGACGTTCAATGAGATAACTAAGGATGCACACCGTGTGTTGCTAATAGTCTATTAAATTCCCAATTTGACTTATCCGATGTTCAGTCGTTGAATCTCTCTTTCTCTCTCTCAACCCCTATAGAGACCCCTATTGTCGCCGTTGCCGCCGCATTGCTGGCATTGTCTCCATCTGTGGGCAATGTGGTTCAGGAGGCGTGTTAGATTGTCCCATATCGCCCGTCTTTAGATCCTTTGGTCTATCTATAAGGCATTTTGACCCATCTCCTTAACGCCATGGTTTTAAGGAGCTGCATGGGCTGGGCCTTCATTTCAATATGGTATCAGAGCCAAGTTTGGGCTAGGCGCACTGGACCGCTCACCTGGCTTCCCTCCGCGGGCTATGTGGTCTAGGGGGCGTGTTTGATTGTCCCACATCGCTCATCTCTAACTCCTCTGCGTTATCTATAAGGCCTTCTGACCCCTCTCCTTAATGCCATGGTTTTAAGGAGTTGCATGGGCTGGCACTACAAGAAAAGGCACTATTAGCGACGCACGCTAATAGTGGCAAAATGCGTTGCTAAATCTCTTTTGCGACGCACACGTGCGCGTCGCTAACGTCGTCGCAAATGATGGCGTCGCTAATAGTATTAGCAACGCACACACCTTTGAGCGTTGCTAAAAGTAACTATTAGTGACGCACATATAGTGTCGCGAATAATTGGGCATGGGCGTCGCAAATATTATAAATGGACACAAAGGATGTAACACCCCGACCCGATTGAATAATAATTAAGTCACTAATTTTTAATTAGTGACCTTAAAAGGAGTAATTAAGAAATTTAATCGGGAAACAAATAATAATTCCTAAAAATAATTCTGAGACCTTAAAATCAAGGTCGACTCTGGGAGAAATAATCTACGGCTACAATTTATAAAGATTGAAACATGAAGGGTAAACATTAAAATTAAAATCACAAAGTTAAAAATAAATAAATTAAATGCCAAATAAGGCAAAAAGAGAAAATAGCAAAGATAGAACTAAAATGTGAGGCCAAGGGGTTTTGAACCCTTGACCCAAAATAGGCAAAGTCTTAAAGCCCAAAAAGTTACCACCTGGACTGCCCACCAAATTGTGCCCTATATTGCAGAATATATGTATATATCTATAAAGTAACAAGACCCCACCTCCCAAATTGGCCAATGGCCTTACATGCAACCAAAAGAATTGATTTTAAACTAAAACAAATAAAATAATAAGTGTCATTATATATCTACATTTTGTGTGTGTAATCTCCATTTCAGAAATCAGATTGTGATGTGAGTGCTTGTGTCAACTAGAGAGAGAAAGTAGAGAGAGAGAGAGTGTGTTAGAGAGAAAAGTGTGTATATCTGTGAGTGTGTGCACTGTGTGTACGTGAAGGAGGCACTGGGCATACCTGAAGCAACCGAGGGAACTCTGAATCAGCTTATAGCAGAGAGAGGGTCACTGTCAGGAGGTAAATTTCAAATTTTCTTCATTTCTTGTTTTTGAATTTTGAGGCTGTTTTGATGATTTGCTGAGGGTATAGACTGCATGTATGCATTGACATCGATTCTAGGAACTGTATTATGTATACTGTGAGGGTTAGAAGTATCAGAATGGCCCAAAACCATGAGAACCGAGACTGACCTCCATTGATGGACCTTAGAACACCACGCCTGAATCGACACTAGCAGTATAGGATTCTGAGAACTGGAACTCAAAATAGACCCTGAGGAGATCTCAAAAACCTACCTGCGCGACCCTAGAACTCAGTACAAGCCCTCGAATTTGAAAATGAAGCTACGGGTCTAAAACCCAAATCCTCTAAAACTGCGACCAAACCGAAAAATAAGAACGGGGACTTGAACCCCATGACTTGTAGGTCACGATGCAACAAGTTTCATGAAAAACAGACCTAAAATGAGGGTGCACGAACCAGTTGCAGGTTCGGCTATCGATTTTGAAACAGAGCCATGAGAGCTCGATTTGATGCATAAAATGGATGCCAAATGGTTGATATAACCCTCAGAGGACGTTTGGACCAAAAACAGTGAAGAAATCGAGCCTCAAAACTCATGAAATGGAAAGAGAATCTCTAGGGTTTCGGATGAACAGTAGTGGCGCAGTGAAGAAGACGACCCAGTTCACGGGTCGGGTTGCGAGTCGGGCTCCGACAGAACTAAAAAGGGTCTTAGTTTTTGAACCGGTTCAGTTTATGATTTTTGAACCGGTTCAGTCTTTGAACCCCTGAACCGGTTGGGTTAATATAAAACTTTCTAAAATTGCATTTTAACCCCCCAATTTTTTGATAATTATGCAATTGAATAGTGTAACCCAATGTTTTCGGGCATTCTGGACTCAGTGGTGAAGTCCAATTTTTGAAATTAAGTCTCAAAAATTAAGACGCGTGAAATGTAAAATTACCATTTTACCCCTAATGATACCTAGGGCCAATTGAACATAAAAGGTAGTCTATCTTAACTATTTTGGGCAATCCGGACTCAACGGTAGAGTCCATTTTGGCAAATGAAGTACCAAAAAATATGACACGTGGAAACATAAAATCATGAAAACGTCCTAGGCTTAAAATAAACTATAAATACGCAAATTTAGATTTAGAAAAAAACCTAAACCAATTATCTTCGACACTTTGAACCTAACGGAGACATCCTTGTGAGGAAATTGGAATAGAGAGGGCTCTCAATTGACAGTTAAATTATGTGATACTTTGAACAAGAAAGTAATAAGGTTTTGAATTGTGATTATAGGGACCCTCGTTAAGGAAGGATTTTTGAAAATTGCTTTTGGGACTTCAGGTGAGTATTTTCATACCATGTTGAGGTGAATTTTATTTATAGATATAAATATCAAACTCTTGAATAATTTGAAAATAGACCCTTCTGTTTGAAATCGATTTGAATGATTTATTGACATTGCCATTTCCTAATAGTTTGTAAAATGCTTATGACACTATAACAGTTTTTCTCACCAATCTTTGAACTGTTTTGATTAAAGGCTAAATATGATATTCTTAATTGAATGATTGAGATTGTTATTGATGTTATTGATTTTGAAAATGATTTTGATGCTTTGAATAATAGAATCTTCTATGATCTGTCATTATCAAATAGATTGTGACTTTATTGAACCCTAACCACGGGGTATATTGGTGGTACTATTGAATTTGATCTCAATCAGTGAGGTTCTAATTTGCTGACATTTGAACCCTAACCACGGGGTATATTGGTGGTAATTTTGAATGTGATCTCAGTCAGTGAGGTGCTAATTTGCTGGCCATAGAAGAGTAATTTTTGATGATTTGAACTTATATAAATATTGAATGTGAGCTATGATTGAACTTTGAATCACCGAATTGAGAACTATTAAACTATGATTTTGATTATCAGACTATGAAATTTGTTATCGAACTATGTTACTGAACCATGAGGTCGATTTTGAACTATGACTATTGAATTTGAAAACGACTTTGAACCGTAACTATGATAGAGTTACAATATTATACTACAATGTTGATTTGATTATGACTATTGATATTGAAAATGACTTTGAACCATAACTATGATTGAGTTACAATATTATACTACGATGTTGATTTGACTGTGACTATTGATATTGAAAACGACTTTGAACCATGTTTGAATTACAATACAAATTATCGTTACCAACTATGTTATTGGATCATTATTTTGATTGTGTTATGTTATCGATTTTGATTTACGAATGTGATTGAACTGAGATTATTGAAATGATTTTGATACTAATCTCTGATCTGTTGTATTTGATATGATGTATTTTAATTCCATATGAGTATAGACATTTCAAACTGTACTACATAGTAGTTTTGAAACCCTTGGCATGTTATGGAAATACTCATTGGGCTTGTTGAAGCTCACCCCATCCTCTTAACATTTTTCAGGTAAGGACTAGACAAACTTGCTTTCAGGTGATACAGGATGAGTGCTTAAGTGACGAAGCGAGTTCTTTTGATGAGTCCTTGACCGAGGATAGATTAGATTTTTGGGAACCTATGTATTAAGTTTTGTAATATTATGCTACCGTTCGACTTAGAAACTATGATCTTTGATGATGGTATTTGAATTGACCAATTAAGTGATGTAGCTTATTTTGTGGATGATAAGAAAAAGAAAAAAAAAATTATTCCGCTGCGTAAATGGTATTTAGAAAAGTACTGTGATTATTGAAATAGGCCTCGGTGGCCGATCACGAATCCCCTAATCCGCATAAGCTGGGTTTCGGGGCGTGACAAAGGGCGTCGCTAAAAGCTACTATTAGCGACGCACACCGAGCGTCGCTAATACTAACCTTTAGCGACGCACACGGGGTCGTCGCTAATAGTAGCTTTTAGCTACGCACAAAGTGTGCGTCGCTAAAGGTTACCATTAGCGACACGCAGTGTGCGTCGCTAATAGTGAATTAACATTGTTGTTTCTTTACTTTTAGCGACGCCTTTCTGTGCGTCGCTAAAGGTTTTTTTTTTTTTTTTCAACCATGTTTGGTTTGTTTTATTTGTTGTTTTATTCGTGTTTAAACCTGTATCAATCATCCTAATATAAAATAAAATTCAAACATTCTGAAATGAATATATTAAAAAAGAAAAATACATCCGTATATATATTATACTAATTACGTACATTTGTAAAAGTACAATTTAACAATAAATAAAAAAATAAAAAATTATCTCAAAACATATAACTACAGATGTCCATGAAAAAAAAACAAATAAAAATAATAAATCCCGATGCAAAACATAAAGACGGCAACTATCTATAAGGCCTTCTGACCCCTCTCCTTAATGCCATGGTTTTAAGGAGTTGCATGGGCTGGGCCTTTATTTCAATATGGTATCAGAGCCAAACCTTGGGCTAGACACACGGGGCCGCTCACCTGTCCTCCCTCCGCGAGCAATGTGGTCTAGAGGGCTTGTTGGATTCTCCCACATTGCCCATCTCTAGTTCCTCTAGTCTATCTACAAGGCCTTCTGACCCCTCTCTTTAACGCCATGATTTTAAGGAGCTGCATGGGCTGGGCCTTTATTTTAATATGGTATCAGAGCCAAGTTTGGGCTAGACGCACGGGGCGGCTCACCTGGCTTCCCTCCACGGAATATGTGGTCCAAGGAGCGTGTTGGATTGTCCCACATCGCCCGTCTTTAACTCTGCGCTATCTATAATGCCTTCTGACCCCTCTCCTTAATGCCATGGTTTTAAGGAGTTGTATGGGTTGGGCCTTCATTTTAATAACCATCTCTCTCTATCTCTCTCAAGGTAAGCCGTTTTACTTCACATTTTCATTTTTTCCTCTTATTTTTCTTCAAGTAAAATCCTTGTGATTGTCAAAGTGAATGATTCAATTCTATTATAGGACCAGTATGTTAGTTTTTATCTTCACAATAAATGGAGATGGCCTGAGCTTGTCTGTTGAAGAGTTGAGCAAGAGACCTAATGATTTCATTGCAAGGGTTAACAAACAAAGGAGGCTTGAAGCTATAAATTTAAATTAGATGTATAATGATGTTTTATGTAATGCTCATAGATCTAGACCACTATCCCACACAGGTTATCTGTACCATGTGAGATAATAAGACAAACCTTCATGTCATCAAAGAATCTAGTATTTTTATTTTTTAGTGGTCTAAAAGACTTAAAAAGAGTTAGAAATGGCAGGAAAACAAAAGAAAAAGAAAAACCCAAAAACGTAGAGCGAAAGAGGTTTGCCCGTACCTCTATCTAAATATATACAACTACATTTATTTATATTTTTAATTTTATGTAACTATATGGGTAATTATGCATACTTATACACATAAAGGGCTAACTCTTGTAAAAATTTAATTTAATGAAATAGGAATCTTCAACTATCATAAAAATCACATAATCATCTTTTATACGGAAACAAATAAATGAAAAATAACATACTAGAATATGCCATAATGAAAACTCCTTAAGCTTGAAGAAAGCCTGTAGAAATTATTTCTCTCACTTAACTCCTTTTCTTTTTCTGCGACAGAATGTTATAGGAAAATCTGGTTAAAAATAAGTGGGTAGAGAGAGGACAATTCTTACGTAAAATCAAATTGTTATCCTACTTCCCATAAAAGTAGGTAGATACGAAAATCACTTCTCCTATTATATCTCACTAATTAAATAACCGTGCGTATCTTTTGCAAAGCCAATAACCACCTAATTTCATTAAGTCCAAATAATGTCCATATTACCCTTTCATGTGGGACATATTTTAACATTCTCCTACTTGGCCCATATGAACAACACTTATTTGGATTGACAAGGTAAACATAATATGCGCATAACATTAGCTTATTCACACTTTAGTGAGATTACAACAATATTATAATTAAATAACTTACCAACATGAATCATGGCAGTAAATATCAATAAAGTGACATCTTCCCTTCCATGCACTACAATGCTAGCAAATCACTTAATTATAATCCATAATAAGAAGTAATTGTAATGTCCCCATAATGTCTTTGTCAAAGACGATTCCTGTCATCAATAACCCATATTCATAATTACATAATTGATAGTAAGCAGGAAAAATGTTAGAAACACAATTAGTGATATCTCTATAGATATTATAGAACAAAAACATAAAGATCCACAAAAGATATCTCAGGAATTACAACAAAGACCCATGCGATCAACATGTTCTTTAAATGTCTTTGATGCTAAACCTTTAGTCAAAGGATCTGCAATCATGAACTTAGTCTTAATATGTTCTATGAACACTGTTTGTTTCTGAACTTCCTCCATAACGGCCAAATATTTGAGCTCCGTGTGCTTAGCGCCATTAGAATATTTGTCATTCTTGGAGAAAAAGACTGCTACGGAATTATCATAATATATTCTCAACGGCCTGGCAATGCTGTCGACAATTCCAAGTCCCGAGATAAAATTTCGTAACCATAAAGCATGAATTGTGCACTATAAAAAAACATAGTTTTAGCGACGCACATTATTAGCGACGCACATTAAGCGTCGCTGAAAATGCCTTTTAGTGATGCAACCATAGGGCGTCGCTAATAGTAGGAAAAAAGTAATAGAAAATGTGTTTCCCGCGTAAAAAATTAGACGCTAAAATATTAGCGACGCATACGGGGATATTAGCGACCCACATATACGTCGCTAATAGTTGAAAATATTAGCGACGTGCATTAGGGCATAGCTAATAGTTTGGATATTGGAAACGGTGTCGTTTTGGCTTATGTTAGTGACGCGCATGTACGTATTAGGGACGCACACTGGGCGTCCCTAATACGCGTCCTTTTATATCCTCATTTCATCACTCACTCTCTCACTCTCTCTCTCTCTCTCTCTCAGACGCTCTCTTCCTGTCACCCGACCGTCGCGTTGTTACCGCCGATCGTCGCGTTACTGCTGCCCACCATCGCATTGCTGCCACCGATTGCCGCGACCTCTCGGTCCTTTTATATCCTCATTTCATCACTCTTTCTCTCTTTCTCTCTCTCTCTCTCTCTCTCTCTCTCTCTCTCACAGACACTTTCTTCCTCTCACCCGACCATCGCGTTGTTGCCGCCGACCGTCGCGTTACTGCCGCCGACCATCGCGTTGCTGCCATCGACTGCCGCGACCTCTCGGTATGGATCTTTGATCTCTCTTTCTCTCTCTCTCATATTCAAAAATGAAAAACCTAATGTGAGATGTCATGGTTATGATTATCTAGATTTTAGCTGAACATTGAAATAATATTTTATGGTTGTAATTGGATCTATTATAATATGGTTTGCAAAATTGTAATTGGAACTTTTTGTGTTTAGACATACATATCAGAACCAAAACAACACGATAAATTCCCTCTGTATTATCAGTATTCTTCATTATATTCTAATTTTTTTTTTTCTGTTTTCATGGCTCGATATTTTAATTTTATTTTCAGTATTTGGGACCAAAGTTTTAGGCTATGTTTGTTTAATTGGTTGAGCACATTTGGATTATTATTATTTATTGTTTTCTTTTTTTTCTGTTTTCTTGGCTCGATATTTTAATTTCATTTTTGTTCTTGATGGATTGGATAGGATATGCTAACTTATAATTATTGTATTAGTTGTTAGTTGTTAGTTTTTAGGGCTTATGCTGAAAAATGTTATAACAATAGGAGAAGTTTTTTTAGTACTACTTGGATTCTTCTTCCCACAACTTTTATATCGCTACACCTCTCCAATTATCTCCAACCATTACACTTTGACCTCAATTATCCTGAAGCAAAATGACAAGGTAGCCTTACTGTAAACTCAATCAAGTTTGTGAAGTTTTAAATCTTAAATCTTACAATTGTGATCAAAACATATGTGATGCGAGTTTGAGAATTTATAAATCTTGAATCTTGATTAGTGTAGGTGAGGTTTGATGTGTGTGAATTTGAAAGATGTGAAAAGTAATCAGAGAAGTTGAAACCTAAGTTGGTTCAGGCATTGTAGGTTTGAAACTTATGCAAGTTTCAGTTCCAAACAGGCCCATTTTGGGGTTTTGAAGGACCAAAATGCCGGATATTGGCCTAACTACACCGAAACCCCATCACACACATCACAAATGATAAAATAGACTTGCACAAACTTACAGCACTCAGTTCGGATGCCCGGTTTGATACTTGTGCAAGTTTCAGCTCCAAAAAGGCTCATTTTGGAGTTTTGACAGACCAAAATGCCGGATATCGGCCTAACTACACTGAAACCTCATCACACACCTCACAAATGATAAAATAGATTTGCACGAACTTACGGCACTTGGTTCGAATCAGTGGTTTGCAACTTATGCTACTTTATGCCGTTCTTACTATTTATGCATGCAAAAAAAAAAAAAACTATTCACATTCTATGTTCATATATAAATATATTTAATAATTGTTCTAATATATTCATTTGATCTTTATTTCAGATTGATCGGGATTATTGCACCGCCAAAATTATGTGTTTTGCATTGGAACTTGTTATTTTTATTTTTTTTCTTTTCATGGACAGCTGTAGTTACATTTTTTGAGACAATTTTAATTTTTCTATTTATTGTTAAATTGTATTTTTATAAATGTACATAATTAGTATTATATATATATATATGAATGTATATTTCTTTTTTAATAGTCATTTCAGAATGCTTGGAATTTACTGTATATCAGGATGATTGATATAGGTTTAAACAAGAATAAAAATAGATACAGGTTTAAACAAGAATAAAAATACAAATAAAACAAAAAAATTTGGTTCAAAAAAAAAAAAAGACTTTTAGCGACGCACAAAATGCGTCGCTAAAAGGAAAGAAATAAGTGTCCAGTACACTATTAGCGACGCTTTCTGAGCGTCGCAAAATACCAACCATTAGGGACGCACAGAGTGTGTCGCAGAAGGCCACTATTAGCGACGCTCACGTGTGCGTTGCTAATTGTTTTATTTTGCGACGCCCTCTGTGCGTCGCTAATGGTGGTTTTTTGCGACGCACTTTGCGAAATTGTATAGTATTTGCAACACACACGAAGAATTATTAGCGATGCTCTACGTGCGTCGCTAATAGTTACATTTAGAGACGCTTAGAGATGTGTGCGCCGCCAATAGTATTAACGACGCGACTATTTATGGCATTGGTAGCGACGCGCAGTGTGCGTCGCAAAATACCTTTAGCGACGTTGTTTGCCACTATTGACGACGCATGTGGGCGTCGCTAATAGTGGAAATTCCTGTAGTGGTGGCCTTAAAGCATGCCACAAATTCAGCTTCCATAGTGGATGCTGCTATAATAGTCTGTTTGGCGCTTTTTCATGATATTGCTCCTCCGACTAATAGAAACAAATAATCAAAAGTTGACTTCCGACTATCAACACAACCAGCAAAATCTGAGTCGGAGTAGCCAACCACCTCCAACTGATCAGACCTTCGATACGTGAGCATATAGTGTCTTGTTCCCTTCAAATATCTTAAAACCTTCTTTGCAGCTTTCCAATGCCTCATTCCAGGATTACTTTGGTATCTCCCGACCATTCCAACTACAAAAATAATATCCGGTCTTGTACAAGTTTGAGCATACATCAAGCTTCCAACAATAGATGCATAAGGAATATTTTCCATTCTTTTCTTTTTTTTAATGCATTCTGTGGACAATCCTTCTCACTAAACTTGTCCCCTTTACAAATAGGAGCAGAAGTGGCTGCATATTCAGCCGCATGAAATCTTTTAAGAACTTTATCGATATATCCCTTCTGAGACAAACCTAACAATTTACATGATCTATCACAAAATATTTCAATTCCTATCACAGTAAGTTGCCTCACCCATATCTTTCATTTCAAAGTTCATAGAAAGAAATCTCTTGGTTTCATTCAGTAAACCCATATCATTACTAGCAAGCAATATATCATCAGCATACAGAACCAAGAAAATAAACTTGCTCCCACTGACTTTTAGATATATACACCGATTAACGGTATTTTCTTTAAATCCAAAGGACGTGATGGTATCATTAAACTTAAGATACCATTGTCTAGAAGTTTGTTTAAGTCCATAAATTGACTTCTTTAATTTGCATAGCATATGCTCCTTTCCTTTCATCAAGAAACCTTTAGGTTGGTCCGTATAAACCTCTTTATCTAAATTCCCGTTCAGAAAAGCCAGTTTTCACATCCATTTGGTGTAACTCCAAATCGAAATGAGCCACTAGAGCCATTATGATCCTAAGAAAGTCCTTCTTTGATACAGGAGATAACATCTCTTTGTAATCAACACCTAATTTTTGAGTGAAACCTTTTGCAACAAGTCTAGCTTTATGTCGTTCAATATTTCCATTGTAGTCGCGTTTGGTCTTAAAGGCCCACTTACACCTAACTGTCTTAAAACCTTTAGGAAAATCAACGACGTCCCAAACTTCATTTTGTTCCATTGATTTCAACTCATCATTCATGGCATTGATCCACTTTTCAGAATCACTACTTTTAATGGCTTGTGAAAATGAAACCGGATCTTTACTTGTCCTTAAATCATAATCAGATTCTTGTAGATATATCAAATAATCATTTGAAATAGCTGATCTCCTTTCTCTTTGAGATCTCTTTAATGCTATTCCTTGTGATTGTTCTACAACTGGTTTATTGGTGACATTCTCATTATAGAGCGACTGATCACTAGATTGTTGTTCAATGTTATCAAACTGTTCGATAACTGGAGAAACAACAATTTCCATTGAAGTTACGGGTATCAAGATAGGCACTCGAACTTCTTCGATGACCACATTACATGATACATCACTCCCACTAATTTCACCATTCTTAAGGAATCTAGCATTTTCGGTTTCAAAAATTCTTGTATTATGGTTAGGGTAGTAAAACCTATACCCTTTAAACCTCTTTGGGTAACCAATAAAGTACTCGCTTACAATTCTAAAATCTAACTGCTTTTCATGGGGATTATAAATCCTAGCCTCTGCTGGACAACCCCAAATATAAAAGTGTCTCAAACTCGGTTTCCTTCCTGTCTACAATTCAAAAGGAGTTTTTTGAACTACCTTACTAGGAACCCGGTTAAGCATATAAACGGCTGTCTTAAGGGCCTCCATCTACAATAAAATGGGAACTGAGGAGTTACTTAACATACTTCTAACCATTTCCATAAGAGTACGATTACGCCTTTCAACCACACCATTCTGCTGAGGCGTATCAGGCATTGTGTATTGTGCACAAATACCATGTTGTTCTAGGAATTTAGCAAATGGTCCTGGACATTGTCTTATTCTATCATACCTTCTGTAATACTCACCACCTCTATTTGATCAAATGATTTTTACCTTTCTATCTAATTGTCGCTCAACTTCAATAATATATGCCTTTAAAGCATTTCTTGCTTGAGACTTTTCATGCAACAAATAGACATAACCGTAACGTGAAAAATCATCAATGAAAGTGATAAAGTACTTTTCTCCACCAAAAAACGGTTTGCCGAAAGGTCTACAAATATCAGTATGGATAATCTCTAAAAGTTTTCCACTTCTTGTGGTGCATTTCTTTGTATGTTTGGTTTGCTTTCCTTTAATATAGTCCACACATACATCGAAATCAGTAAAATCAAGATTTGAAAGAATCCCATCTTTTATCAATCTATCCATTCTTTCTTTAGATATATGACCCAGTCTTTTATGTCACAAGAAAGAAGAATTCTCATTAACTCTACTACGTTTAGTTCCAACTTCATGATGCAGTGTGAGGGGTGTTTTAGCAAAATATTTGTTAAGATTAAAGCTATATAACCCCTCAGATAAAATACTAGAACCAACAAATGAGTCATTTCTCAATAAACGAAAACCCTCATGTTCAAAATGTAAAGCATAACCATCATAATCAAGTCTTGACATGAAAATTAAATTTCTAGAAATAGTAGGATATAAAAAGTATCAAATAGGTCCAAACAGTGGCCTGACTCTAAAAACAAACGTGAAGTTCCAACACCAACAACTAGTACTTGAGTTCTATCTCCCAAGACTATAAAATGCTCATTTTCCTTTATGTTCTGGATCGAAAGGTATCCCTGCATCGAATTTAAAACATGAATAGTAGAACTAGAGTCAATCCACCATGTATTAGAAGGAACTCGTGTCATATTTGATTCGAAACATACATAAGCTAATAGCTTACCTTTCTTCTCGAACCAAGCTCTACGTTTCAGGCAATTTTTCTTTAAATGCCCATAGCCATTACAGAAATAACATTTCGGTCCATTATGTTCCTTCTTGCGAGCCCCATTGACATGAGAAGGTCCCGCAACCTTCAATGGATCTTTCTTGAAACTCTTCTTGTGTGTCTTTCCTTTGTTTCCACCTTCATGACTCATAACATTAATTGGATGTTGTCCTTGTTGCTTAAGTCTTGCTTCTTCTTGAATTAACATACTCGCTAATTCATTCACATTCCACTTTTCCTTAATAGTGTTATAGTGAATTTGAAATGGCCCATATTGAGCAGGCAAGGAATACAGAATGAACTGAATAAGGAAACTTTCATCAACATTCATGCCCAGAGATTTGAGTCTGGCAGCTAGATTGGTCATTTCAAGGACATGCTCATTCCTTCCATGGCTACCATCAAATTTCATGGTGGTAAGTTCAGCCATTAATCTCCCTCCAAGGGACTTGTCTGCTGAACGAAATCGATCTTCCACAGCCTTGAAATATTCCTTTACATTTTTCAATTTGAAGAAGCGTTGACTTGATATTGTTCACAATACACATTCACATAAACATGATGCTTAATCTGTTCGATCTTTTCCATGACTGAAACAAAGCTTGTTGCTCCGAACTGCTTGTTTTAGTAATAACAGTCGGCTTGTCAATTCGCAGTGCTAAGTCAAGATCCAAAATACCAAGGTGAAACTGGATATGTTCCTTCCAGTCAGAGAAATTAGCTCCATTAAAGATCGGAACAGAAGAAGCCAACGAATGAAGCGAAGTAGGAACTGACATTGCAAAAAATATCACAACATTAATGCTTTGAAAAATCAGTTCCATTAGCAATATTGCGTTCAATCTTTGGATTAACTAATGCTATATACTAATATTCAAATTTAATGGTGATTTTTTATTCACCTAGTCATAATTGATAACTCTTCAAAGTTTGATTGGTTTGTCACCTTTGGGCATCCATCCCAATCTCACTACAATTCTATCAATTATTCTAATTAATTTAATGACTACTTGAAAGTTGGTATACCTTTGAGTCAAACCATAATAATTAAATAATCATTCCATAATTATTTTACAAAGTCATAATTTAATTCAATATTTATAACTTTTTTCAGCAAGATCACTTTGATGACAACATACTAACCATAATATAAATATTGATTGATAAACAACCAAGCAATAAATAAATAAAATAAAATAAATCTGTCTATGTTCAATTGATAAGCATGCATTGTTTTGAACACTATGTTCTGAGTTCAAAATCTTATACTAGCATTCTCTTTTAATTTTCTTAATTACATACAAAATTCAGTGTATAACAATTCAACCCATGTATGCATAAATACAATTATTAACCCAATAAAAATGACCCACAACATAAAACCAACCCATAACATATCACTTTTAGCTCACCCAGTGCATTGTAACGTTAAGTGGAATTCATGTGGGTCCAATTCCTCTGTTTGGCATGATGCTAAATTTAATATGTTTTGGTGGTCCAAAGTTCCCTTGCTATTTAAAACTAAATTCACTTTTAACCACAGAACCCCCAAATACTTATTACGGCAGATATGGCGTTGATCCTAACATAGCTTTAAGCAGAGAATTTAAGCAGAGATGAAGTGAGGCCACACTCTATTACGGAATCATCGTTGCCGACCAGACAGCGGCAGCGGCAGTAGTGACATATGAGACCATAAAAAATATCAATGAAACCAATCTCAGAAATTAAAAGAAAAATCATGATAGTTTCAACGTTCTGATACCACATATAAAAATTTAATTTAATGAAATAGGAATATTCAACTATCATGAAAATCACATGATCACCTTTTATGTAAAAACAAGTAAATAAAAAATAACATATCAGAATCTGTCATAATGAAAACTCCTTAAGCTTGAAATTATTTCTCTCACTTAACCCCTTTTCTTTTTCTGCGCCAGAATGTTATGAAAAAATCTGGTTAAAAATAAGTGGGTAAAGAGAGGACAATTCTTACGTAAAATCAAACTGTTATCCTATTTCCCATAAAAGTAGGTAAATACGAAAATCATTTCCCCTATTATATCTCACTAATTAAGTAACTGTGCATATCGCTTCCAAAGCCAATAACCACCTAACTTCATTAAATCTAAATAATGTTCATATTACTCTTTCATGTGAGACATATTTTAACAACTCTACCATTAATAAAAAGAAATAATGACTTTAGGTCCACTTATATAGAAGACTCCAAATTTTAGGTGTGTGTAGTATAATTTAAATAAAAATTTAAAATTTATAAAAGTTAGTCTTACAAACATGGTCCCAAGTATAGTATAATCAAATTGGAAGTGTAAAAGTCATAAAAGTCTAATCCTAAAATATAGGTCCCATAAACACTCCAATAAAAAAAAATCAATTATATTACTAAACTCTTATTTCAAATTATTCTCATTTCTACAACTCAATGCTTACATAAAAGAAATGTAAATATTTTTTGTGTTACCAAATTTTTAATTTTGTAAATTCCGTTATTTAAGTTCCATTTCAAATTCTTTTATTTCTTAATATTATTCAATTAAGTTGGAACCCTATTAAAACTCAACATTCAACATTTACAAGTTTCCTGTTGGAAGATAACTACAATTTTATCTTTAAAAAATATACATTTGAAACAGAGGCATTGAAAACGTTTATATATATATATATATATATATTTGAATTTTATTTATAATTATCTTAATATAACCTATTTTAAAAAATTTTTACATCGATATGGATTTTATTTTTCTTGCATCTTAAAAACAAGAGATTGTATATATAATTAATATGTATTTTTACAATATTTATATGTATAACAGTATATATACATTCCTATATATACATAAATTTCTATACACTTAGATTTATATATATATATATATGTGTGTGTGTGTGTGTGCGTGCGTCATGTTTATAAATATATGTATCAATGTATATATGTGCATATATATTTACATGTGTGTATATATATTTTTATTGGATATTTATTTATTTATTTTTAAATAAAATAAAATTAACTTAGCAAAAAAGTAATGTCAATATCAAAAATAGAAACTCACGGCTTGCCTATTTGAACAAATTTATTTAGAGTAAATTAGATTGATCTTTTCTGTCTGACAATTATATTGACATGTTTTGAAATTTCTGAAATTACACTGATTTTTTTTACTTTACTTGATAATATATAGATACTTTTTCTTCGGTCAATTTTTTTTTTAAATGAAAAAATTCTTCATTTTATTTATTTATTTTTACATTTTTTCAATTTTGACAATTTTCTTTAAACTTTTTTTATTATTTTATTTAAAATTAAATTTAAGGTAAATAACTTATTTTTATTTTATATAAAAATAAATTTAAGGTATTTATCAATATTTATTTAGAAAATAAAAATATTGGCCAAAATTTAAAAAAAAATGAAAAAAAAACATGAAAGGAGTAATTATCATTTTGAAGGAAAAAAAATTGAATAGAGAGAATTTTTATATATTATCAAATAAAATAAAAAAGATTAGTGTAATTTTAAAATCTTTTTAAAAAATATATATAATTATTAGAAATCTAATAAAATATCAATATAATTTACTCTTTTATTAAAAATTCTACTGTTTTGATTATTTTGTACGTTCGTAGGTTTCTAAGTCACATGAAGTCATATTAATTTGTTTTACATTGAGCCTCCAGCTCCATGAGGAATATATTTTTGTTAGAGTTGTTAAGGAAAATATTAGTATCAATTGCAAGTCTTCGTATTCATAATTTCTGATTAATTTGTTTATTATACACGTTCATTTCACGTCCGATTATATACACATTTATAATACATGCGCCATTAAAAATGATGAATGAAACTATGTGTTATGAAATTTCAAATAAAAATATGTTAATCATGGGGTGGTTGAGATACACAATGACTATATATGGATTGACCTACCTTACAGGGTCATTCTCGGCTCTTCGGTGCCCGGGATCTGATAGATTTACTTATTGAATTAAGTTGGCTCATCTTAATTTTATTATTTTCTTTTTAGAAAAAGATAACAAGGAAGCGTAATAAAAGAGTGAATAGTTTTCCATGCAGGCTATCAACTGTGTACGCTTATATATGTAAAATGTTTACACTTGGTGCTTTTTTGTTGAACTAGGGAAGAAGAATTTTGTTTAGACGTCTTTCATAAGTCCATATCTTGAGTTTCGTACTACGGAGCATGTAATTATATAACTTCGCCACACTTTGGATCTGTATTGTTATATAATGCTTTAGCATATTAAATTAAGTTTTTATTATTAATAACTAATCTTTGTTAATTAGTTAAGTACGGCCTAAGGGTCGTTCACATCTCCTAACATGTAATGTTATAACATGAAAATTTTTTTTTTTATTATTATTATTTATTCTTACAAATATTAATTATTGTTATTATTATTATTATTATTATTATTATTATTATTATTATTATTATTATGATATTGATAATGTGAGTATGTG
Organism: Nyssa sinensis; assembly: GCA_008638375.1. Classification (NCBI taxonomy): domain Eukaryota; kingdom Viridiplantae; phylum Streptophyta; class Magnoliopsida; order Cornales; family Nyssaceae; genus Nyssa; species Nyssa sinensis. Next base: position 16,325,548 of record CM018031.1, read on the forward strand.
TATATATATATATAATTTAAATTTTTGTTGTGTATATGTGTGTACATATGAGTGTGTATTTAAATGTGTATATATATATATATATGTAGAAAAGCTGAGGTGTGTGTGTGTACCCGGTGGTGTGTGTGTGTGTGAGTTTGAGTGTAATACACTCAAACAAGCATGGGTTGGGGTGGTGTGTGTGAGTGGGATTCAGGGAGTGGGAGGTGCAGATTTGGCAGAGGGTAGTTGGTCTTGGAGAGAGAGAGAGAGAGAGAGAGAGAGAGAGAGATATAGAGAGAGAAAGTGAAGAGAAAAAAGAATGTGTTCTCGGGTGGAAAGAGAAGAAAAGGAAAGAAGCAGAAAGTGAGAGAGAGAAATGGAGTTCTGAGAGAGAGAGTTGAAGCTTGGTTGGACTCGGAGCAAGAAGGTGGAAGAGGGCACGGCTAGAGAGAGAAACGGCCGAAAAATTGGTAAGTGGGTTGCTTCTGTTTCAATTTTTTTTAGAGCATTTCAATTGATTTAAATTGTAGAACCTTATAGAGCATAATGTAAGGATTAAAACGCAACAAAAATGATAGAAAACGGTTGAAAAATGAGGGAGAAAAGGGGATGTGCAGGTCACGGCCATGGGGGGAAAATCTGGGTTTTTCGTTGTGATTGGAAGCTTCAAAACGGTATTAAAAGGCTCCAAAAATGTTTTAGAATAATTTGGGATTGAAAGGGGCTTCGAAAACACCAAGAAAATCAAGTTTAAAAACTTGATTTTCTGAAATTCCGGTCACCGGCGCCGGAGAAGGTGACTGGAGCTCCGCCGAAAAAACGGGGGAAGAAGGGGGGTCTGTCCGGGTCGGGTCGGTTCGGGTCGGTTCGGGTCGGGCGTGGACCGCCCCTGCCACGTGTCGCGTGGTTGTTTTAAATTAAAATGGAATTTGGGCCGTTTGGTTGCAAGGATAAGAAATTTAGAAATTGGAATTAAATTGAAACCGGGATATCCTATCCCTGTTCTAGGATTAGCCCCTGTTTGGTTAACCTGATTTAGAATAACAAATTAAACTAGTTTTAATTTGGACCTTTTGGAATTTGAACCTTTTGGAATTTGAACCTTAACCCTGAACTTTCGGAAATTACAAATTGACCCCCCAACTGTTAGAAATTACACTTTGACCCACCTGATTAAATTATTAATAAAATATTAATTAAATTAATTAATTAATTAATTAATTAATTTAATTTAATTAATTTAATAAATTTAATTAATTAAATATTCAAAAACATCCCGGAGTCCAAATGGGACAAGTCATTAGTGTATTTTGACTATCTCGACCATTCCGAGACCAATGGTGAGGTCCGTTTTATGAGACGGGGTCCCAAAAAATAAAAGACCCGTAGTAACCCTTAAAATTACCAAAATGCCCCTAACTTGAAACACTGTCAGACGAACTCCGAATTAGGTAAACAAATAGTGAAATTTTAGTATCTCGAACATTCCGGACTCAACCGTGGAGTCCGATTTGTGAAAAGAGGTCACGAAATGTAAGGACACGTGTAAAGTGCAAAATGACTGTTTTGCCCTTTTGAACCCCGGTGTCCGAATTGAGTTCTACGAGAACCTAGACTTACTTTATTAAACGTTCTAGAACCAATGGTAGAGCTTAATTTAGCAGAATAGAAACTGATGAATCAAAGACATAAAATTTGATGAATAGCATAAATTCAAATAACAATAGACTGAGTTGTAATTTCTACTTTTAGGGACACTGACAGGACAGGAGGGGGCGATCTGATCTTCTTCATTTTTATCCGCCGGTTCGGTTACATATAGTACACGATCTTCTAGGGTTGATACCAACCCATCAGGTATGGTGTTTTGCTAGTGTTAGAAATGAAGTTAAGTTAGGAATATTTGTGAATGACTGGAATGCTGTATGTGTTTATCTGTAATGTGTCTACCTGTTTACTTGGAATTGGTTGTTCACATGTTATGTGTTGCTTGCAAGTTAATAAAGTGAAGAACATGAATCATGATGTACGAACATATGAGATATGCATGTATATGAGCTTGACTAGTGATTTATTTCTTATTGTCCGAGCATGTTATGTTATCGAGATCCATGTTCATTGAGATTGCATTGGCATATTGGCATATGATGAATTCTTTGAGAACATGGCGTGGGTAAGCACTTGGTGCTTTGCATTATGAGGGTGTAAATCCTGTGGTGAAAAACCCAAAATTGGCCATTGCATTGGTACTTCGAGCCATCGGGGAGTACCCGTAAACGAGACATGGGTGTGGCATAGAGTTGTGCATGGGTGTGTCATGCATACCATTCATATATATATTACTGCGATGTTGAATGTCATTTAGAAATAAATGTACACTTTGCACATGCCACGCCTTAGCTTTATTTCTGGCATTAGCATTTCATCATACCAGCAGTTGTGCTGACCCATTCGTGGGCAACATTTTCAGATGAGGATCTTCCAGCCACTAGAGACTCGGTGATGCCCTGATAGGGTGAAGCCTGTGATGTAATTGTGATTAGTGAAACTTGTATTTTGTTATGTAAGGGCTTAAGCCCGAATGACTGATGAACAACGTATTCGATGTTATTTGATGTATGGATGATGATGGACGCATGTTTAGTGAATCTAATTACTTTTGTCCTTTTATTTATTTTACTTTCTGTCTCGTCAGTCGCGCCTCGGGTTCGGTCAGAATTCGGGGCGTGACATGTAAAGGGTGAGTTTTGAATCGTAACACTTTTAGTACCACCGATATGCGTGAATTTAAAAACTATCATATCGTAGCTAAAGTCATTGTTAAGAAGGGATTAACATGAAAGTATAGTCAATAGATAAAAATATTATGTAAAAGACTATAAAGGGGATTGGCCAATGATGTAAGTCTACCAGGTAACATAGCAAGTTAATAATTAGTGACCTGTTATTCATTGTACTGATTGATTTCACAGTGGTTCATTCTATTGCAGTTGTGGGTTTTATTCCCTAAGATAGTTTTCAATGTAAGATTGACGTCCCTTACTCTTAGATGTACTCTTAATATTTTTGTATTAATTATTGTGATTTAATTTAGCACTTGACCATAACGCTTTAAGAATCTCTATTTAAATTATTATTTGAATATTTGGTTAATTCATTTATGTTCATAATTATTGTCTACAAAATTGAAATAATTAATTAGAGAATTAATTTAGGATTATCTGCATTACTTTATTAAGTAATAAGTTGATTAAATTAATTTTAATTAATTAATTTTAATCATAAAGTGTCTCAATATACACTCTTCCACGGATATACATAACATATACACATACTCACATATTGTTTAAAGACAGAATGATGGATATACAAAAAAAAGAAAGAGACCTAGTTAAGGGAGGAAATTTAGGTCTACATAATAGGTATGGCTCCCTCTTCTCTTTTCTTTATCACATCCCATCACACACATATATACATGCTATGGTGCACTATACCACATACTAACATTCCTTTTTATGGTGCACTATACCACATACTAACATTCCTTTTTATGATGCTCTACTATCCAATCACAACACATCATGTGTCCTAATCTAGAAATTACCACTAAGCTTCTCTGGGAGGCTTTGCACGCTTGCCAAGATACTGCGTGGCCAGTCTATCTATTTTGGAATCACACGCAAAATAACTAAGGTTGCGTTTGGATAGTGAATCAGATATAATTTTTTGAAAAATATTTCTGAAATGTGTTTCAGAATTTTGTAATTAATTTTTTGAAAACTGTAAAAATACGTTTGGTTATGCTAATTAGAATTCAGTTTCTGAGTTAAAAATTGTAAAAATACGTTTGGATATAATAATATTTAAATTTATATATTCCAAAAGTTAAAATATTATTTAGCTCTGTTTAATTTCTAGTTTATAAAATTTAATAAGTTCGAACATATTTTAAAATTTATTAATTTATTAATTTAATTTAATAAATAAAAAAATAATTTAATATTATATAAAATATTAAATTACAAAATTCTGAAACCCTAGGATTCATTTGCAATGGCGCAGCCTCATCCTGCCTTTCTTATCTCACCTTCCGATCCAACCCTCCCTACAACTCCCCCCGTCTCCATCGGCTACCTCCTCAATGTTAACCCCCCTCTCATCGCCCGACTCAACGACATCTTCGACGTCCAAACCATCTCCACCGACACTCTCGTCATCGTCCCTCTCAATTGTTCCTGTTCCTTTTCCAGATACTATCAGTACAACGCCTCTTATGTCTTGAAAACCACCGACGAGACCTATTTCACCGTCACAAACATCAGTTACGAGGGCCTCATCACCTACCAGGCCTAAGGTTTGTGAAGAAAGAGGGGCGAACTTACTATGCCCTCGACAGGGCCTCCGTTGAGGCTTGAAATCGATCCTTTAATAGCTTCGATTGTGCAAATTGTAGTGTCCGAATCGGAGAGAAAAATGGACGCGTTGGGAGGTTAGAGTGAGAACGGAAAGAAAATGAGGTGTTGCAGAGAAAGATAAAAAAGCATTTGTTTGAGGATCGGCGAGCGCTGAGAACGTTTTCTGAAGCATCGGAAGGGCACCTGTCGAAGCTGCTAGCCTTTCCATCTCTTGTTGTTCTGCTAGAACCTGCTCCGTCAAAGATGATGCCCCCATTTCTCATTTCTGTCTCCTACTCTGTTTCTTGATTTTTCTTTTCTTTTCCTCACAAATGGATGATCTGTAAAGAGGAGTCAAATAAACCAAATTTTTTAAAATACACCCAAATATTCCTCACAAATGGATGATTCGTCTCCTTCCTGTCGCCATCTTCATCTATGTTCCCTTTACTCTCTCTCTCGTCTTCATCTTCTGATTTTTTTTATGCGTTTTGATTTTTAAAATTTTTTGAGACTAGATTGGAATACTTTTTTGGAGTTGTTTTAGGAGTAAAATTTTGGAGTTGATATCCAAACAGCTTTTGCATTTTTGAAAATGAGTAAAACATGATTTGAGTTGGTGCCAAACAGGCCCTAATTGTTTCTCTTATATTCCAACAACATAGTTTGTTTCTCCAAATTATAACGACAAAATTTTTAATTTTATCAATGTTCAAAATTTGGCTATTTGGCCTTTGTGGCCCTAGATATAATGCTACATTTTTATTTTGAATTTCTACTGTTATACTTATTACTAATTAATTAATTTATTCATTAACTTTGCATATTTTAATTTAATTAATCGCCAGATTCTAGTATAGACAACATAGTTACCAAAATTTCCTTTCATAATTTTTCTTGAAGATTACATACCCCTAAAACAATTGGCACCATATATCTTATATATACTAATGTATTTTTCCTTGGGAAAAAGTCAAAGATTGTGAATTAGTACAATTCTAGAAAGATATGATCCATATTCATATAGCATTCTTGATCTCCTAAGCTTACGCCCTTTTGACATCCCCCAACTTTCTATCCAATCACACATGTTCGGCTAAGTTTGAACTTTTTTCTTTCTGTATGTAAATTCAAATTAGATTAGAACAAAATAACAAGGAGACAAAGGTGCAAGAGCGAAATATAGATTTAAGTAAACAACCCAAACAACAACTCAATATACCTAGATTAGCACAACAAAACAACAAAAAAGAAAGAAAAATAGAGGAGCAAACAAGAAGGCAATAGAGCATCAATAAGGACTAGATTATCTAGATCTTAAAAATAGACATACAAATAGAAAGCTTCATATAAAATTCCCAATTATCATTGTAATATTCCCCAAAACATAATCATTTAATAAAGTGTCGAATTGGCCACATAAAGCATCCAGGGCTATATTTTATTGAGTGAATTGTTGGTCATTATTACAATATTGGAGGCAAAACTATATCCTACTTATTCATCGGATGCAATTCACTATTGATAGAAAATTACATATGATCAAGATCATTATCTTTATTTTTGGAGAAAACTCTTGAACTATTTTGCTGAGAGTTTTGGATATCTTTTGAATCTATTTTCATAATCCACCTAGTGGATGCCAAAACGAACGGTGTTACCGGAACCTCATTCAAAATTGTTTACTAGTGCCCACAAAAAGTATCCTCTAACATCGACACCGTCCGTATGTGAAGAAATAATGAAAAAGAAAAATAAAACAAGAAATGGTCAAATGAACTTATAGTTTCAAAATTTAGAAGAAAAAAAAAAAAAGAATGAATTTGAACTAAGGTAATTCTATTTTAAAATCTTTGTTAGAGATCTTTTTGTAACCTACTTGATTGCTTGTTGAATAAAATAAAGATGTTGATAGTAGTAATTTATCCTAAAGTCATCGATAAGAGCTTCCTTCAATGATAAGGTGGCATTATTTACCTCTGAAACTCCCACAAACCAACAGGAGATATTTAGTTTCAAAACGTACTTAGGTATAATATTTTGAATTCTATATGTATGTAAAAAATCAAAGTAACTTTCTTTAACACTAGTAAAGAAATTAATAGATATGTTACCATTCTTCGTAATGTAAATAGGTGGACTATTATATTTGTTCTTTATGTAGAGCAAACGATCCCAAATCCCTTTCAGATACATAGTGATCCATTTTGAACCGACCTGTATTATCATTTATGGAAGTGAAGTTAATAGAAAAATCACTATTTTCATGGAAATTGCTAAATCTTAGCTTTAAAAAAGTACATAAGACCATTGATTAAATTCGTATAGGCCATACCTGTTGCCCAAGATAGACCCTATTCCGCTCCACTAACACAAAAAAAGTAAATATATTTAGCATGGAGTTCCAACTTAAGCTTTCAAATTGAAGGTACGAGTGTTGAGTTTGAACATACCAGTTTTATTAAGTCGAGAGTTTGGAGTGGGGTTCATTGATTGCATATGTAGAAAAATAATATTTTATGCCAATAAAATCAAATGAACCCTTCACCAACGTGGAATTTTCTTCTGAAAAATGTGGAAGACGCTTTCTAACAAGTGAATGCATCATAGGAGGATAATAACCATATATCAATGGATCCAAAATCCTAAAGTACAAAAAGAAAAGTCAATACTTATATAAGTTCTTAAATGGTTGTAAATTTATTTAAAACTCAAAAAAATAAAAATAAAAGTCTACTGGTGATAGTTTTGTAAGTTCTAACAAATGCCAACATAAAATCACTTCAAGGACAATAAAAACTAAAATTGGTTTGAAAACTTCAAGGAATAATCACCATCCAAGCATGAAATCAAGGCCTCGTAGTGAAGCACGATGGTCGCTACTTGAGTTAGAATAGGGCAAAAAGAAGCTTGACACGAGCGTAATCGCGATTATTCCTTTCTTTGATGCCTACACACATTCTAAATTCCATTGTTTGTGGTGACATATGGTCCAAAATTATAAGATAATGCAAGTTATAATGTTATGATGTTGAGAAATTATTCTATGAGTCTGTCACATCGATCAATATGATTCTAGTATTTTGTGAGGTTCACATAACACCTACTATATGACTAAAATCATATTGGCCGTCACACGTATATGATAAGATCATGGAATAACTTCTAATATTTTTAAAATGCAACCTGATACTTCTCATTGTATAACTTTACAACAGTTGCATGAGCAAGATGTTGGTGGTGTGTCACTATATAAGGTTCAGTACCAGAATCCCCTTTGGTGCAATTATTTTGTAACCAAGAAGAGCATTGACCCCGTGCTAAGTTGCTTGTTGCATATCCATTACTATATAAAGCTCCATGGCTCATTCAATGTGGTCCAGTGCTTCACCAAATGGCCAAATTTCTTAAAGCAAAGTTCAGCATAGTCACAAAAGTTATCCATAGGAATTCAATATAGGTCTTCAATAGCTGAATTAATTAGTCACTAATTTGTTATGGTGTCTTATGGAGGTAAGAATTGTTGTTTTAAAAATACCCAACTACATAGCTAAATATGTGGATGATAGGATGAAATGCTTACACAATATTATGACTCAAAAAACCACCAGACTCGTCTTCCAAAGCTTGGGAACATCCCAATGAAAGAGGGTCACATAAGAATCTATGCCTAAACATATGAGAATATATATATATATATATATATATATATATATAAAATTTAGATGAACATATACATAAGAAGTTCTTGTGAATTGCAGGAGTGGATGAGGTTGTATTGTTACCGTTGGCATGGAGCTCGTTTACTAGGTTTAAGTAGTAATTGATTCCTTCCTTATTCACACCCTTCCTTAGCTTCCCATCTGTGAATTACAAAATTCAGAATAAATCAAAATTTAATGTGATTCTTTTGACCTACAATCTGACCCTTTCTTCTTGCCAGTTATATATTAAGGACACTGGTCAGTGAAAATTGATACAAATGATATTCTTACGTGGTAATACTCTGGACCATGCAATTGAGAATCTGTAGGCATCTAGCCCCATTTCTTTGATGAGTTTCACATATTCCTGTAACATGATTATATATATATATATATATATATATATATATTAAGTGTTACAAAATGAAAGCCAATGTTTGACGATAATGTAGTTCAGAGTTAACTAGATTAATCAAATAGCTTAAATAATATAGAGATGGATTCCAACACAAAAGATCAAATGGACCAACAATAAAGTTTGACTAAACTTTGTACCTTTTACTAATAATAAGAGTTATTGGCCACGTCTCCGTTACTATGATTTGCTATTTTCTCTACAGTTCAACATAAACTTTTTCTAACAAAAAGAAAAAAAAAAAAAGAAAAAGAGATCATGACATGTACCATTTTAAGTCGTAAGTCTAACAATTTATAGCACTATATGATATTTTGCATATATTGGTCGTGTTTGTATATATTGAAACGTCCATTTGATTTATAAAAAAGCAATAGAATTTTAAAAATAATATTCCTTCTAATCAACGATAGTTTTAGATGGAGGCAAGGGGCTAAATAATTTGAAAAATAATTATAAGAACCCGTTGCAAACTTTTAATGCAGGTACTTTGACCCCCTTTATTGCAATTTTATAGATTAGCCATTGCTTCCAACTGCGTCCCATGAGGGATTCCTAAGCATTCTTTAACTTGTTGGTAACCCTAATAAATAGACTCTTTGGACTATTTTAGAATATAGATTCAAAAATGTTCGAAATGTAGTTTTACTTGAAATAATAAAAAATACTAGATTTGACCATTGCCGATGAAATTAGCTCTTTCTAGTCAAGTACTCCAAAATGAACAGTCGAAGTCATTGGAACAAATCACCGGAGTGTCTGTCCATAAATGCTAGGGTTTTCTTGATTAGGGGAGACAGAGAGAGAGAGAGAGAGAGAGAGAGAGAGAGAGAGAGCCCTGGGGGTGTGTGTGTGTGTGTGAGTATCCCATATACTTGGACCTTTCCCAGTAATACTTTTGTTGGTTCCACCTTCAATCTGAAAATTAATAGTAAATAAATATATGGATCATAAATAAACATATGCAGAACGCGTTATCAGGGTTTTAGCTCTATGATTCAATGCATGTACCCTAGACATACCTGATAAGCTGAAGTTCCTGCCCCAAAGACAAAGCGCTGTGGAAAACTGCTATGATTAAGAGGTTCGCTTTTGCGGTCAATCCAATGCTTGGCATAATTTCGTTGTAGACATGAACTACTACTTGTCACTACGTTAGCAATAACCAGAAGGACCAAAAGGAGACAGACATGAACTAGTTTTTGTTTTTCATTTAAAAAAGAAAATAGAAAATGTCTTTAGTGTAAAAACATTATGTAAAAATAAATAAAAAGAAAATCATGAAAAAGGCGTTTGATCGATTTCCATAATATATAGAGTTCATTCTCAAGTTGTTAAGGTCTCTTTGAGTCTTGAGTTAGGATTATAAGACTTTATTGCAGACTGAAAGTTATGTGGTTATTTCAATATCATCCATACAATCTTGTTATCTTTTGTACAACAAAAGTTCTGGTTTCAACAATAATGGATGGTTTCTTTTTCTTTTTTTTTTTGACTAATTTTTTTATTTTTATTTTTATTACTTTTTTATTATCTCAGTTGTGATTTCCAATTAAAAAAAAAGTGAGAAACAAGTCTGTAAAAAAGCAATCATTTATTTGCTCATCTTGTATTCTCCCAACCTTTCTTCACCTTAATCTTGAAAACCAGTTTATCACATATTTGTTTATCACTTTTTACGCTACCACATATTCAGGAAAACATCATTATCATTAGCATGATCATTATGGAGATGGTCCAACTTTCATAATCAAGATCATGGCTCTTGAAGTCTACCAACTTAAGATTTTAAATAAGTTGATAATTTAATATGGTATTAGAAACATGTAAAAGTTCCTAATTTCAGAACTCATTACTGTCCTGATAATATAAATTGATACTAAAATTGACGGGTCAAAATTAAAAATTAACAATTCTAAAATAAATAAATATATTTTTAAAATACTATACTTGTCCTACATTACATAAAAGCGGTACAACTATTAGAAAATGCTCCATGGCTAACAGAATACAGATGAAGACTAATAAGGGCACTAAATTATTTTTGAGATAATCTATTAAATTAAAGTCCCTGAATTTTTCAATTTTTCTAGGCATGCTTTACCTCCCTAAACAAATGGTGCACGTTGAGATTTGAGATGTGCCAACCATGCTATTATTAATATTATATATAAAAACAATTAATATTTGAAGGAATATCACATTTCAAATGTGATATTGTGAATATATTTTTTTTGTTGGGGGTGTTGTGGATGGACTCAAATGTGACTTTCAAGAGTCAAGAGAGTGCTGTTTTATTATTTTTTATGTTGCCAGTGTCACATTTAATAAAACCACAGTAGAAGTATGAAATTTACTTGATTTCTAAAATTGAAAACGTTGGTCCTTTTTTTTTTTTGTCAGTGCAACACAAGAAAGCGACTTCTTTTTTGTCATCCCTGCGGCTTTCTAGATTTGGTATTAAACGGTTTGGTGCAGCACCTGCATTTTGGTGCATTCTTCTTTCTTTCCTTGGTCTTTCGTTCCGTCACAAGGAGCAATTGTGAGCAATAGCCATTCTAGAAAAAGTTTCAAAAGTACGCTCCCTCCCTACTCTTTTAGGGGATGATATCGTTCTTGGGGATCCTTAGGTGTGCAAGCTAGGAAAGTAGTTCAACTAAGCAAACCTATCCTCCTAACAGCCTATCCATAAAAGTACATAACTTGCAGACAAGAACATATAACTAAGGTCCAACTATTTCTTTGTTGCGTCATGTCCTCTTAACAACGAAGGATATTCATGATATTAGGTTGGATGAAGAGAAATGCTATTGTCACGCCCCGAATTCCAACGAACCTGTGGCGCGACTGACGAGACTAAAGGAAAATAAAATAATAAAAAAATAAAGGACAATCTAACGGATTCAACCCAAACTTATATTCATTTCCTTCAATGTACATCCATGTAAAGCACAGTCAATAAAAACATTCAACACGTCATTCGGGCTTAAGCCCTACATCACAAAATATGTCCTCATGGGTCAAGTATCCTCCTAAGCTCATATCTCTTCCACTCTGTAAGACTTCCTCAAGTCTCAAGTGCCGGGAGCGTCATCTGAAATGTTTGTCCCACGAATGGGTCAGCTCAACTGCTGGTACAATATAATGCTAATGCAAGAAACAAAATTAAGGGCGTGGCATGTGCAAGTATACAGTTATATCTACATGGCATTCAACATCATGCATACAATGTACTAGCAATAATCTACATGTCATCTAACTCATTAACATCATCTAAGGCGTGGCATGTGCAAGTGTACAGTTATATCTCCATGCACAATTGTAACCTACATGCCATCCTATTCATCCATACAATGCATTAACAAGATTCAAAACAATTATAACCTATATGTCATCCAATTCATCCATACAATGCATTAACAAGATTCATCACACATTCGGGAATTCATTAATATAATGCAATAAAAACATGCGTGACACACCCATGCAACTCTACGCCATGTCAACTCTATGTCGCACCCATGTCAACTCATGTAATGTAATGTCCCTTCACGGATCGCTCCCGTTGGTTCGGGTACCAAATGCAATATCATGTCCCTTCGCGGATCGTTCCCGCTGGTTTGGGTACCAAATGCGATATCATGTCCCTTCACGGATCGTTCCCGTTGGTTTGGGTACCAAATGCAATATCATGTCATGTCATGTCATGTAATGGCATGCCCAAGGAATCATACTATGCCAATATGCTTTGATTCCACCATACCATAATGTAATCTCAATAAAGCATCATATCCACACATGAAGCATGCTTTTAAATGATGTATTACACAATGACATTCAAATCAGAAGATCCTTTCATCAAGGTCACATGTCATGCATAGTCCATTTAACACATGCTTTAAGTCACATATTTCATAATCCCAACAATTCTCAAAAAAACATTATCCACACACTTTGCTAACACATGCGATATACGCATAGTCATGATTTACATTCATCACCAACTTTTGTAACAGGGAATACATAAGCATATAAGCAATAAAACAAACATGTGAATCATCAAGTCAACATGGCAGTTATTCCTAAGCTTAATTCTATTTCTTACTTAACACAATATATCGTACCTGGAGGTCGGTCTCAACTCGGGGAGATGCACTCAGTGTGTAGTGGGACTAGTAGTGGAATGCAGAGGATTAGATCACCTACTCCTTGCCTTTCCGTGTCCCTAAAATCATAAATGTAACTCAGTTCATTTGTTACTTGAATTATGTTATTTATCAAATTTTATGTCTTTATCTTATGAGTTTCTATTTTGCCAAATTAAACTCTACTATTGAGTCCGAAACGTCGAAGAAAATAGGTTTAGGTTTTCGTGGAATTCAATTTGGACATCTGAGCTAAAAAGGGCAAAATGGTCATTTTGCACTTCTTACGGGTCCTTACATCTCGAGACCTCTTTTCATAAATTGGGCTCCACAATTGAGTCCGGAATGGTTGAGATACCAAAATTTCACTATTTGTTTACTTAATTTGGAGTTCGTTTGACTGCGTTTCAACTCAGGGGCATTTTGGTAATTTTCAAGGGTTCTACGGGTCTCTTATTTTTTGGGACCTCATCTCGCGTCACGGACCTCACCGTTGGTCTTAGGAGGTCTAAGATAGTTAGAAGACATTATAAGTTTGTCTCATTTGAACCCCAGGCCATTTATCTATATTTAATTTAATTAAAATAATTTAATTAAATTAAATCTTTCAAGCATCAAATATGTATATATACATATTTGATGCAGTTTTAGTTGGGTGAGAAATAGGTGACAGGCTGGCAACGTGTCACCTCCCCGAACCAATCCACCTGAGTTCGAAACCCAGGGGCGCCACTGTGCGTCCCTTTTCAATTTCTCTTTTTTTTTTTTTTGAAACCTTTGGGCCCCAAAACCAAACCAGGCCCAATTTTTCTTTTAAAACCAAAACGGCCCAACACCCCTTTTTAAACCCAAACAGCCCAAACCCTTTTAATTTAAAACATGCCCAAGCCCAATCCACAGAACAGGCCCAAACAAGTTTAATTAAAAAAAAAAGCCCAACTGTCACGACCCAAAACCCACCCTATCCGGACTTGGGGTTCGTGACTCGGGTTTGCGGCCCGTGGGCCGTTCCCCATCCAAAAGGATTTGAAATACTGGGTAAAGTTTTAGCAAAATATTTTATAGTCATTAAATACACCTGGTAGCATAGTTAGTTCACCATTTGTTACATGCCAAAAAAAGACCTAAGTGTTTAAATACAAATCCTCCAAAAAGAACATCCTTCCAGGACCGTGGTGACATGGGAGCAATTAAGACCATCAATATTTAACTCAATACAAAACTCGCCAAAATAGCTACCAATAACTAGCAGCGTCTAGACCCCTGAGGCGCCTGAGGGTTCCCCAACTTCTTCTTGTCCTGAAAAAAATATAAGGGAGGGGGGTGAGCTAATAGCCCAATAAGTAATTTCCTAGCTTTAACATGAGTTAGGGATACTTCAAGGAAGTGATAGAACAAAGAGATAGCAGATAGCCAATATCCAAATGAGCAATAAGGAATACATAGCCAGTCACCAAGATGCACAACAACATTGACCCGAGGGTCCAAAAGAGGCATATCCCAATATAAGGCAAGAGGCAATAACAAGTTCAATCAAAGTTGGGATCTAACCTATCATGATGGATTGCTGCCACAACAAAACGTTAGCCAATCAAAGTTATATCATGCTTGCTATAATATGATCATTCACAGGGCATAAAATATGATCATCCAACGAATACAAGAATAAATCATCATCGAGTTCTAATAACCCAGAAATGCGTGAATCACCCGGGGCTCGGCATACCCCACTGGAACGCACATTCAGTCTCGCCTCATTATCCGGGGCTTACTGAATAGCGCTAGAGCTCTTTTCTCTACAAGTCCCGAAGGACATACAAGACCCCCAAAGGGTCTTTCCCCCACGCAATCTGTGAATGGATGGGTCATTGTGACTGAGCACAACCCCGGGTACATTCCAAATACCATGATTAATAAAATTCCACACAGGATGTACAACCGTACAAAACAATTGATATCACAATCAATAAAACATAAAGTGTGTGGAATATCAAGATTTCTATCAACAGGATATATCTCAAGACTAGGTCATGGTATGATAGTGCAATGATGCTCAAATATCAATGATCAAATTCACAAAGATGTAAGCAAGCAAGTCATATCCAAAGATCAAGCATAACCGATAACCACAAGTCGATTGGCTCAAATCAAGTACATTAGGTAGTGATAGAGTACAAATTTGGCAGCAGATGGAAATGAATGTGACTGGTTGGGAATAACCCATATTAAAGCATCAGAATTACTTACCTCAAAAATAGCTTTCGGCAGTTCAACTAATTTAAATCTCCTGCTCCTTCCCCTTGGAGGTTCTTGTAAATCAGAAATTTAATCGTCATTAACCCATCTCAATTATTCAGGGTTGATGTTACTGTTCCTGATTTAATTTTACTCTCTCGGTATTATTTAATTACACTCTTAAGGTTGCTAAGTGTATTACATCGGCCCTCAGGATATTTTATTTGGGTAAACGGGCCCTACCGTTGAGTTCGGAACGTCCAAGAAAATAAATCTAAGCCTTCGTGGCTTTTTATTTGGCTTCGGGTACCCCTGAGGGCAAAATGGTAGTTTCATATTTTAGGTGAGTTAATTTTTTCGAAACCCCGGTTGACAAAACGGACCTTACCATAGAGTCCGGAATGCTCGAAATAGTAAGATTACACTATTTATTTATCAAATTTGGATTCCGTTTGACCTATTCAATGTCCAAGGGCAATATAGTAATTAATCCCTTTTAATAAAATAATTAAATAATTATTTTATTATTTTTATACATTTTTCAGGGGTATAATTGCACGAAATTTCTAAAATCTGGGCCATAGTGAAATTCTGTGAAACTGTTGGGGTCAGGTTGCAATTTTTCAAAAGTTTCAAACTGAACCAAAGGGTTCAGTTCATATATAAGGGAACCGGACCGGTCCAGTCCGGTTTTAACCGGTTCAGTTGTAATGCTGACGTCATGATGACGTCAGCCCTAGGATTTTAAATTAAAAATCAGTTTGCTTCGAAACGACGTAGTTCAGTTTTAAATGGTTCACCCCTTTTCAATCGGGTCGGGGCCCGACCCGATACCCGGTCCGACCTGACCCGAACTGTTCATCGTCCCCAACTCTAAGGGTTACTGTAGCCCTACTTTTCAGAAATTTTGTTCTTCAATTTATAAGATTCTGGGTACGGTTTTTCATTGTTTTCTATCCAAATTGGTTTCTGCACATAATACCAACAATCTAGCATGCATTTTAATCATCGAATCAAGCTCTAACTGGTTCTGTTTTGAAAATGATAACCGCGACCTGTAACTGGTTCTAGCACCCTCATTTTAGGTCCATTTTCCATGAAATTTGTTGCGTTGTGACCTAAAGACTGTGGGGTTCAAGTTCTTGTCATGAGATTCTTGTTTGGTCACTGTTTTAGTGGGTTTGGATTGTAGACCAGTACTTGCAACTCAAAATTTGAGGGCCTTAAACTGAGTTCTGGGGTCGCGCAGGTGGGTTTTTGGGATCCTCTTGGGGTCTATTTTAAGTTCCATCATTCAGAGTTTCATTCTGTTAGGGTCGATTCAGACCTGTGTTTCTAAGGTCCATCAATGGAGGTTGGGTGTACGGTTTCATGGCTTTTGGCCATTCAGACCCTTCTAACCCTCACAGTATGTGTAATATAATTCCTAGAGTTAAGTTTTATGCATGCATATAATCTTAACAGCTCTACAATGAACAAAACAGTACCAAAAAATTAAAATGGGGAAATAGAGCAAGTTCGAAATTTACCTTTAACAATGACTCTCTCTCTCTGTTATAACTTGATTCAGACCTTCTTGGTGCACTTTAGGTATGCCTAGTTCCTTACGTTCACTCAGTTGCCACACTTAAGCTCACACACACATGGACTTGCACTCCAAGTTCTCACTTTCTCTCTCTCTAAGCTCCACACCTCAAACCTCACGTACACTCTCGTATATAGAGACCTTCAGTCAGTTTGTTCAGCCTTCTTTATTTTTAAAATAAGAAATTGGCTGCATGAAAGTTTATTGGTGGTGATGGTGTGATGAAATCAGGTTGCCTCTATACATATATATATATACATCCACGTATATGTTCAAGTGCAGGTTCGGATGACAGATTGGCTTGATGTGATGTGATAGGAGTTCATCATATGGGGATTGCATGCAAGGCCATTGGCCAATTTGTGAGGTGGCTTGGGCTAAATTGAGGTTATATACATATCTGGGTGTATATGTGCACAAAGTAGTCTGTAGCCTAGTTGGTAACTTTTTGAGTGAAATTATTTCCCTTCCATAGGTCAAGGGTTCAATTCCCCTTGGCCACTCTTTGGTTAATTTTTCCTTATTTTAGGCTAAGGCCTCGTTTGGTTGACGCAGAAATTCAATTTCACTGTTTCCGCTCTAACTTTCGTTCCGTAACTCCTTTTTCGACGCGGTTTCTTCCGGTCACTTTCTATTCGGATTATCTTTATTGTCCAAGGTCTAGGGTCTATTTTTACTTTCTTGGGTTTTTTGTAATTAGCTAGTTCGAGTTTTAATTGCGATAAAACAATGCTTAAAATAGCCAAATTACCACATTAATTTCCCAAATGGACTTCATTACATTAATTAAGTAGGAAAATAAGTTCGGGGTGTTACATCCTTCCTCGCTCAAAAGAAGTTTGTCCTCAAACTTTAAGCAGCTCATACTTCAAAGAGGTGTGGGTACTTGGCACGTACTTCATCCTCCCTTTCCCACGTAGCCTCTTCAATCTGATGGTTTCTCCAGAGTACCTTCACCAAGGGAATGGACTTATTCCTCAAGACTTGCTCCCGACAATCTAGGATCTGCACTTGATGCTCAACATATGTCAGATCCTCCTGAACGTCTAGTGGCTCGTGTTCAATCACTTAGCTGGGATCATGTAAGCACTTTCTCAACATAGACACGTGAAAGACGTTGTGCACATGTGCTAACTCCGCTGGCAAAGCAAGTCAGTATGCTACTGGTCTGACTCATTTTATAACCTCAAAGGGTCCAATGTAGCGGGGTCCCAACTTCCTTTTTTTCCCAAATCTCACTACGCCCTTCATGGGCGTCACTTTTAGAAACACCAGGTCGCCCTCTCCAAATTCTAGTTCACGTCTCCGAACGTTGCATAGCTCTTTTGACGACTTTGGGTTGCTAGTAGTCGCTGCTTGATTATTCAGATCTTTTCTGAAGTCTGCTCTACCATCTCGGGGCCATAAAAATTTCTCTCGCCTATCTCGGTCCAGCACACTGGAGACCGGCACTTCTTACCATATAGTGCCTCATATGGAGCCATCCCAATGCTAGACTGGTAGCTGTTGTTGTAGGCGAACTCTACCAGTGGAAGTGAATCCTCCCAGCTCCCTTTGAAGTCCAAAACACAAAATCTCAACAAGTCCTCTAGTGTTTGAATGGTTCTCTCAGACTGCCCATCGGTCTCGGGATGGTAGGCTGTACTGAGGCTGAGCTTCGTGCCCATTGCTTCCTGTAAGCTCCTCC
Source organism: Nyssa sinensis (assembly GCA_008638375.1). Lineage (NCBI taxonomy): Eukaryota > Viridiplantae > Streptophyta > Magnoliopsida > Cornales > Nyssaceae > Nyssa > Nyssa sinensis. Next base: position 16,343,695 of record CM018031.1, read on the forward strand.
AAAATTTGGACACAAACCTTGGATCTCGGTCAGACACAATGGATACTAGGACTCCATGTAGTCGAACTATCTCCTGGATGTAGAGCGCTGCCAATCGCTCTAGTGATTGGGTTGTCTTGGTCGCTAGGAAGTGAGCTGATTTTGTCAATCTATCAACAATCACCCATATCGAGTCACTCCCTCGAGGCGTCTTAGGCAACCTGGAGACAAAGTCCATAGTGATGTGCTCCCATTTCCACTCGGGAATTGGAAGCGGCTATAATGGTCCACTAGGCTTTTGGTGTTCGACTTTAATCGGCTGGCATTTAATACATCGTCCTATAAACTCAGCTATGTCCCTCTTCATCCCTTTCCACCAATAGGTCGTCTTAACATCGTGGTACATTTTAGTACTCCCTGGGTGTACAGCAAATCTCAAATTGTGTGCCTCCTTAAGAATCTCCTTTCTGATCTCGGGCGTGTCTGGCACAAAAATCCAATCCCTATAATACAGCATCCCATCGCGTACCACGAATTCTGAGTTCTTCCCTGACTCAGCTTCTTCTCGGAGCTTGACCAGTTTCTCATCGTGTATCTGCTGCCCTCTAATCTTGTCCACAATTGTCAGTCCGACTGTGACATTGGCAAGTACTGCTCCGGTACTGGGCAGAACCACCTCAATCCCCATTTCCTCTAGATCCCTCTGTAATTCTCGCTGTGTGGTCAACAAACAGGCAAGGCTCCCTGAAGACTTACGGTTGAGAGCATCAGCCACAACATTGGCTTTTCCTGGGTGATACTGGATGCTAAGCTCATAATCTTTAATCAGCTCTAACCATCGGCGTTACCGCATGTTGAGCTCTTTCTGCGTGAAAAGGTACTTGAGGCTCTTATGGTCTGTGAAGATCTCACAAGTCGCCCCATAAAGATAATGCCTCCAAATTTTCAATGCAAACACTACTGCTGCTAGGTCCAGGTCATGAGTCGGGTAGTTCTTTTCATGGGGTCTCAACTGTCTTGAAGCATAGGCTACTACCCGGCCCCTCTGCATCAGCACACACCCCAAGCCTTTGTGTGAGGCGTCACTATAGATCACGAAGCCCTTGGTCCCATCTGGCACTGTCAAAATCGGGGCCGTTACCAGACGGTTCTTTAGTTCCTGAAAGCTCCTTTCCCGCTCCTCAGTCCATACAAATGGAGTATTCTTGCGAGTCAATTACGTGATCGGCGTTGCTATCTTGGAAAAATCCTTGACAAAGCGCCTGTAATATCCAGCCAACCCCATAAAGCTCCGGACCTCGGTGACGCTGGTCGGTCTAGGCCAATTCACAATGGCTTCTATTTTCTGTGAATCCACTGAAATGCCATCCTTAGAAACCATATGCCCTAAAAATGATATGTTGGGAAGCCAAAACTCACATTTCTTCAACTTTGCATACAATTTCTGCTCCCTTAGCTTCTATAGGACTTTTCTTAGATGCACTTCGTGATCTTCTAGGCTCTTAGAGTAAACTAAGATGTCATCAATAAATACTATCACAAAGTCATCCAAGTACGGCTTGAAGACCCTGTTCATTAAGTCCATGAATGCAGTTGGGGCATTTGTCACCCCAAATGGCATCACAAGGAACTCGTAGTGTCTGTATCGGGTCCTAAATGCCGTTTTCTGCACATCTTCAGGCTTGACCTTAAGTTGATGATATCCCGATCTCAAGTCTATCTTGGAAAATAGTTGTGCCCCCTTTAGCTGATCGAACAAGTCGTCTACCCTTGGCAGTGGGTACTTGTTCTTGATGGTGACCTTGTTAAGCTCGCGATAATCAACACACAACCGCATGGTCCCATCTTTCTTTTTGACAAACAACACTGGGGCACCCCATGGTGACGAACTGGGCCGTATGAATCCTTTGTCGAGCAATTCTTGCAGTTGCAGCTTTAATTCCTTCAGCTCAGTCGACGCCATTCTATATGGGGTTTTAGACACTGGTGTCGTACCGGGAATCACATCAATACAGAACTCGATCTCTCGGTCTATGGGCATGCCAGGAAGGTCATCAAGAAATACATCAGGGAATTCCCGGGCAACTGGGATCTGATCAAGAATAGGCTCTTGTGAGCGAGCATCCATGACGCTACACAGAAACCTATGACACCCCTTTCGGAGCAAGCGTCTGGCCTGAATGGTAGAGGCAAAATATGGCGGGGTGACTACTCCCGTCCCCTCAAAGATAACTCTACGTTGCCCTGGGCCCTGTATGTGAACTTTCTTAGCTTCACAATCGATAATGGCACGATTTTCAGTTAGCCAGTCCATGCCAAGAATCACATCAAATCCACAGATCTCTAACGGTATAAGGTCCGCCATGAACTGAGTACCCATAATCTCAACCCCACAGGATCTATATATAGTATCCCCAATTAATGACTCCCCTGATGGTATAGTAACAGTCAACACATAGCCTAGGGGCTTGGCTTCTATGTTCAGTTTATCAGAAAATGTTGGTGATATAAACGAGTGTGTGGATCCAGTATTAAACAAAACATATGCAGATTGAGAACAAACTGTAATGGTACCTGCAACTACCGAGGTAGTGGCCTGCACATCCCTAGGTGTAATAGAGAAGACCCTCCCCGGTCGCTACTGCTCAGTCTTGGGTCCTCCACTCTTCTGCTGAGGTCTCGCCACAGAAGCCGATGCAGCTGGTGTGGTACTAACGACTGACTTGTTGTTCTTGGGACAGTCCTTTTTGAAGTGCCCAACCTGTCCACAACTATAGCAGGCTTTGCTGTCCCGATTGCACTGTCCTGTATGGTAGTTCTGGCAGGTGGGGCATTTAGGCGCGCTCCCATTGTGTGACTTGGCCTTTTTCTGACTAGGCCCTGCACTGAAATTATGTGATCCTGTGCCAGTCCCAAAAAATGAAGATCCCTGCCCCCTACTCTTGTTGTTTCCAGACCTCTAGTTCTTCCGCCTTTTTGCAAACTCTTCCCCACTCTGTTCTATGATCATGGCGGTTTCCACCACCTCTTCGTAGGTAGTGAGTCGGTGGGGCCGAATTCTGTCTTTAATGGCCCATCTGAGGCCGCTTTCAAACTTGCAGACCTTTCTTTCTTCCGTGTTTATAACATTTGGAGCAAATCTGGCCAACTCAGTAAACTTGGCCTCGTATTCCTCAACAGACATGCCTCATTGCTAGAGGGTTATAAACTCAGCAGCCTTTTGATTCTAAATTTCTTGAGGGAAGTACTTCTGATTGAAAATCTCCACAAATCGTGGCCAAGCCATATTAGGTTCCCGGGCTTCCTGCAAAAGCCACCACATATGTGCTTGTCCTGTCAGCATATAAGTGGCATAGGCCACCTTTTGGGTGTCTGTACATGTCATAATTTTGAAAATCTTTTCCATTCCCAGCATCCACTCCTCAGCTGCTGAGTGTCCCCTTTTACCATCGAAAGTAAGCGGCTTCATATTCTGAAACCGTTTATAAAAGTAAGTTGGATCCTCCTCGCGCCTAGGTCTTTCCTCTAGGGCTGGGGGATTATTCTGTGGCACTGGCCCATTGGCTTGAGCCTGTATTTGGGGCATCATCTCCACTATACGATTCAGGATCTCCTCCATACGATCCATGCGCTCTCGGTCAGACTCCATAGCCATACGATGAGTTTGTACCATACACTGTAAAAAGGGACAGTCCACAAAACTTGAGTAATTAATTGACCTCTAGACTTATGACCCTCAGACTTTAGCGAGTTGTAATACTTCAGTCTTAATCTCCCATGGACCACTAGAACTATATGCTTTGATACCAACTCTGTCACGACCCAAAACCCACCCTATGCGGACTTGGGGTCCGTGACTCGGGTTTGCGGCCCGTGGGCCGTTCCTCGTCCAAAAGGATCTGAAATACTGGGTAAAGTTTTAGAAAAATATTTTATAGTCATTAAATACACTTGGTAGCATAGTTAGTTTACCATTTATTACATACTAAAAAAAGACCTAAGTGTTTAAATACAGATCCTCCAAAAAGAACATCCTTCCAAGACCGTGGTGACATGGGAGCAATTAAGACCATCAATATTTAACTTAATACAAAACTCGCCAAAATAGCTACCAATAACTAGCAGCGTCTAGACCTCTGAGGCGTCTGAGGGTTCCCCAACTTCTTGTTGTCCTGAAAAAAAATATAAGGAAGGGGGGTGAGCTAATAGCCCAGTAAGTAATTCTGATGCTTTAATATGGGTTATTCCCAGCCAGTCACATTCATTTCCATCTGCTGCCAAATTTGTACTCTATCACTACCTAATGTACTTGATTTGAGCCAATCGACTTGTGGTTATCGGTTTTGCCTGATCTTTGGATATGACTTTCTTGCTTACATCTTTGTGAATTTGATCATTGATATTTGAGCATCATTGCACTATCATACCATGACCTAGTCTTGAGATATATCCTGTTGATAGAAATCTTGATATTCCACACACTTTATGTTTTATTGATTGTGATATCAATTGTTTTGTACGGTTGTACATCCTGTGTGGAATTTTATTAATCATGGTATTTGGAATGTACCCGGGGTTGTGCTCAGTCACAATGACCCATCCATTCACAGATTGCGTGGGGGAAATATCCTTTGGGGGTCTTGTATGTCCTTCGGGACTTGTAGAGAAAAGAGCTCTAGCGCTATTCAGTAAGCCCGGGATAATGAGGCGAGACTGAATGTGCGTTCCAGTGGGGTATGCCGGGCCCTGGGTGATTCACGCATTTCTGGGTTATTAGAACTCGATGATGATTTATTCTTGTATTCGTTGGATGATCATATTTTATGCCCTGTGAATGATCATATTATAGCAAGCATGATATAACTTTGATTGGCTAACGTTTTGTTGTGGCAGCAATCCATCATGATAGGCTAGATCCCAACTTTGATTGAACTTGTTATTGCCTCTTGCCTTATATTGGGATATGCCTCTTTTGGACCCTCGGGTCAATGTTGTTGTGCATCTTGGTGACTGGCTATGTATTCCTTACTGCTCATTTGGATATTGGCTATCTGCTATCTCTTTGTTCTATCACTTCCTTGGAGTATCCCTAACCCATGTTAAAGCTAGGAAATTACTTATTGGGCTATTAGCTCACCGCCCTCCCTTATATTTTTTTTCAGGACAACAAGAAGTTGGGGAACCCTCAGGCGCCTCAGGGGTCTAGACGCTGCTAGTTATTGGTAGCTATTTTGGCGAGTTTTGTATTAAGTTAAATATTGATGGTCTTAATTGCTCCCATGTCACCATGGTCTTGGAAGGATGTTCTTTTTGGAGGATCTGTATTTAAACACTTAGGTCTTTTTTTGGCATGTAACAAATGGTGAACTAACTATGCTACCAGGTGTATTTAATGACTATAAAATATTTTGCTAAAACTTTACCCAGTATTTCAGATCCTTTTGGACAGGGGACGGCCCACGGGCCCCAAAACCGAGTCACGGACCCCAAGTCCGCATAGGGTGGGTTTTGGGTTGTGACACCAACCCTCAGCATTGACCCTTTCGCCCCCAACGCCCTCTCTGGTCATCTCCTCTGGTGATCTAGCCAGTGCCGGTCACCGGAAAACCGTAGCCACCCCACTGCTTTCCCACCATTTTTCACCTCTAAAATTCCTGATTTTTACACCAATCCAATTCTTGGACATTAAGGAAAAATTTAAAACCAGTTTTGGGCCCCAAAATTCACTATTTTCCCGACACCCAGTTTGATCTTCTCGGCCAAAACCCAGGTTCCGGCCATGCACGCAAAACTCCGATGAGGCATTTTCACCATGATTTCCTAACTGTTTCAGTCTAGTTTTTCTTCTTACATACTCCTTGAACTTTGAGGGGTCAATTCTACTTAATTTGTTTCAGTTTTTAACACATAAAAGCATGTAATCCGGTTATTCTCCACAACCTGCAACTCCAAAGTTCTCTCTTATTTCTCAATCTTTTTCAATGATTCCTTTTGCATTGTTTTCTATTTCCCATACCCCATAAGACCCCATACTTCAAAGTAAATAACATGCTTTAAATTTCAAAAATAAAACTGAAGCTAACTTACCTATTCTCTGATTTCTTGATCAGCTTCTTGCCTTCCCTCCCTATTTCAACTTCTGATTCTCCCTCTTAAGGTCCTCCCAGCCTTCCTCTTTGGTCTGTCTCTCAGTTTGCTTCTTCTCTCTCTGTTATTCTCCATCCAACGTGCACAGCCATCCTTATACATATAGGCATACACATATATCACCTCACGTATGGCATCTGCAGTCCATTACTTCCCCACTTTTCTGACCTCCCTACTGCTCTAGCCATCTCCTTTTTTTTTTTCCTTTTCAGAATGCATTAAATGCATTCCTTGTGCACTTGGTCTTCCATATATATATATATATATATATATATATTATATGGTACACTCACTCACACGGCTGCACCCTCACACATACGGCCAGCCTGGTTAACACCACTTGCACACACCACTATTCTGCACTCTTTCTACTTACACATATATATACATATTTTACTCACAATATATTTATATACATTATATTCACAATACATTAATCATATACATACATATATATATATATATATATGCACCTACACATCACACATACCTACACATGCATATAACATATATATATATATATGTATATATGTATATTTTACTACACATAGTTACACGTTCCATTTAAATAAATAATAATAATAATAATAAAATTTTTTTTTTTACTTCAAAATTTCAAATCCTTACAGCTATCCCTACTCGGACCAAGACAAAACTTTTATTTGTTCAAATAATAATTAAGTTGAAGCAGGGTTAGGAACGACGAATCTCTTTATGATAAACAGATCCATTTGCTATGCTTGCAGAGCGGTATACTATGGAGAAAGAGATCCGACACTTGTAGATTGAAAGGGAATCTATTCCTATGACCTTTAAGATAAGGGTATACTTGATGAGATGACTTATGAGATGGGGATATATTCTTACCCTAATTCAAGCGAAATGAAATTGTTTGCTTGCTCGTCAGGTGCAAGAAAGGATCTTGGCTGACAGGTTACTGACCAACTTGACCAGAAGAGAACACAGGGTTAAGCTAAGTAAAGTAAATTATATAGAGTAACAATCATAATAACGATATTGCATGGAACATAATATTGGAAAATTAAGAAATATATTAATACAATGAGTATAGTCGAAATTGTGACATTGGGATGGATGTGTATTAAGAAAAGAAAAGAATTAAAAATAAACACCTTTATGAAATGATTATAATAGAAAAAATAGGAGACCAAGTGTGAAAAAGTTGTAAAAGTACAAAAAAGACCAATAACGGTACAAGGAACGAAGCGTAACATGATGGCAATGCATGGACTGTATTAATGATTACAGTGGATATTTCCTGGACTTGTTCTACTGTGGATTACACCCGCTGTTTATGGTATAGTAATTACATGTTATTGACTGGTTCTGTTATTGATCTTATATTGGATATTGTGTCCTTGTTACTTTGAAAAAGAAATGGAGATCCGTCGTAAGGTTTGTATAAATATATACATATATTATGCTTGAATGTCTATATTGATTGCACTATTACAATTGTTACACCATATGGAGTGGTATCATATTCTTCTGATGATTATATCTACAACTGTGATCTAGTAGATGATATTGTTGTGTGCTTGTGATTGCATACTGGACTTTAGGGATTGTCCTCATCGGACTTACATTAGTTTTTGCACACTGCGTGTTTGTGTGTTTTGGAAAACCCTATTAAGTGTTATGGCTCACCCCTATTATTCATGAGAATGGCATATACTAGACTAGTAAAGGACAACTATTGGAGCAGCATGAGATGGACAAAGACTTGAGTAACATTGGTTTCAGATAGTTGTATTCATTTATTATGTATTGTAAAGGGCATCTGTACCCTTCTTAACTCAATGACATGTTGTATATTGGACTAGTAACGTGAACTCTGCACATTACTTTGTTATATATTATCGATAGATATTTTTGGTTTAGTTACACCTTGTTGTGATTTATTTTATTCAATCTCGTTATGGGACTTGAACAAGTCTAATCATAAGAACAACCGAAACCAATTAAGGTAAAAATTATTTAAGGAAATCAATTCAGAAAGAAATGGACTACATTTATACACCTGATTATGATGATTAGTCTTAATCACCTACCTTCTAGTTCGGGGTCCTGATGACTCTTTAGTCCGGTCCATTTGGGACCGGGGTGTTACAAGACATAAAGTAAATAAGATTAAGGAAAAATAGTATACTCGAGAATATGAGGTGTCCTACGTATCCATTCAGATAATGGAATCAGAGCCAATGTAATTTTCCAATTTGATTGATTCTCTTAAGAGTGATATGATGAGTTAAATTGGGAAAAGAGAAAATACCACAGTTTTAGGGAGTGTACCTAATTGTTTGTGTAGAATCAGATAAGACTTGTGCTTGAACTCCTTAATGTTGAATCTCCAATGGTGTAGAACTTTGTCTTGAGCATAGTAAAATTTCAACTTGTGAAGAACAAATGTTCTATAGAAGAAAGCTTGTGTAGAAGAAAGCTTACATAGAACAAAGCTTGTATAGAACCTTGACTTATGTAAAACAAAGTTTCAAAAATATGGAAGAGAGAAATTGTCACGCCCCGAATTCCTGCGAACCCGAGGTGTGAATAACTGAAGCCAAAAGAAAATAAAATAAAGGTAAAGGACAATCTAACTAGTTCAACTTAGCTTACATTCATTTTCATCAACATACATACAACATGCCATCTTGGGCTTAAGCCCGTACATCACAAAATGCGCCCTAAGTGCCAAAATACTTTAATTTCTTTCTTCCACTGAAACATCACCGAATCTCTCGCGTAGCCGGAGTGTCATCTGAAATGTTGTCCCACGAATGGGTCAGCTAAACTGCTGGTACAATATAATGCTAACGCAAGAAACAAAATTAAGGGCGTGGCATGTGCGAGTGTACAGTTATATCTACATGTCATTCAATGTCATCCATAAAATGTACTAGCAATAATCTACGTGCCATCCAACTCATTAACGTAATCTAAGGTGTGGCATGTGCAAGTGTACAATTATATCTACATGCGCAATTATAACCTACATGCCATCCAATTCATCCATACAATGTACTAACAAGATTCATCACATATTCATGAATTCATTAATGCAATGCAATGAAAATATGCGTGACACACCCATGCAAACCCCATGTCACAACCATGCCTCACTTTACGGACCTTCCTCGACGGCTTGAGCATCCAAGTATGTCTCACTTTACGGACCTTTCCCGACGGCTTGAGTAACCAGTATGTCTCACTTTACAGACCTTCCCCGACGGCCTAAGTAACCAGTATGTCTCACTTTACGGACCTTCCCCGATGGCCTGAGTATCCAAGTATGCACAATGCCAAATGCTCAACTCACGCCATGTCCAAAGAATCACACTATGCCAATATGCTCATGATTCTACCATGTCACAATGTAATCCCGATAAATCATCTTATCCCCACATGAAGCATGCTTTAAACAATGTATCACACAATAACATTCCAATCACAAGATCTTTTCATCAAGGGTACATGCCAGGCACAATCCACTTAACACATGTTTTAAATCACGTATTACATAATCTCAACAATCCTCAAAATATAATCTACACATCCTGCTAACACATGCGATACACACATAGTCATGATCCACATTCATCGCCAAACTTTCAACAAGATAACAAGGAGCACATAAGCATATGAGCAATAAAACAAACATGTGAATCATCAAATCAATATGACAGTTATTCCTAAACTTAATTCTATTTCTTACTTAGCACAATATATCGTACCTGATGGGTTGGTCTCAACCCTAAGAATTTGTACTCGTAGCATAGTGGCTAGCAGTAAAATGTAGAAGGTCAGACTGCCTTCTCTCTGCCTTTCGGTGTCCCTAGAATCACAAAATGCAACTCAGTTCGTTTGCCACTTTAATGATGCTATTCATCAAATTTTATGTCTTTAATTTATAAGGTTCTATTTTGTTAGATTAAGTCCTATCATTGTGTCCAAAATATCGAGGAAAATAGGTTTTGGCTTTCACGGAATTTAATTCGAGCATCCAGTTTAAAAAGGGCAAAACTGTCATTTTGTACTTTTACGGGTTCTTATACCCCGAGACCTCTCCTCATAAATTAGACTCCACCGTTGAGTCCGGAACGTTCAAAATAATAAGAATTGACTGTTCGTTCATTTCAATCAGGGTCCGTTTAACTGTGTTTTGACTCAGGGGCATTTTGGTAAGTTTTAAGGGTTCCACGGGTCTTTTATTTTTTTCAGGACCTCGTCTCGCAACGGGAACCTCACTATTGATCTCAGAAGGTCCAAGACATAAAGAATACACTATAAACTTGCCCCCTCTGGACTTCGGGCTATTTTCCAACATTTAATTTAATTAATCTAATTAATTGAATTATTTAGTTCAACATATTATATATATATATATATGTATATATTTTGGGGAAAAGTTCATAGGTGCGTAGTGGTAGCACACTGGCCAGCGTGTCACCTTCCCTCCAAAGTGTCACAGGCTCAATTCTTGGGAAAGGCAGTTTCCTCACATTTTTGTCTTAATTTTTCTAATTCAATTAATTTTATTTTATATTAATACTTTGGTGCACTTCAGTCACAAGGACCTTAGTGGTCCAGTGGCTTGGTTGGGCCCTTCCCTTCGGTGCATCCCAGGTTCGAGACTCCCCAGCGCCCCTTTTGTTTTTCCTTTTCTTTCCTTTTTATTTCTTTCAATTTCCTAACTGTTGGCCTAAATTAGTTTAGGCCCAAACCCCTTAAATTAAAATAAGCCCGATTTCAAAAGCCCAATATACCCTTTAAAAATTAAATCGGCCCAGACTCCTTTAAATTCATTAAGCCCAAATCAGAAACTAAAACAGGCCCAAGGCAAACAAGCCCAACTCGCCCCTCTCTCTCGTCCCCGATTTTCCGGCCAACACGCCGGTCTTCTTCTCCGGCCAAGTCGCTAGAGACCGCAGGCCATCCCCCCCATTTTCTTAGGTTTTTGATGTCGGATTTTTGCGGTTTTTACACCTAATCGATCCTAGGACATTGGGGAAACAATCAGGGACTGTTTTAGACCCTCAACCTCACCATCTCCGAGACATCCATTTCATTACTTCCGGCCACCACCCCTAGATTCCGGCCAATTGGTTTTTCCATTTCTTACGCTCATTCCTCCACTGTTTTAATCCATTTTCTTTTCTAAAAATGTCCTACATCTATGAGAGTTAGATTTAGGCCATTTAGATTAGGTTTCATGCATGAAATATCAATGAACCCGAAAATTTTCCTAACCTGTAACTCCATCTTTCTCGGCCATCTCTCAACCATTTTGGTTGATTTCTTTTGCAAAATGATCCATATTTCATATGCTACAAGACCTTACAGTTTAAATCCACCATCATGCTTTAAATTTTTAAAAAAAAAAAAAATAGAAATGAACCTCTCACCTTTATTTTCGGTTTTCTCTTATTGCTGTGCTCTCCTCTCCTTCTGGTTCCTTGCCTTGGCCTAAGCTCTGAACCCTACAATCTCTCTCAGCTTCTCTGGTTATTGCTTTCTTTCCGGTCATACACACACACCCATACCTATAAACACATAATTGCCCCTCTCTCTCTCTATTATTTTCTCTCTCTAAAATCAGATCTGTCTCACTCACTAGTCACCTACTTACACACACAATGTATACAGCACACTCATTTCTGATTTGCATTAATTGTTTGTGTGTGTTTTGGGCCATGTGTATATATATATATATATATATCATATCACACATACACCTACTTACACACACACATCTAGACGTCCTCACAGCACACACAACAGCCACATGCCTAATCTCTTCACTGTTTCTTTTCTGAAATGCAGCCTTGCATTAATTGAGAGGGTTGATAAATTTGTACTTTATATGTATATTGTATATGTATATTTTATTTCACTCACACACAACACGCTCACTGACACACACCATCAGCCCCATGCCCCTTTGTGTGAGGTACACTCAACCTACACACACTGCACACTCTATACATATATATATATATATATACCTCCTGCTGCACACTATTCTGGGTCTGTTTTTACAAGTTACTCTTGCATATATATATATATATATATATATATATATACACACACACATAAAATTTTCCTGCTTCACTTCTCACACATACATAAATGTATACATACTTGCTTTAAACACACACACACACTAATATCAACCGACACACACACAACACATATACACACACAACATGCTGCCTTTCACTTTCATTTTAGCTTACATATATACACTGCTCACTACACATGCAACAATAATAATAATAATAATAATAATAACAAATAATAATAATCAAGAAAATTTATATATATAAAAAAAAATTTCAGGTTATTACAGAAATATAGAAGAGAAAGGAGAAATTCTTGTAGCAACATCTGGCTACTAATTTTTCTATCATTGATTATGGTGACCAATGGATCTTATTTATAGGAAAAAAGTAAAGAAATTTGATCCAAGGGCTCACAATAAATCCTATGGACGGATGACCAAGATTAATGCTTAATGTGCAAGCAATTTAGATGCACAAATTATTTTGTGCACAAGTCAAAAACAAATCTTTTAAAATAAAGAGTTTGCTTTGAAAATTACTTGGGGACAAGGAATGGGGGAAAACAGGCAAATATTTGGTGCATAAATCTAGGTAAATCCCTTGGAATAAGGAAGGGAGGAAAATTGAAAAGTTTTGGGTACACACCTATATTTACAATATCACCCCTAATTTAGTAGAGAATTTAGGGATAGTAATTACAAAAATACCACTAAGATATAAAAAGTCAAAATTGTCCCTAAGGAACAAAATTACCAATTTAACCTTATATGGGTAACATGGCGTGAAAATTACATGTATTCCCATGAATGACTAAAATAACCTACATGGGATAGGAATATGCTAAAATTATCAAAGTGCCCTCCAATGGACAAAAGGACACTAATATTTCAAAAATTTTCCTAAAAGGTAGAAAACCTCCAGTATTTACCAAACTACCCCTAAACAGTAAGCAAAGATTAGAAATCACCAAAATACCCTTGGTGGTCATTAAAACCAAAATATCTTCAAGGGCCTAATGTGTTAAATGACCAAAATACCTATAGTGGGAATAATGACCAAAATGCACTGGATGGGCATAATAACCGAAGGCGGAATGACCAAAATTCCCTTGGTGGGTAAAATGTCAAATTTCTAAAATGGCTCCTAGATGGGACAAATTGTAGTAACTTTCCAAAAATAGTGAAAAAACCCTTATACACTTAAAGGTGTCAAAATGAGGCGCCTCACTAGTGAAAAGAATAAGTTTATTCTACCAAAAGAAGTCGACCGGTTCAAAAACTAGTCGACAGATTCTTAAACCTATTTTTCACACTTTGTAAATCAGTCGACCAAGTTTAATATCCACTTGACCAATTGACTATCTTTACACAAATTGAACTTGTCACGACCCGGAACACACCTTTTGTGGATTAAGGATCGGTGACCGACATTGTCACTCAGACAAGCTATACAAAATCAAATGAGTTGCATTAAAGAGTGATAAGTTTTTTTTCTTTTATGTATCAAGCAAGTGCGGAAGTTACACGTATGCAACTCATTTGATAACAAATCGAACTTTAACAATCATCAATAGAATTATCTCCAAGTATAATTTCCATCATCATAAATCATCATTCCGGCCTAATATCATTTCTAGTGTCACTATGTCACAATATCTAATATTAACATTAACCTTATAGGATATATATACAAATTAAGGCTCAGAGCTATACATCATCAAAATTACCCACTAGCACATCACTAGCTCTTTTAGTCGCTATCATTGCTTTTTCTTGCATATTGTGTTACCTAAAAAATTGTTGTAATTTTGGGGTGAGCTAACTTAGCTCAGTAAGTAAATCCTTCATTCTGCCATGGGTTACATCAAAGTGTATAACAAGAGAATAATTATAGGATTTCAAGTTCAAAGGGCCGGGATTGGCCATTAGGCTTGAATAACTCAGTTCATAAGGGGTTCACAAATATGTTAAGAATGACTAAGCAAGTCAATAAGCACAAATGTATCAGCATATGATGTTTAGCTGCCCAAATCAAAAGAGATTCAAATCAAATACAAAAGATAAGCCTTAAGGCTGTATTTCACATTCAAAGATGACATTATCAAATCAACAAATGGTGTGAAATCAAACATATACAAATTGAGTCTAATAGATCCTATCAACAAAAAGAGCTTGCTTACCCTCAAACAACACTTATTTAGGTTCACCACTCATCTCTGGGTTTTCTTGAATGGCACCAAAAGCTCTTATAAAATAATCATGTCCTCATCAAGACTATGTGGTGGGTATCATTCCCAAACACTAACCCGTAGGTCATTAGCATTTAAAGAATCAAGATGGGCATTGTGACAAATACAACTACTGGGTACTCATAATAATGTCATAATCAGATGAATTCTACAAGAAATGTACATATACATAGAATTCAAGGTTCACAACAAAAGAGATTGCAATAGTTTTTCAACATCCATAATCAAGGGTTATAGTAATGTGTAAGCAACCATAACAGGATATTGACAATAAAAATCTCAATATATCCATAAGGAAGTCACAAATATGAAGTCATGAAATCAAAACAGCTGATAGGAATGCATAAAAGAATACAAACTAGCAGCATTAAGAACGACATAATTGCAATATGGCTAAGGAACACCACACATTAGAGTTTGAGTTTACTTATATTGGGTTCTTAACATTGCATTTCCATATTGGTATCATAGTAGCTATCCCATAACCTTGTTCCATTTTCTTATCATTTGGATGACCTAATAATCATGGATCAAAAATACATTGTATATTGAATTAGTTTTCATTCTAATTTTAAGCATCTTTATTCAACGTTTTAAGTTCTTTTGAATGTAATCTAATTGATTAAGAGATTCTCAAATTTTTAATTTAGGATTTTCTGGCCCTTCAAGGGCAGAATGGTAATTTACACTTTTAACGTCCCATATTACTTCGTACACAATTTATGTATTCAGACTTCATTTGTGAGTCCAATCAGCCATTGTAACATTTACGTGGACCTTTTAATTTCATCTATACACTTCTGATAACTTCATTAAGTCTTAAGGACGTATTCATCATTTTTAGTTTGTTATCGAGTCTTATTTTTCTCACAAGGACATCACCGTCAAGTCTAAAATATCGAATATAATCAGTTTAAGCTTTTTCATATCTTAATTTGCACATATGTGACTTATATTAAGCCTAGAGACATTTTTATAATTTTACACTTTTACGATTCATATTTTTTGGTACTTTATATGCTAAAATGATTTCCACTGTTGAGTCTGGAACGTAAAAAAAAGTCAGGATATGCTATCTTTGATATTTAACTGGCTTTTAGACTACTAAGGATAAAATGGTAATCGTGACATTTCACGTGTCTATATTAATGGGACTTTGTTTCATAAAATGGATCCCGTCATTGGGTCTAGAATGTCCCAAAATGCTATGGTATGTATTTTGATAGTCATCGGAGTTCAATTGGTCACTTCATTAATCATTAAGACATATTTATAATTATTCCAGTTTGCCCGTTCATATTTTTTAGGATCTAATTTCACAAATTGGACTCCGCTGTTGAGTCCAGAATGCCTAAAAATATTGGGTTAAACTCTTCTTTTATTTTAATTAACCTTCATTTGACCTATTTTTGACTTGAGGGTATTTTAGTAATTTCTCTTATAATTAAAATGATTTAAAATTAATATTTAATTTTAATGGGCCATTTTGTAATTAACAGAAACCCCTAGGGGTAAAAATCTAATTTTAAAAAAAATGTTTAAATAAAACCAACCGCTTTAATCCCAATACAAGTGAACCGATTCCATTAGGTTAAGAATTAAAGGGTTCAGTCTGATTCATTGCGTTATGCTGACATCAGCATGACATCAATCATATATATATATATATATATATATATATATATATATATATATATATATATAGACATACTAGAATCAAAACGACGTTGTTTTAATAAATCCCAAACCCATTTAAATGTTTGGTCAGGACCTAACCTGAGATATGACTCGAGACCTGGCCTACATAGTGATCATCTCTTTCATTTTTTTCGGCGAGGTTTCCAATTGCCTTCTCCTGTGCCGGCGATCATCGTCGATTGCTTTCCAGCAACCAAATGTGTCTTTCCTAGTGTTTGTCAATTATCTTACATACCTATTGTTCCATCCTTGGGACCACCTTGGCCCATAGCACTAAGGTATCGTATCAAGTCTTATGGTTCGATATGGCCAATTACTCATTAGCCTACATCTTAGGTACCCATTTACCTAAATGGATATAAAAAAACGTGTTCCCAGGTATCAAAAACCCTAAGAAAGCCCTATCTATTGAGATGTCGTCTCTTAACACCAACCTTGGAATCAAATCCAGAAGGTCCACGAATCCTAAATATATATATATATATATATATATACACACACATATATACTTCATGCCTAGGGGCATTTTGATAATTTCACACATTCATGTGGGACCACCCCAAGTCCCTATTTAATTAATCTGATGTCATATTTGAATTTCTAGCGTCAAAAAACTTTGGAAACGCTTCTTTCAGATCTTAATTCGACTTTCAATTGCTTAATATAGGTGTAACGGTATAATTGTCATTTTCTCACTTTATGTGGGGCCATCACCAAGTCCCAATTTGTTAAATCTGATCATATATTTGAATCCCAAGCATCCAACAACTCTGGAATAGTCCCTTCTAAATTTTTATTAGTCTTTAAGTTTCTTAAACTATCATTAGGAGTTTTTTTTTCGTAATTTTTCATATTCATGTGGGACCACCCTAGGTCTTCGAATGTCCAAACTAACTTTGCCATTGAGTCCAAAATGTCCCAAAACCTCGAGAATGCCTCTTCTTGCATTTTGATTGGCTTTATTTTCAATTTTATAAACAAATAGGTTTTTTCATAATTTTCCTAAAATTAGTTCACTGAATTATAAATAACTCAAACAAGCCTACCCTTTTTAATTTCTAAAATTTTAATTTCTTAAACCTGTAACCAAACAAGTTGAATTGGATTCTATTCCTATTTTTTGGAATAGGGTTATCCCTATTCCAATTTCAATTTTGAAACCGAGTTTCAAATTTTCTTGTAGCCAAACAGACCCTTAGGTCTAATTTCACTAGACCGGACCCATGATCCGACCCGACCTTGTCCACAACCCTGACCCAACCCAATTGACCCATTGACTGGTCAAATAATCAACCACTGACTGTTGACTGCTCAATGTCAGAATAATAGCTGCCGACGACTTCACTTGTCATCTTCTCCGGCTAACTTGTCGAAAATTGGAAATTTTTTTATTTTTCCCTACTGTTTTTCTTGTATATTTTTCAACCTTTTTCACCCTAAATCATCCTAAACTTCAAATTCTATCATTTAGGACCATTTTCATTGATAAAAATGATCAAATCGAACCCAAGCTATGCTAACCCCATTTTCCCTACAAGTGTTCTACAACTCACAGCACCTTGACGTCCGGCCACTGTGTTCCCTTATCTTCTTTACTAAACCTTGCTTAAACTCCCTTTCACCAATTTTATGGTGTTTGGAGCACTCAAACCCAGCCAAATCCGAACCTCAAATTCAGTTCCCATCACTATGATACCCATTTACCCATACAGTCATCACGTACAGTGTATCATGCATGCATAATCACACCCTCACACACACAGTGTATCATGCACACACATACCTACTACTTCTCTCACCCTCACCTTTACTCACAACACACACTCTCTGTTACACACATCCTAACACACACTCACTCTTCTCTCTTATAGTACACACATACACACTTTCACACACATTTCGGATTGAAGGGAAAAGAGATAAAGAAGAAAGGGAGAGATTGGGGTGGCATGTAAGGGAAAATAAAAAGAAGAGAGAGTCTGCCCAAAAAAATTCCGATAAGGGCCTTGTCCCATCAACACATCACTCCTTTGTCTCCTTACTATACACTTGCACACATACTATCACTCATTCGTCCACTACCAAATCTTGACACATGTCATGTTCTAGAACATCACACTTAGCCTCTTGGAGAAGTTTCTCACTCTTTTCGAGGCGTCACGTGGCCAGTTAGCCAACTGTGTGCCCACACTAGCCTGAATTGATGCTGTCTCAAAATTGCACCAAACTTGGTACACTAGTTAATTTCAGCACTCTGATTCCAAATATGAAATCCATTTCTCCAAATTCCTTTGTTTGGATTTTCATATCTATCTATGTCCTATAAATAACTATGTAGCCTTGTGAATTACACTAGTCTTGAACAAATTACCAAATTTTTTTTTTAGCCTCGCCATGTCATATTAATGACTTATCGACTCATTTTATAATTTATCTGACTCATATTTGATTTATCTCGAGTCTGTTCTTAACCTATGCTGGTAATTTACCAAATTACCCTTTGATGATTTTTTGGGTCCTTACAAATGATCCTTATGTATTGGCTTCATAAGTCAAGAAAATTTTATATTTGAAGGACACAGCAACAAGAGGTAAATAGCATGTTGTCCAAAAAATATAGTCTAGAAATGTGTATGATGTTGTCGAACTTCAAAATAAGGAGGAAGATTTAGACTTGAATAAGGAAGCACTACATAAAGATTTTTAATTAGCCTATAATAGTATTGTTTCGCATGTTCAAGTGTATGCGACGCCAAACCAGCTGAATAGGACTGATGTAGAACCCGATTATGTCGTAATTGTTGCCTTCTGAAATACTGTGCATTTAGATCCGAGGGGACATAACATTTATCAATGATGATGATGATGATCATAATGAAAGTGATTTTGATGATGACACATTATTGGAGTATTGCTCTGATAATGAAACAACTGTTGGAACAAACGATGATACAGACTTTGACAAATTATTGTCCTAGGTATTACATCTGTAATGTAGGATATCAATTTATTCAGTTAATTTTTTACGAATAATTTTTGAGTGTATTACATGTATAATTTTCATATATTAATTTATTCAATTAATTTTTGACGTGTTTTCAACTATTTTTGTACTTATAGATATGGCAGGTCCTAATGCACGCTACCGACTAGCCACCACCCTAGGGTCAGATTTATCGACCCTTGTTGCTATGATAGGTATTGGCCTTTCCTCAGCAAGTTCAGCTACACCTACTCCTGCTATTGCTATTGCTCTTGCTCTTGGTACTACTACTACTGCTACGAGTATGTTATTAATTTTTAATTCATATTTATATATTCTTGGTACTAATAATTTGTATGATGTTTCTTCAAAAAGCTTTGACCTGCGCAAGGTAGGTCGAAGAACACCAGATTATAGCGACACGGGAATGCGTCTGGGGGACGCCCGCATTTGCACCGAGATCCCCAAAGGTATTACTAGGCTTGTTGGGGGGTGGGTTCAAGAATTTTCCACCATGATCAGCAACATTTTCCGCTACGTACGCCACTTCATGTTGCTACGTGCGCCACTTCATGCCACCACTTGGGATGATGTCACCGAGGAGCAACAACGACAGCTCACACACTTCTAAACTAATAAAATAGACGTGCTTAAACTTACGAAACACAATTTGGATACCTGGTATGCAACTTATGCAAAAAATAGAGACTTAAGTGTCCAAAATGTCCCATTTTTTTCCTTTGATTGCCCAAAATGCCCAAAAATGGTCAAAATACCAGCAAATCAACTCACACACCTCTAAACTAATAAAATAAATGTACTAGATCTTTCAGAACATAATTTGGATACCCAATTTGCAGCTTATGCAAAAAAAAAAAAAAGACTTAAGTGTCCAAAATGGTCCATTTTGACCCTTTGACCCTTTGACAATCCAAAATGCCCGAAAATGGTGAAGCCACCGCCAAACCAGCTCACAAACCTCTAAACTAATAAATACACCTGTTCAAACTTATAGAACACAATTCAGATGCTTGGTTTGCATCTTATGCACACAAAAAAAGGGACTTGAGTGCCAAAATAGCCCTTTTTGGCCCATTGGCCGTCCAAAATGCCCGAAAATAGTCCAACCACCACCAAACCAGATCATACACCTCTAAACTAATAAATTTCACGTACTCAAACTTATGGAACACAATTAGGATACTAGGTTTGCAACTTATACAAAAAAAAATGGACATAAGTGTCTAAAAAGGCCTCTTTTGGTCCTTTGAGTGCCCAAAATGCCCAAAAATGGTGAAACTACCACCAAAATAATTCACACACCTTTAAAATAATAAAATACAGTTGCTCAAAATTACAGAACACAATTCAGATGTCCGGTTTGCAACTTATGAAAAAAATGAACTTAAGTGTCAAAAAGGCCATTTTTGGCCCTTTGACTGCTCAAAATGCCCAAAAATGGTGAAACCACCACCAAACTAGTTCACATACCTCTAAACTAATAAAATATACATACTCTAACTTACTTAACACAATTCGGATGCCCGGTTTGCAACTTATGCAAAAAAAAAAAGGAATTTAAGTGTTCAAAACGGCCCTTTTGGTCCTTTAACCACCTAAAATGGTCAAACCAGCTCATGCACATCTAACCTATAAATTCACCTGCTCAAACTTACAAAGCACAATTCGAATGTCCGGTTTGCAACTTATGCAAAAAAAAAATGGGACTTAAGTGCCAAAATGGCCCCTTTTGGCTCTTTGACCGCATAAATGCCCGAAAATGGTCAAACCACCACCAAACTAGTTCACACACCTCTAAACTAATAAAATACATGTGCTCAAACTTATAGAACACATTTTAGAAGCCTAGTTTGCAACTTATGCAAAAAAATATATAATTTAATATTTTTTTTACTCACATCTAATTGTGAATTTCTTCTTTCAGATTATTGGATTCTTGTGTCGGTGTGGAGGTGCACCGGCTGGGGTTGGTAGCTTTTTTTATATTTTTTTTTAGACCTTAATGTGTATAATGGGAACACAATTTAATTTACTACTGAATTGTACTCGAAATTATTTTGTAATTAAATTTTGTTATATTTATGGCACGAATTTCATTTCACTATTGTTTAGAATGCGATTGTATTATATTATTGATGACATAGGTTTGAACAGGTGGAATCAAAATTAATTGAATGTAACAATTACAGGTGTGAAAAATGTAAAAGCGTTATTAGCGGTGCGCAGCGCACACTTTGTCCACTAATAATGGATTATCAGTTAGAAACACAGAATGTATCGCTAATAGTCCACTATTAGCAGTGCATCCTATATCTATTTTGACTTTTTAAGCGAAACACTGCTAATTGTGTCTTATTAGTGGCATTTTGTTTTGAACGCTGCTAATAGTATTTGTGACAGTACTATTAGTGGCATTTCTAGCTACGCAAACGAACGCCACTAAAACTCTTATCAGCATTTGTGGGATTATTAGCGACGCTTTTGAACGCCACTAATACTCCTGTTTCTTGTAGTGAATCATCTGATTCTATCGAACTGGCAAACTCAAATTTAGAATTTGAACAAATTAAAAGGGAAGAAAGATTAGTTTTTTTATTTAACGGCTATTTATTTCAAAGGCCTATAAATAGAGGTTTCCTACAATATTTATTAATAACAATACACATTATTTAACTTCTTGATCTCTCATTTGAATTTAGATCTCATTTATTACAAAACCTAGATCTAAAAGTTCTATTTATTTTAAATACTCAAAGCTTATCTTGATCAACCACTAGTAAGTGGGCATTTATTTCACCAACCATCTCTATAAGAGAGTATCAATTTGTATCAGTTTTGTATCTTTTCATTGCGATGAGATTTGCAGGTTTGTGTTACACTTGTAAGGCAAAAATGGATTGTATTGGAAAAAAAAGTAGAGAGTTCTTCATTGTAAAGGTTTGTTCTCCACCTGTGAAGGAGTTCATTTAATGAAAAAATTCAAACAGGGAGCTTAAATTGAGAACGTAGGAAGTTTTCTAAACCTCATAAAATCGTTGTGTTTGTTCTCTCTACCCTATTCTTTACTTTGTACTTGAACTAAATTTTTCTTAAAGTTTGTAAAAGTAGATCTTATTTGTCAAATACCCTTTTCAACCCCCGTCTCTAGACTATATATTTGGGTAACAATTATGTAATGCAGAAACTGAGAATAGAGTTCACCTGTTCTTCTATTGTGTGGTCAAAAAGTCTCAAGTCGTTGTCTCTTCAACAAGAAAAAGCTATTAGTTAGCCTACGGAAATGGAGTTTTCTATTTTAAACAAAACTGGCAAGAACTTTAGTTCTAAGATAAGGAAATACGTTATGGCCACTTTAATGTACTACATTTGTATATAATCAATGTGTATGAGATGTACAAGTACGATTACATCAGGAAACAAAGTACAAAAGCCTCAAAACAAACAAAATCTTCATCCTAACTAAGTTGGCCCTAGGAAAGAACCCCATCCTGATCTAACACAAAACTAACAATATAAAAGGAAAGATAAAATCCTCTTGAATCTGGTTGCTCAGATGGGATGGAAAAGAATGAAATGCATGTTTTGGAAGAGGAAGCAAAGACTATGTGTATGTGTATCAACAAATTTCTAAATCAACAAGAACCATACTGAGTTCATGGAGTAACATACCCATCTGCTATGAGAATTGGGAGATTCCTTTCCATTGGAATCTATCACACAAAGTCATTGCAAAACCGCCCAACTAGTTAGCAAGGTTTTGAATTTTGGCAAAAGTGGTATAGTTTGTGTCTGTTGTGTACCATATTTAGTTTTGAATGAATGTCCCTGCTAGGGCTAGTTTATAGTTGATGGAAATTACCCCTCTGTCTTGTATATTTATTTTGTTTATAATACATAGCCTTTCAACAACAAAAAAAGTGAAAAATATCAAGATTATTACATTACAAATTGATTAAAGCATCAACTAGCTTATTTTATTCAAGGCATTGGTGACCATTATTACATTATTAAAGAAGAAATTATCTTTTCTTACTGAGAAGGTCCAAAATACAATTAGTAGAACACATATGATGCGGATCTTATATTCTTATTTTTGGAGAAAATTTTTAAACCATTTGGCGGAGAGTTTTGGATATCTTTTCAATCCCTTTTTATAATCTACATAGTTGATGCCAAAACGAACAGTGTAACTAGTGCCCCATTCGAAATTGTCCAGTATTGCCCAAACAAAGTATCATTTCACGTTGACATCATCCTTTTATAATTATTTTAGAAAAATTGGTCAAATGTCATCATCGTTTCAAAATACACATGAAAGTAAATGAATAAACTTGAGCTCATAAAATTCTTATTTTAAGACCTTTGTCAGAGAGTCTTTCCAATAACCTACTTGATTGCTCATCGAATGGAATAAAGATGTCGATAAAAACATTTTATCTTAAAGTTGTCAACAAGGGCCTCTTTAAGTGATAATTAAATAGATCAAACGAAAACACTATATGAATTGGTAGAATAATAAACTTTGTTGGTTAGCTATTTGATGTTTACCATTTGATAGCTTAATTAAGCCTTTATGACTATTTTTGAATTAGCCCAGTTTATCCATTTATGAATTTGAAATTTTGATTTTCCAAAACAGGACCCACCATTGGGTCCAGGATGTCAAAAAAATTATAAGTTGGTATTTTACAGATCTTGATTTGACTTTGTCTTGCTCATTTTATGCTAAGGAGAAGATTTTCTACTTTTATAAGGCATAATTGTAATTTTATTTAATTCTAGGGGCATAATAGTAATTTTCATAATTCCAGCGGTATTTTCATAATTTTCATAATTTTAGGGACTAAATTATAATTATAAATATTTTTAGGGGGGCTTATTTGAATTAATTTTCAAGAATTTGGGCCATAGTGTAATAAATTAAAAGACCAAGGGTCAAAGCGTAATTTTAAAAAACTCATTTAAGCCCCTAATGTAGCCAAACAAGCCCTATCCACAAACTGGGGTTATCTGCTTTATTGATAATCTTATTCCAATTTTAATAGCCAAAGAAACAGCCCCTTATCCATAATTAGACTCTTATCACTCTTTGGGATATCCCAATTTAATTTGATTTAATCAATTAATCTGGTTGCCAAATAACGATATTCATGATTTTATATACTTATTTGAGTTAAGGTTATCAGAAACCCTAATTCTCAAATTATTGTTTATAACTAAACAAGCGAAAAAGTGGTTTTAAAAACTTAAACTCAAAATGACAAAAGTATCTGTCATTTTAAGTTAAACGGCGTTGGTCCACTTAAGTGGACGTTTAATCGTGTGATGAGGTATGGCTGAGACAACTCAATGGTATCTAAGTCTTCTCAATCTGAATCGGCTAAGTCAATTCGCGAGTTGACTCAACAAGGTCATCATCTCCAACTAGCCTGTTATTGTAGCTTGTGAAACCCAAAAATTTTCCTGTGTTATTTCATACATTTTCAAACATGTTTCAATGTTCTTTCAAGCCCACTAGATTTCTGGATGTTTAATTAACATTTTGGGAACGGTTTTAGGGTTTAAATCGAGCTGAAAGGCTTTGCTCTCTATGACCAAACCAACCCAATTTAATTCATTACCCAATATTTGGAATAGGGATATCCCTATTCCTTTGTTGGCCTAAACCCATGTCACCACAAACCTATTACTAAAAAACACCAAGGCCTTCCCAAGACTAGGCTAGGCCTAAACTTGACCCAACCCAAAACCCAAACACCAAGGGTGTAACCCAAAACCCAATCCAAGCCCAAAGGTGGCCAAATTCAAGCTCAAATAGTAAGAGTAAAGGACAAGACCAACCATCAGGCCTAGACCAAAACCTAAGTTAGTTGGCCCATTTACCAAACCAAAACCCAGTTGACCATAACGCATTGACTTGACCCGTACCTAGTTTACCATGACTCAATCCTTTGGACCGACTCGGTTGATCATTGAGGCAGTTTAGTATAATATTTAATTAACTAAAATTAATGTAATTATTTAACTACTCCAGAGAGTTACCCCGATAATCTTAAATAAATTTTTTAATTAATCAACCTAAATAAATTAGACATGAATCGTGAACTTAAGTGGTAAACTAAGTGTTCAAATAGGATTAAATGAGATTCATAATCAATTATATGAACAGGTGGATAAAATAAAATAGAATGTAAAGCATAATAAACAAGAGCACAACCTATGCAAAAGATACAAGAAGTTTTTACGTGGAAAACTCTCATTAGGATGAAAACCCACCACTGCTAGAGAACATATCGACTAATCAAACCAATCCATACAAGTCACAAAAAGTGACTACTAATCACTAACCTACTACACTACCTGGTAGTCTCCCTTTGTTAGTCAATCTTTTCTACAATCCTTCTTATTTTGTTCTTATCAGTGAATTATGCCTAGAAGCCATATCTTTACTTTAGCAATACTTTGTTCCAACTACAATCTAACTACCTATAGATCCACATTACTCGATGTGAAACTCCTTGTGCAATGGTCAAGAAGTGTGTCCTGAAATATCTCTTATAAACATCTCATAATTACTTCTTTAATATGGTGTCCTAAAATCTCTTATAAACATCTCATATTTACTTTTTAGATAAAGGACTATAATGAATCCAAAGTCTATTTCGATATTAAACTCTTAAGGGTTTGAATAGTGTCAAAAGTCCTCTATATATTGTTTCTTTCTAGTTAAAAAGAAGTTGTCTTTATGAAAGAAAAATATACTCACTCAAGTGCAGAACTCACACTTTTTCATATAAGAATTCATCACAATATTATATAGATTAGAACCAACACTAATCAAATCCAGAGAAGTCTAACCAATCATATTCTCTAAAATTAAACATGCGTTTGAAAGGAGCAAAACTTGTGTTCGAATAGACCATCTATTTGAACGTCTTTTTGTCGCATTTGAACAATCTAGGTATTATCTTTCAAATTCAATTCAATTTTGAATTAGAATGCAATAAATACCACTACAGAAAAATTCACTTTTAGCGACGCACATTATTAGCGACGCTCAATGAGCGTCGCTAAAGGTGCCTTTTAGCGACGCACGAGCGTGCGTCGCTGAACATAGTAAAAAAAGTAATAAAAAATTAGTTTTTCGTGTGTAAAAATAGGCGCGAACCTATCCGCGACGTACAGGTGGCCATTAGTGACGCTCACGTGCGTCGCTAATAGTTAATACTTTTAGCGACGCTCATGCGTACGTCGCTAATAGTATGCATAAATGAAACGATGTCATGTTACATGAAGTTAGCGACGCTTAAAGACTTATTAGCGACGCATAGTATGCGTCACTAATAGTATGCGTCGCTAATAAGTCCTTATATCTCAAATCCCGAATTTGATCTCTCTCTCTCTCTCTCTCTATCGGATGCTCTCTTCTGTTTCTCTCTCTATATCGATCTCCACTCTTTCTCGCTTTGTATCGATCTCCCTCCGTTGCTGATTGACAAAGAATAGGCCAAAATTGTCGCCGCCGTAACCGCCGACTAGCACTACCCCGTAGACAATCCCACCGCTGCCGCCAACTGCCACCACCGACACTCCCATTGCTACTGCCAACAACGCCAAAACCTCAATCTCACCACTTCACCTCGTTTGAGAAAGGTTAGGGTTTTTGCTTTGTTTAAATGACCAAATTTCAGTGTAATTTTTGCTTTGTTTTACCATGTATGAATACGTGACTATTATACTGTTGAAGGGAATGTCGACTTGATTATTTTTTAGTTTTTTAACTATTAAGTTTATTTCTCTTGCGTGATGTAAATGCTACTAACTGCCGATGCTTTTACTCCCAAATCCCAATATTATGATGACTTATTTTTCATGTTTGATTGCTTAGTAAAAATTATTATTTGCTACTGCTTGTCTCTTTGATGTGATTATCAGTTTTAAGTTTGGTATTTTTTTGTGTGATAGTGCAGAGCATTTAGGAAATGTAGCCATCATAGTCATTATAACTGTGCACTTTTTTCCGTTAAATATTCTATCATCGGATTATCGTATTTTGACAATTTGACCACATGGAATTCATTTGATGTTTGGTCATGCGTGCTGAGCCCTTTTGTTAAATCTAACTGCAAGTTGGTTTAGATTGTGTTTGTCAAGCCTAAAGCCCCAAGAAATTATTAGTTCATAATGAGATACTTATAAGAATGATTGTGTGTATGGGTTGTTTTCACCAAAAGACATTGATTTTTATCAAATAATTATTGTTTGAATTAATTAATACAGAAAGAAAATTA
Organism: Nyssa sinensis; assembly: GCA_008638375.1. Lineage (NCBI taxonomy): Eukaryota > Viridiplantae > Streptophyta > Magnoliopsida > Cornales > Nyssaceae > Nyssa > Nyssa sinensis. The sequence goes on from CM018031.1 coordinate 16,371,142, forward strand.
CTCATTACAATGGAACTGACTAAAATTTTAAAGCACTTGTGAAATTTCAAAAATAATAGTATAATTAGTACATAGTGGTATGCTTAGTAGTCTTCCTACGCATTTTATGTCTTTGTTTCCACTTATGGATATTCAATCGAGAAAAGGCTAGATAAGTTGCAAAGAGACTTTTATGGGAAGGAGAAGAGGGGAAAAGGAAATTTCACCTAGTTAGTTGGGATAGAGAAGGAGGGTGGGTTAGAAATCAAAGATTTAAGTATTTTCAACAAAGTTCTTCCTGAGAAATGGCTTTGGAGATTTTCGAGGGAGTCTTATTCTTGGTAGGGGGAGGTCTTAGTTGCCAAAATTGGTTGTGAGGAGAGGGAAGCTTCTAAGGGGGTCGAGGGCAAGCCTTCATTCATTTCCCTTACCTTTTTCACCTCCTCACCACATGAGTTAATTATATATATATATATTTATCTTGTATTTTTAAATAATTGATTTATTATTTAAGTGAATTATTCAATGTTACATTACATTAGTAATTTTGTTTTGATATTGGAATATAATTACCCATTTCTCTAAGAAAGTACAAGCATAAATTAGTGTTGATTCCATGAATCAACCCTTTTATAATTAAATGAATTAAGAAACCAATTATGTAATTGTATTCATGTAAGCCTAGCCCCGTCCGGGAGTCATTTTCATCACCTGAATCTTGTCGCGAAATTTATTCGCGATTGGGCTCATGTGTATGAAAATCGATTCTTGAATTGTCCAAAGAGGACAGTTCGGGAATGCATAAATCTGCATTGCAATCAATAGCGCATATGCTTGAATATTTCACTATGATAAAATTTCAATACGGTCTCCTGTTGTTCTCTAGGTATATATTTAGGCGTGCTAACGTCTATCTCGTATACTTGGAGAATCGTGGGGAGATGTTGCTGAAATTTTGTCCGAGTGGAATCAGGCATTTGATTTGCTGCTGATTGCAATGTAGATTGTGCATTCACGAATGGGATAGGACCACCTTACCCTTTAGAAAGAAGTTGGAGGTGATAGGATTCATGTTTTATATTTATAACGAGTATCATTTTTGACTTGTATTAGGTAGACAAAAATGGATAAGAGTTGAATGGACTTGAGGGGTAGGCATTTTCCAGGGTATGTGAAGGGGATCAAAGATTTTATTGAGTTTGCTCGTGCATCTGCAGATGGCAGAAATAGGATAAGATGTCCATGTAGGAGGTGCAATAATAGGGATTATATGCACATAGATGAGGCCAAAGAGCACCTACTCGAACATGGGATGGACAAGAGGTATACGTGTTGGGAATTTCATGGGGAACGTCGTGACGTATGAGTGGTATTTGATGATGAAGAAGAAGACGACGACGATGACTTTGGTGATAATGTTGAGGTTGGTTACGAAGGCTTGCCACAAATGCTGGCAGACTTGCAAAGGGGCTACAACTGGGGCGAGTAGTCATAGAAGTGACGCGGGATAATCAATCGCGTTTGAGTCGTTGTTAAGGGAAGCAAGGCAGCTGTTATACCCGGGTTGTGATAAGTTTTCGAAACTGGACTTTCTCGTGAAACTCCTTCATATTAAGACCATCAACCGTTGGAGTAACAAATCAGTTAATATGGCCATTGAACTGATTAAAGAAGCGCTTCTTACTGGGGAGACCCTTCCGAAATCATATTACGAGGCGAAAAGAATATTAAGAGATTTGGGCCTCGGGTATATTCCCATATATGCTTACAAAAATGATTGCATGTTATTTTGGAAGGAGACTGAACAATGTAAGGAGTGTACGGTGTGCCACAAACCTAGGTACAAGCTAAATGAAGGAAAGAACAAGACAATTTCGCACAAGGTACTGAGATATTTTCCCTTAAAACCGAAGTTACAAAGGTTGTACATGTCTCAAAAGACGGTAGAAGATATGCGGTGGCATAAGAAGAAGCGTGTTGTTGAGGAGAATGTATGTAGGCATCCGGAAAATTCACAAACTTGGGCTGAGTTTGATACAAATCACGAATGGTTTGCAAATGGGCCGTGTAATGTACGACTTGGGCTGACTAGCGACGGTTTCAATCCGTTCGGTGACATGAGTAATGCCTACAACATGTGGCCGGTGTTGCTTGTGCCGTATAACTTGCCATCGTGGAAATGTATGAAAGAACCATTTATCTATATGTCATTACTTATTCTAGGGCCGAAGTCTCCTGGCAATGAAATTGATGTGTACTTGCGTCCTTTAGTGGATGAGTTGAAGGAATTGTGGGAGGTGGGAGTGGAGGCATACGACGTCTCTAAGAATGAGATATTTCAATTGCATGCCGCGTTACTGTGACCATAAATGACTTTCCAGCATACGGGAACTTGTCTGGGTGGAGCACTAGGGGATATCTGGCATGTCCGGTTTGCAATAAGGATGCATGTTCCCTACATTTGTCAAATGAGAAGAAAATATGCTACATGTGTCATCATCATTTTCTACCGCCATCACATGGCTGGCGAAATCGGCAGAAGCATCTGTTTGATGGAAAAATTGAGCGCAGATTGTCACCTCCATTATTGTCTGGCAAAGACGTGTTGGCGCAATTGGCACTCATCCAACCAGTGAAGTTTGGGAAGATACTGAGTACTAAGAAGAGGAAGCGTACTAATGTGGACTTAAATTGGACGAAGAAGAGCATATTTTTTGATTTGCCGTACTGGGAGACCCTTATGTTGAGGCACAATTTGGATGTGATGTACATCGAGAAGAACATATGTGACAAAGGATACTGTTAAAGCCTGGTTGGACTTGCAGGAGCCGGGAATAAGGAAAGAGCTGCACCTAATACCTAGCGGTGATAAATATATAATGCCTCCTGCACAGTATACGTTATTATCCGTAGAGAGAATGAGGATTTGCGAGTGTTTTAAATCGGTGAAGTTCCCAGATGGATACGCATCGAATATATCTCGGTGTGTAAATGTTATAGATGAGAGAATATCCGGATTGAAGAGCCATGATTGCCATGTCCTTTTACAACGACTTCTTCCGGTTGCACTACGTGGGTATCTCACCGATGACATATCGACTACATTAATTGAGTTGGGTTGCTTCTTTAGAGAATTATGTGCGAAGACGTTGAATGTGGAAGTACTTGAAAAGCTTGAAAGGGATGTTGTCGTGATCCTCTGCAAGTTGGAACAGATTTTCCCTCCAGCTTTCTTTTATATAATGGTCCACTTAGCTGTGCATTTGCCTCATGAGGAAAAAATTAACGGACCTGTCCAATATCGTTGGATGTATCCAATAGAAAGGTACATTTAATTTTCTGAATTATGTTATCTATCCATCCTAACTATTTTAATCTATGACTGATTAATTATCAAAACAGATATTTGCACACATTGAAGCAATATGTGCGTAACAAAGCACGACTGGAAGGGTCAATTGCTGAGGCTTACATTGATGCTGAATGTCTCACTTTCTGCTCTATGCATCTTGAAGATATTGAGACAAGGTTTAATCGTCAAGAGCAAAATTCTGATAGATGTCCAAGGCAACAACGAACTGGCCTTGCGGTGTTTAATCAGAATGTGCGGCCAATAGGTGCCCGTATATATGAATGGTGTCATCCTCAAGACTTGGAAAGAGCCCACTACACCGTGCTCAACAACTGCGATGAGACATTGCCATATTTTAAGTAAGTTTATCTAAATCATTGTAATACTACGTTAGTACACAAATGTAAGTTACATATAACATATTTTATCTTATGCAGTGAGCATACGATGGAGCTCCAGAGAGAACATGTATCAAGTTCTAATCTAGAGTAAAGACAACAAAATTTGTTTCCAAAGTGGTTCGAAGAACATGTAAGACAATGTTTCAATTAATTGTAATTGTATTAGTTAATGCATTTATATTTAATTAATTTTGTACTTGTATTGAATTAATAGATGAAGTTATTACGCCACCAACAATCTCCTGAGGCGTACGATCAATTATATTCCTTAGCATTTGGTCCTGATCAAAGGATATCCCGCTACACCGGTTTAATTGTTGATGGTGTTCGATTTCACACGAGGGAACGTGACGTCATTCGGCGAACACAGAATAGTGGGGTCCTTGTTCAGGGAGATGGTGACACAGGGCATCTGGTAGAGTACTATGGTGCTTTACAAGACATCATACAGTTACATTATTACTACGGTCATTCTGTATATATTTTTAAATGTGATTGGTGGGATGTAAGTAATAAGAAGACTGGAATTCAGATCGATAAGGACTTCATAAGTGTTCATACGTCACGTACGGCATTTAAAGATGATCCGTATGTTTTGGCATCTCAAGCAAAACAAGTTTTGTATTTGAAGGACCCAAAAATAAAAGGTGATTGGCATGTTGTCTAAAAAACAAAAACTAGAAATATTTATGATTTCCTAGAAGTTGGCGAAGGAGATGAAGATTTGGAGAGGATTGAGGAGGTACTACAAGAAGAGTTTCAAACTACCCACGATGGTGTTGTCCGGCATGATCAGGAAGATGTTACTTCGTATCAGTTGAATAGAACTGATGTAGAACCAGATCATGTCGTAGCTTCCGACATCACCAATACCACACAATTAGATTTGAGGGATGTAACGTTCATTAATGATGATGATGACGAAGACAGTGATTTTGATGATGACACATTGATAGAGTATTGTACCGAGAATGAAGAAAATTCAAGTTCAGATGATGATACAAACTCAAATGAATAATTGTAATAGTTGTTACATGTGTTAGTATCAAGTGTAATGGTTTTCGGCTTTTATTATGTAATGGATATTCAATTTTATGATGTAATGGGTAATCATTTTTACTTCGATAAGGATTTTAATTTTTATGATTAAATAGAAACAATTTTATTTTTAAACTTTATTTGTAGATATGGTTGGACCAGGTTCACGCAGACGTGCAGTTATGCAGGACCCATCGACCCCTTCCCTCTCATCTGCAGGGTCGACCGATCTTGCCGTCGATGGTATGCATAGTTTCCATTTTTATTAATGATTATATAAATATGGTACTAATTGTTTCTATTTTGTTTCTTCTAAAGCTTCGGCCACCACCCATAGACAAGGGCGTGGTAGGTTGAAGAATCGCAGCTTGCAGGTTCAGATGGAGGTAGCGAGGGGCGCGCCCCTTCGGGTTGAGATACCTCTGGGCTTGCTGAAGCCCGTTGCTGGGTGGGCACAGCAATTCATTACGGAGGTCGGCATCATTTGCCAGCTACGCGCCTCACTCCATGTTAGTGACTGGAGTCAGGTCACTAACGCGGAGAGACGGGATATTCATGTGCATATCTAGGTATGTCTTTTATTATTGTGTTCAACTAAATTTTAACATATGTTATGCCGTAATGTTTTGACAATGACATGCTTTTACAGGAGAAATTTGACATCGATCTCCACCTGCCTTATGTCGTGAAGGTAGTCGACCATTACTTGGGAACCCGTTTCAGGGACTACCGACATAGGCTTCACATGCACTACGAGGCGGAGGTGACAGCCGGTAGAGAGCCTCGTGACAGACCCTACAGAGGGGTGGCGGTGGAGGATTGGATGTTACTATGCGACCGGTTTGCTAGCGACGCATTTCAGGTAAAAATTGTCAAAATTACTTTTGTTGTATGATGAATCATTGTCATTTATACTAACCTTTTTTGTTTTGGCCAAGTGTAGGAACTTAGTAAGAAAAATAGCGAGAGCAGAAGCAAGCAAAAGGTGACCCACTGTGGTGGATCACCTTTTTTTGTTAGGTATAGGCGTGAGATGGTAAGTTAATAAATGTATCAATTTCTCATTGTATAATGTATTTATGAAATCAATCTTCACAAGCTACTATTTATTTGTTGTAGCGAGACCAGGAGACCGGTGCACCACCCAGCCCCATTGAGTTGTGGCACAAGACGCACTACAATCCCGAGAAAGGTTGGACTGGGCCTAAAGCTCAGCGACTTTATGTAAGTTAGAAAAGATTTATATACCACTATTACGAATTTAATATTAATATAAAATGTTTAAAAGTAGTAACAAATATTTATGTTTTTTTAGGATGAGATGGTCGAGATGCGTGTTCGGCTGACCCCTAAGGGTGAGCAACCGCTGACCGATGACCAGATACAAGAGACTATTCTGGGCAAGAGGCACGGATATGTGCGTGACTTAGGGAGTGGGATGGAGCCGATGGCATCGTCCTTTACCGTCGAAAGCAATGCTAGGTTTCACGCAGCCACCCAAATAGCTGAGGCAGCCACCCAGGGAGCTGAGGCAGCTGAGAGACTAAATGCAGAGATGAGGGTTGAGATGACAGAGCTCAAAGAGTGACAGGCCCAAATAGAGACTCTTACGAAGACAATACTCAGCCAGCAGGGAGGCTCTGATCAGCCTTGGTAAGTTTTTAAAATTATTTACTTTGGTACATTTATTATTTATAGAAAATGTAACGTAAAACCCCTTAAAATATTTCGACCTAACGGCCTACAAACCGCATGACACTTCGCATATGAAAATAGACTTGCACGAATTTATTTAATTATATAAGGATGAAAGTTTCAGCTCTAAAAAGGCTCATTTTGAGGTTTTGACAGACCAAAACTTTGGATAGCAGCCTAACCACCCCGAAACCCCATCACACAGCTCCCAAATGATAAAATAGACTTGCACGAACTTATGGCACTCGGTTCGGATGTCCGGTTTGAAACTTATGCAAGTTTCAGCTCCAAAAAGGCCCATTTTGGGGTTTTGACAGACCAAAATGCTGGATATCGGCCTAACTACATCGAAACCCCATCACACACCTCACAAATGATAAAATACACTTGCACGAACTTACGGCACTCGGTTCGGATGCCCGGTTTGAAACTTAAGCAAGTTTTAGGCCCAAAAAGGCCCATTTTGGGTTTTGACAGACCAAAACCCCAGATATCGGCCTAACCACCCCAAAACCCCATCACACATAGACTTGCACGAACTTACGGCACTCGGTTCGGATGCCCGGTTTGAAACTTATGCAAGTTTCAGCTCCAAAAAGGCCCATTTTTGGGTTTTGACAGACCAAAATGCCGAATATCGACTTAACTACACCGAAACCCCATCACACACCTCACAAATGATAAAATAAACTTGCACGAACTTACGACACTCGGTTCGGATGCCCGGTTTGAAACTTATGCAAGTTTCAGCTCTAAAAAGATTCATTTTGGGATTTTGACAGACCAAAATGCTGGATATCGGCCTAACTACACTGAAACCCCATCACACACCTCCTCACAAATGATAAAATAGACTTGCACGAACTTACGGTAATCGGTTTGGATGCCCGGTTTGAAACTTATGCAAGTTTTAGGTCCAAAAAGGCCCATTTTGGAGTTTTGACAGACCAAAACCCTGGATATCGGCCTACATGAACTTACGGCACTCGGTTCGGATGCCCGGTTTGAAACTTATGCAAGTTTCAGCTCCAAAAAAGCCCATTTTGGGTTTTGACAGACCAAAATACTAGATATCAACCAAACAAGCCCAAAACCCCATCAAACACCTCACAAATGATAAAATTGACTTGCACGAACTTACGGCACTTGGTTCGGATGCCCGGTTTGAAACTTATGCAAGTTTTTGCTCCGAAAAGGCCCATTTTGGAGTTTTGACGGACCAAAATGCCAGATATCAGCCTAACTATCCTGAAATCCCATCAAACACCTCACAAATGACAAAATAAACTTGCACAAACTTACAGAAATCAGTTCGGATCAGTGGTTTATAACTTATGCTACTTTATGTCGTTCTTACTATTTATGCATGCAAAAAAAAAATAAAAATAAACTATTCACATTCTATTTTTCATATATATTTAATAATTGTTCTAATAGAATACCATTTGATCTTTATTTCAGATTGATCGGGATTATTGCGCCGCCGTCGTTATGTTTTGCATCAGGATTTATTATTTTTATTTGTTTTTTTTTTTTCCTTTTCATGGACATTTGTAGTTATATGTTTTGAGACAATTTTTTATTTTTCTATTTATTGTTAAATTGTACTTTTACAAATGTACGCAATTAGTATAATATATATATATATATATGAATGTATTTTTCTTTTTTAATGTATTCATTTCAGAATGTTTGGATTTTATTGCATATCAGGATGATTGATACAGGTTTAAACATGAATAAAACAACAAAGAAAACAAAGCAAACATGGTTGGAAAAAGGAAAAATAAAAATAAAAAAAACCTTTAGCAACGCACAGAAAGGCGTCGCTAAAAGTAAAGAAACAACAATGTCAATTCACTATTCACGACGCACTCTGTGTCTCTAAAAGGTATTATTAACGACGCACACTATGAGTGTCGCTAAAAGATACTATTAGCGACGACCCAGTCTGCGTCGCTAATAGTATCTTTTAGCGACACTCAAAGTGTGCGCGCTAATAGTACCTTTTAGCGACACACAGAGTGCGTCGCTAATAGTATCTTTTAGCGACGCTCTTTGCCTCTATTTATAATATTTGCGACGCCCATTCCCAATTATTAGCGACACCATGTGTGCGTCGCTAATCGTTTCTTTTAGCGACGCTTAGAGGTGTGTGCGACGCTAATACTATTAGCGACGCCAATATTTGCAGCTACGTTAGCGATGCGCAGGTGTACGACGCAAAATATCATTAGCGACGCATTTTTTCACTATTAGCGATGCACACGTGCGTCACTAATAGTGCCTTTTCTTGTAGTGTACCTAAGATACAAAAAATAACATATTTTAAGAAATTTTTTTAAGCTTATAGTCAAAACTAAAAAAGCCTAAATTATGTAGAATTAAAACGTAAGTCCCTTAGAGAACTGTCTAGTGAAAGACTAAATACACACACATTTTATAAATGCACCTAATATGAATGTTTGATGTACATGTGTATTTATACCTTTCATGCAGTAATTCTAAAGCTTCAATAAGTTGTCTAACTCTTCATCTTTAAAAGTATGCAATTGTAATTAAGTTTAGTTCGATTAAGTCTTCATGGAATTGGTTGATTAATAGTTTATCGGCAATAAGACTCAATTTAAGCTAACAATTATATAATCAATGAGGAGACTTTAGCATAAATTGCCCACACATAAATTTAAATTTTACAGTTGATCAACAACAAATTTTCCTCGCATTGGTTATAAATATAGAGACTGATCCCTCCTCTCACTCAATAGTTATAATCTTCTTATCAGACTTAACAACGTAAAAGGAGAGGCAAGATTAGAAGGCCTTCCTCGTATCCTTGCAATAAAGAAGAATCGTGCATTAATGGAGACTAAGGTATATATGTCGACTCACATATTATATAAATATGCAAGTATAATGTAATTGACATACTTACCCAAAAAAAAAAAAATGCAATTGACATATATTATATAGGTACACAAGTATTTATAATTAATAACCATGAATATTGTGGGTATCACGTGCTTATAATTCATACATGATTTTTACGAAATTATTACCGCTCTCTTTATCCAACAAACTAATTCTTATCTCTCTCTTTCTCTCCAGCGAATTCGGTGGCCCCAATAGAATTGAAGCATGTGAATATTGTGAATGGAAAGTTTGGACACAAAGCATTGAAGCATATGAACTTTCAAAAGGGCTTTATTTTTCAAAATTACTTTTTTCGATTCCATATTGAGGCAAGCTCCTTAAAGGAATTTCAAAAGTTGTGAGTTCTTTCATCATTAAGCATTGAATGCAACGGACAAAACCTTTGGGCTCTTAAAAAAAGAGTTCATATATATATATATATATATATATACATATACATATATTTATCCTCTAGAATACTTTCTCTATAATTGCTTTCAAATTATTTTACCCTAAGAAAATTGTTATGACTTGTTTGAAAAAAAAATGATCTGTTAATCTCCATTTATAATGCTTTTAAACCTGTTATTGCAAAAAATAAAGATAAACTATTATAAATGATATAAGTTTGTAAAAATCACCTTATAAAAATGTTTGTTAGTAGTGAAAACACATCAAAATCTGGTGATTAAATATTGCACACATATACTTAAAATAATTCCATCTTTCCCTATCGTTGTACTCAAAAAAAAAAAATGTTCGTTGGTAATTCCTACCATAAAGGCCACTTACTCATATCAAAAACAAAAGAAACAAAAAAAAAGAAGAGAAAAGTTGCTAGTGAACTGCTTTGCTGTTGAGAGAGAGTAAACATATATTATACATGTGTATTGTATTATATTGTGTATCTTATAAGAGAGAGAGTCATTCTTTATATAGGAGAGGAAGGGTATACAAAAGATAAGAAGAGCAAAGGGAAAGAAAAAGAAAGAAAAACTTAAAACTATACCAGTAAAGAACAAATTTAAGCCGCCATGTACACTAGTAAACCCTAACTGTTATACACATATATTGTTTACGGCCAGCAAAAAAGAATCTTTTTGTTTGATGAGCTACTTTGAGATAAGATTCCTTGAGAAAAAGAATCACAGTGCCCACTTGGAGACCAGAGACACACACACGTAGAGACGTGCTTTTTGTTTGCCAGTTTTTTTCCTTGTTGGCCTTACCCAAGTCTATTATTTTCCTTTTTTATATAGCTTCCTAGGATGTGCCGGCCCTTCACATAACTATTTTTTTTTTTTTTTTATAGTTTTTCTTTTGTCTATAACACTTCAGATATAATGAAGATGTTTGTGAAGAACGAACTGTTTTTTATTAAGATTGCATAATATTTTTAAGTATTTAAGTATTGTAAAATATTTTTAAGATTGAAAGAAATATCATAAATATTTAGTAGGGTATATAATGGAGCTACAACTTCTATATATATAGTAACAATAAAACACATTTAAATTTATAAAAGTAAAAAAAATGTTAAACATAACAGATTTTATCACCTTATTTTTTTATACTTAGAGATAATTAAGATCATGAGATTCACGTATATTTATTAGAATGAGCCCTACCTATACTTTAACATTCCCATGGATGTTTCATTCAATTCTAGTAAATCTTCATTTACTTGCACTGATCATTTGACATGGAAAATCTGAATATGATTTTCAAATGGTATTTTCGCATATGACCCTTATAGAATATATTCATAGCCGTGTAGTAATTTCTTTTTTGACCATCATCATTTAATGCTTTCACATATAACCCTTATCGAATTTATTTATCTGCTAACATGAGTTATCATTAATTCTCTTTGAAATCTAAACAGAAGAACTAAAATTTTTCATTAAAAGTAATCGAGCAATTCTCATTTGGAGGTTCTGCTAACGTGAGTTATCATTAGTATTATAAAGAAATTCTTTTCATAAAATTATTAATTATTCACCATATAATCAAATTGATTTTTTAAAACTTCATCAAGATTACTAACTTAGTTGAATATTAATTATAAGATGGTTAATTATATATATATAAAACTATAGAAGTAACCAGACAAAAGAACTAAAATTTTTCATTAAAAGTGATGCTGCACTTTTCGGCTTGCAATAAGTGTGGACTCCGTGACCTGTAGAACACTCAGAAAGATGATCAGAGGACCACCGGATTGGCTCCGGCGGTAGCTCTCCGATGCTTAAGTAAGTAAAAGAATTGAAAGACTGTATTGAAAGCCAAAGAATGAGCATAAGAAATAAGACGTACCTCTAGGGTTTAATTTATAAGCCGTGGCTTTCCTAAGTTGATTAGGATTCAACGCCATGAATATAGGGATTTGATCATCGGAGATTGCAGTTACCTTGTGGAGCATTGCATAGAGATAACCATAGAAGGTAGTTCCCTTGTTGAAGACTGCTTCCTTATTCCCTGCTCGGCACCTGCTAAGGCAGTGACAAGTTCTGGAATGTTGGTCTGGACCCTGTGATCAGTTCTGGATATATATGTTCTGAAGGTGTATATTCGGTCTCTTTCGACCTGATGTAATGATCTGTATGCTTGAGCTTTTAGTCATTGGCTGAGTGAGAATCATGTTGGCTGAGCATGAGTTGGATTATGGTCATACGTGTCAAGTGTTGATTGGCCTGTTCTTTTATGGCGCAGCCGGAGATTAGGTCTTTTCAAGTTCTTCATTGTTCTGAACCGTTATGGCGTTTGGGCTTGGTGGGTCCCTTCTGATACTGTGCTTTATAAGTACGGGATGAGATTTCGAAATGACCTTTTCCCCGTCATTTTCACTGTGCCAGAAGATTTCATCCGCCATTGTTGGTCTGTGTGACTTTGAAGAATACTGACTTCTTGAGTTAGAACAGGTTCGACTGATTTTCCCTTTTCTCTCGCTTCTTTCTTCTTGAATCCGAGAATGATGTCTACTTCTTCTGAATCCCCAATTGTGAATGAGGGAGTGGGAAGTCCTTCTGAGATGGCTGTTCCGTCTCTTGTGGAAGATGTAGGTAACCCTGCTCCCGAAGATATTGGGAAGAGGCCTGTTGATCCTCCCACTAGTCCTGGAGTTAGGATAGTTTATGCTTTTGAGGAGCCCCGAGACAGGGCTGGGGAGACCTCTGGTAGGTCTTTCCGTAGAGAAGAGGGTGAGAGTGCTGTCACTCAGAGCTTTCTGGACGAATGGAGGGTAAAATTCAAATTTCCCTCAAATGTGACCTGCAGAGTGCCAGGCCCCATGGATCGTCCCCATAATGTTGAAGCCGGGGAGATTTGTGTTTACCTTGCCTGGTTTGAAATAGGCTTGAGACTCCCATTGCCGGATTTAGTCAGGCAGTTCTTTTGTTGGTACACGCTCTGCCCTGCCGACCTGAATCTCAATAGCTGGCGGCAGCTTCTAGGATTTGTGGTGTTGGGACACCTAAACAAGGTGGATGTGTCTTTGGACTTGATCCGTAGTAACATGGATCTGAAGTTCAAGCAGGCAGAAGGCCTTTTCTATATGTCCTTCGAGAAGGGGTTCCGACCTTTGTCCTCTGTTCCCACTTCCAACAAAACGTGGAAGAAGTGGTACTTCTTCGTTGGAGGAGAATGAGAGCATGAAGGCTTTCAGGAATGAGAGGCCTCGTCGTTCCCTCGTGTTACGGGTCATAAGGGTGAGGCTTATTCTTTTAGACTTACTTTTAGCCTTGTTATGCCTTCCGAACTGATAAACTGATATATCTTTCCTTACTTGTGTGCAGTTAAGAGTGTTTGGAAGAGGTCCGATTTTACTGAAGCACTGCGGGATCAGTACCGAGTACTGCTTTCGACTCCTGACCTAGCTCATTCTGTCATTATAACTCCAGCAAACTTGATGGCTGCCCGTAATGTAGAGCTTAAGAAGAGGTTGACGTCGAAATGGGCTGTGCCGGAGGCCCTAGTGGTGGGGGAGTCTTCCTCCCGAGCTGAGCCTGATGCCCCCCTTGAAGTAAAGAGGAGGAGGTTGATTTCTGGCTCTCTTGAGCCAGCCCCTGCCGAGGTTGAGAAGGAGGCTGAACCTGCCGTCCCTGTTTCGGCTGCTCCTCCTGCCTCTTCTGGTTCGAGCAGGAGGACTAGGAAGGGGAAAGCACCTGCTGCACCGTCCAAGCCGTTTAATGAGCCGGACTATCAGATTGCCAAGAGGGCATTTGATCAAATATGGGCTCATGGCCCACACCGATACAGAGGGGATGACCCCTCCAAGCTGATGACTGAGATGATGACTCTCCAGATGAAGGTAGCTTCTGAAGCTTTTTCTTGACTTTTCTGTTTGTCTATTCGTTCAATCTAAACCGTCTGTCTTGCTTTGCGCAGAGTATGCATAGCTTGGCTGCTCTGATGGTGACCCTCATGGGCCTTGAGGAGGCCGAGAAGTTGAGGGTTGAAGTGGAAGAGATAAGGATGGAGCTTAGGACAGCCCGATCCAAGATTCAGAGCACTGAGGAGGATCTGAAGGAAGCTATCACCAACCTTACCGTGGCAGAGTCTGAGAGGGACATCAATGCTCAGAAGGTTGAGGGGCTTGAGGCGGAGTTGGTTAATCTCCGGAGTTCCTTCGATCAGAAGGTTCAGGAGGCAACTGATCATACCAGGGCTGAGACTGAGATGATATTGAAAGATGAAGTTGAACAGATGGGTGATGAGCTGATCCTGTTCGGTTTTGAAAGCTTCCGAACTAGATTCTAGATTCAGTTTCCAGGTTTTGACGTTTCATCAATTGTTCCCCCTGAACCTACCTCATCTCGTCCTGATCCGAACAAGATGGCTGGGGCTCCCGCCCTTAACTTGGAAGAGGACGCAGGCCCTTTTGGGAAGTCTTGAGGCTTCATGGGTTTTTATTTTTGCTACCTCCTTTTGATGTAATGAATGTATTCTTTTGATCAATAAAATTGACTTTCCTTTAAATTCTGCTCGTGTTCTTTCCTCCTGTGTAATTTTGTCGCAAGTGTGGCTGCTCTGAGTCTTTCGCATGTTAGATCAACTGTCCAGCAATCAATAGTCGCTTTCCGAACTTCGATATTTGTTATTGAATAGTGAATGTAGATTAACTTCAACTGTCTCATTATAATAAGATAAGAAAGTAAGTATAATCAGATAGACAGAGCCTGATAGAGTGGGAGTAGGCTTCTGTAGGGCTCTGAGATAAATTGCTCTGAATCAAGAGCTTGTGGAGATAACCAGGCAGCTTGCGCTTGTAGTTATGATGCTCGGCATGCTGTGTTCGAGTACTCAGGTTCGGGATATATCCGAGTTGTTCGGCCTTTGTCATATGAATGGTCTGTAATTAAATAGTTAAGATTGGAAGATCTGAATTTTGAATAGGGGGTCTGTACACTTAGACTTTGTTCCCCTCTCTGTCAATTCGGGAGCTTCAGTGCTAGATTGTGGTCTCTGTCTAGAGAGTTTTGTACCCTGTCTCTTGGTATATCGAAGAGGCATATTTAATGCACTGTTTATTTATTCGATCGTCGTTTAGGATTTCGAGGCCACTCTCTTTTTCACCTTTGCGACGGTTCAGTTGGGTGGCTTTTGGACTTCAAGGGTCTATATAAATGGAAACGAGGGCACACGGTTGCGCTCAACTTTTTGATTTCAAATTGTCCCCTTGTGAGAAAAACTTCATATGCTGCCGGAGTTTTGCCACTCGCCCGGAGATGATGGGTGATTCCTTGCCTGAGTTAGGAACGATTAAACTGTGGCCGAGAGTTAACCTTCCCCTATTTTCAGTCTCCAAGGAAGGATTGAAGGAGGTACAAGTCTTCGTGTTTCCTCTGGCATCCGGTCGAGATTCCTCCGATTGGTGGTGGCCCCTCCTTGATTCAACCGAGGCCTGGAGCGTTGGTGATGAAGACGAGGGTGAGTTGCCTCCTCTTCCTCACGTCTCGTCAGAGATCCTCGCTCCAATCGGCTGGGGTGTGACAACTGCTTTGAGGGAGATGAATGTGGGCTGCCTCCTCCCCTTGTGACTTGGCAGAGACCCTTGCTTCAATCTGTTGGGGTGTCATGCCGATTACAAAGGTGGAGAATGAAAAGTCTCCTGAGCCCCAGAGCCCTCATCATCTGTTCGTCATGGAGTTGATGATGATGATGATGAAATGGCCTGGGCGCTCCTTGATGCAGATTGGGGTTCAGGGCCCCTTCCTTTCAAATGGAGCCGGCGGTGGCGGTAATGGAAGTTGTGGATCCTGTGCCACTTTATCATCCCGTGAGGGAAAGCCAACATGTTGAGAATTGTAGCTTTGGTAATAGCTTCTGTAATAGATTCTGTAATAGCTTCTGTAGTGATGTGTTTGTACTGATGTAAATCTTCTGATTTATCAATAAAATTGAATCTCTTTTTCTCAGATCTGATGTCTTCGTATTCGATTGTGCTTTTCTGTAGTTAAAATACTTTCTCGTGCACTTCTGAATGTTCTGAGAATGAATCAAAGAAACTTTAGAAAAATGCTTGAATCAAAGTGTTTCACTCCTGATCGGTACCGTAGTACTTGTTGTTTGTTTGACAGATAAGCCAAATAATATAGATATCAGATTTTGAGGTGTTCCGATCTAAGAAACTTTAGTTTGTAGATGTCCGGGACTTCTGTCTTTGGATGGACTGGATCATAGAGTTTGCTAATCGAAGACGGACCAGGCTCGGAAGGCCTGTGCATTAGAGTGGTCCAGGCTCTGGAGGCCTGTATATTTAAGAAATAGACCAAGTATTTAAGACTTGTATACTATGGACCAGGCTCTGAAGGCCTGTGCATTATAGATGGACCAAGTACTGAGACTTGTACATTTATGGACCAGGCTCTAGAGGCCTGTGCATTTATAGATGGACCAAGTACGAAGACTTGTACATTTATGGACCAGGCTCTGAAGGCCTGTGCACTTATAGATGGACCAAGTATGAAAGCTTGTACATTTTATGGACCAGGCTCTAGAGGCCTGTGCATTAATAGATGGACCAAGTACGAAGACTGGTACATTTATGGACCAGGCTCTGGAGGCCTGTGCATTAATAGATGGACCAAGTACGAAGACTCGTACATTTATGGACCAGGCTCTGGAGGCTTGTGCATTAATAGATGGACCAAGTACGAAGACTTGTACATTTATGGACCAGGCTCTGGAGGCCTGTGCATTAATAGATGGACCAAGTACGAAGACTTGTACATTTATGGACCAGGCTCTAGAGGCCTGTGCATTAATAGATGGACCAAGTACGAAGACTTGTACATTTATGGACCAGGCCCTAGAGGCCTGTGCATTAATAGATGGACCAAGTACGAAGACTTGTACATTTTATGGACCAGGCTCTGGAGGCCTGTGCATTAATAGATGGACCAAGTACGAAGACTTGTACATTTATGGACCAGGCTCTAGAGGCCTGTGCATTAATAGAAGGACCAAGTACGAAGACTTGTACATTTATGGACCAGGCTCTAGAGGCCTGTGCATTAATAGATGGACACTTTATGGAAGTAAAAGAAAACCTCTCTACTGATAATACTTCTGTAAGTGTTCCACATTCCATGGCCTAGGAACAGGCTTCCCAGTCATGTCTTCTAGCCAGTAGGTGGTAGGTCGAACAACCTTTGTTACTTTGTAGGGGCACTCCCAGTTTGGTAACAACTTTCCCATGGTAGGATCCTTGGTGTTTTGAAAGACTCTTCTTAAGACGAAGTCTCCAACTTGAAAGCTGACTGTCTTGAGTCCTACCTTGGATTTGTTGACCATTCTCTGTTGATAGGCTTCCATCCTGATGCTGGCCTGATCCCTTCTCTCTTTGAGCAAATCCAAGTTTTCCATCAGCTGTTGATCATTGGATTCTTGCTCAAAGGCCTCAGTCCTCAGGGTTGGCATACCGATCTCAACCGGAATTACTGCTTCTGTTCCATAGGCTAGTGAGAAGGGAGTTTCAGAGGTGGGAGTTCTTCTGGTTGTTCTGTAGGCCCAAAGAACCCCAGGGAGTTCTTCTGCCCACTTTCCTTTAGCTTGTTCCAACCTCTTCTTTAACCCGTCAAGGATTGTTCGGTTGGTGACCTCTGCTTGCCCATTTGCTTGTGGATGGCCTGGAGAGGCAAAGTGTTACCTGATGTTGAGATTTTGCAGAAGGCCTTGAAGCCTTTACCAGTGAATTGTGTTCCATTGTCCGAGATAATTACACGTGGTATGCCGAACCTGCACACAATGTTCTTCCAGGTGAAGCTCTCAACTTCCTTTTCTGTGATATGTGTTAAAGGCTCGGCTTCGGCCCATTTAGAGAAGTAGTCGATGGCCACCAAGAGGTATTTTCTGTTCGGAGGGGCCCTTGGTAATGGACCCACGATGTCCATCCCCCACTGAGCAAAGGGCCAAGGGCTAGGAATCGGGATAAGCTCATAATGAGGCTGATGTTGGTACGGCGCAAATCTTTGGCATTTGTCGCACTTCCGAACATATTCTTTTGCCTACTTTAGCATGCCGGGCCAGTAGTAACCCTGTGATAGAGCTCGGTGGGCTATAGTTCTACCCCCATTATGATTCCCGTAGATTCCCTCATGTATTTCAGCCAAGACATATTGTGACTCGTCTGGAGCCAAGCATTTTAATAGAGGTTGAGAATACGACCTTTTGTAAGGCTTGTTGTTCAGGATCAGGTACCAAGCCGCTCTGATTCGGATTCTCCTGGCTTTGTTTTTATCCTCTGGGAGGAGCCCGGATCTTAGGTACTGGAGGATTGGAGTCATCCAGTTCTGGGGCTGTTCATCAATTTGAGCAACTTGGGCTTCCTCAATACTGGGTCCTGGCTGAAAGGAAATTTTTACTGTGGAATTTGCTTCAGACTTGAGGCGTGAGGCCATGTTAGCCAGAGCATCTGCTCTGCAATTCTGGTTTCTCTCAATCTTCTGGATAGCAAATGTCTGGAAGGAATGCTTCAAGTGGTTTACCAGTTCAGAGTACCGGAGCATCCTGTTATCTTTAATGGCAAATTCTCCCAAAACCTGGCTCACTACCAGTTGGGAATCAGAGAAGACGTCGAGGTTCTGAGCCTCGCATTCCAAGGCAAGCTTCATGCCTAAGATTAGGGCTTCATATTCGGCTTCATTATTAGAAGCTTTGAATCCCAAGCTGACTGCTTTTTCTGACGCGAGCCCATCAGGGGACTGCAGTACCAGGCCTACCCCTGATCCTTGATCGGTTGACGATCCGTCAATGTACAGCAGCCAGGTTCCCGAAGTTTCGGTGACTTGTGCTTTGTTCTGAAGTGCCAGGGTGAACTCGGCTACGAAATCAGTTAAGGCCTGCCCTTTGATGGAGTTTCGGGGTATATATGATATGTCGAACTCCCCTAGCTCCACAGACCACTTTACTAATCTTCCCGATACCTCAGGTTTCCTCAGTATTGACTTCAGAGGATAGGCAGTTAGGATCTCGATTGGATGGGCCTGGAAATAAGGTCGAAGCTTCCGAGCTGATATGACCAAGGCGTAGGCCAGTTTTTCTACTTCTGGGTATTTTTTTTCCGTGTCAAGTAGCGCCCTACTGACGTAGAATATAGGCCTCTGCACTCCTCTGTCCTGTCTAATCAGTGCGGAGCTGACCGCGTTTTCGGAGACTGCAAGGTACAGGAGTAGCTTTTCTCCCTGTATTGGTTTTGACAAGAGCTCTGGAGAGGCTAGATACTCCTTTAGTTCTTGAAAGGATTTCTCGCATTCTTCCGTCCACTGCAAAGTTTTGCTGCCCTTCAGAGCTTTGAAGAAAGGTAGGCAGCGATCAGTGGATTTGGATATAAATCTGCTCAGGGCTGCAATCCTGCCATTCAGCGCCTGAATTTCCTTTCTGGTTTTTGGCGACTTTAGCCCAATCAGGGCTTGGATCTGAGTGGGGTCTGCTTCGATACCCCTTCGAGAGACAATGTATCCCAAGAATTTTCCCTTCCTAACTCCGAAGGTACATTTCGAGGGGTTGAGCTTCATCCTGTGCTGTTTGAGGATATTGAAGGTCTGGGCTAAGTGCTGGAGGTGGCTGCCTTTCTGAAGACTCTTTACCAGCATATCGTCGATGTATACCTCCATGGTTCTGTCGAGCAGTGGGCTGAACATCTTTTTCACCAGCGCTGATAAGTGGCTCCAGCATTCTTCAAACCGAAAGGCATCACTCTGTAGCAGTAGAGTCCTCTTTCGATTATGAAGGCAGTCTTCTCTTGATCTGGAGGGTACATCTGGATCTAGTTGTATCCAGAGTAGGCATCCATGAAACTCATGAGCTCATGCCCCGCAGTGGTGTCAACCAGTTGGTCTATTCTTGGCAATGGAAAGCTGTCCTTGGGGCATGCTTTGTTGAGGTCTGTATAATCAACGCAGACTCTCCACTTGCCGTTTTTCTTCTTGATGAGCATGGTGTTGGCTAGCCACTCGGGATAGAATACTTCCCGTATCATCCTGGCGTTCAGCAGCCTTTGGACTTCTTCGTTTATAATTCGATGCCGTTTAGGAGCAATCGGCCTTCTCTTTTGTCTGACTAGCGGGTGATCCAGATCTACCATCAGTTTGTGAGTTATAAGATTAGGATCTATTCCCTCCATGTCTCTGGTCTCCCAAGCAAAGATAGAGAGGTTGTCTTTCAAGAACCTGACTATCTTTTCCTGCTCGGTGTGTGTTAGGTCTGGGCCGATGTACAAGTAATGCCCCTCTGCTTCTGAACTGACCAGTACTTTAATGGGCTCGCCAACAGGTTTGTCTCGGCTGTCGCGTCCCCTTGGGCTCAGAGGTTCTTCAATGCCGTATAGGCAATCTTCCACCTCGGGAGAGTGAGTGAATACCAGATCTGCACAATCCCGAGTGTGCTGTAATTGCTATTTAGGAGCCTTTTCTTTGAAGGCGATAGCGTGGCACTCCCGGGAGGTTGGTTGACACCCTCTAACAGAGTGAACGCTCTGATTGTGGACATACTTCAGACACTAATGGAAGGTCGAAGTGACTGCCCTTATCTGATGCAACCAGGGTCTCCCGATTATGACGTTGTAGGGAGACTTCATGTCTAACACCATGTACTCCGAGATAGTGGTCTTCTGCCCTTCACCCTCTCCTATAGTGATAGGAAGGTCGACTCTCCCCAATGGGGTGCTGAGGTTGCCGTCAAAAGCTGCCATCACGGCAGTGGTGGGCTTGACGTTGTCATGGTCTATCCCCATCTGTTTGAGCGGTTCATAGAATAGTATGTTGACGGAGCTGCCCGTATCGACCAGGACTCTCCTGGTCTCAAAGTTTGCGATTCTGAGGGTGATAACAAGGGCATCACTATGAGGGCAGTGTACCCCTGCTAGATCTTGCTCGGTGAATTGGATCTCTGGTGCCGACTTGAGCCTCTTTTCGACGTTGGAGATCTGTAATACGTTCGGGGCGGCTTTGGCTTCCCGAGCATATCTCTTTCTTGCCCTGTTGGACATTCCTGTGACAGGGGAGTCAGTATGGAGGACGTAGATGACGTGGTTGTTCTGCCTCTGAGGCTCGTTTCGTCCCTCCCTCTGCTCCTGCCTTTGTTCGGGCCTCTGGTCTGGCCACTGTTGAGGCTTGTCTTCTTGGGGGTTCTGCCTTCCGTCCTGCTTGACAAACTCCCGAAGACGCCCCTTCTTTATGAGCTGCTCTATCTCATATCGGAGGGTCCTACATGTGTTAGTTGTATGTCCATGATCTTTATGAAAATTACAATACTTACTTTGGTCCTGCAGACTGGGATCTCCTTTAATTGGTTCCGGCCACCTCAGGTTCTCCCGATCTCGGATCTGCCAGAGTACCTGGTTCGGTGTGGTGTTCAGAGGGGTGAAGTTGGTGAACTCCCTTGGTCCGGAGTTGTACACAGCTCTAGGTGCTGTTCTTTTCTCTGGGCTCCTGGCCCTCTTTTTGTTGGAGTCTCTTCTGTGATCCTCCTTCTTGTGGTCCTCCCGCTTTGGATTGTCCCTTTGGGTCTGATCTCTGCCCTTCTGGGACGTGCGGTTGGCTTCTTCCAGGTTGATGTATTTTCTGGCCTGATCCATTAATGCCGCCATATCGGCTGGAGGGCTCTTTGTCAAGGAGTCCCTGAACCCACCTTGGGCAAGCCCAGCAGTTAGGGCTGCTACAAGGAATTTCGGACTGCAATCAGTGATCTCCGTGAGTTCGGTGTTGAAGCGCGCAATGTAGGCTCGGAGGGATTCCTCCCTGGTCTGTTTGACATTCAGCAGGAATTCTGGCCCCCTTCTGAGCCTCCTACTGGTCATAAACCTGTCCAAGAACTGTCTACCGAGCTCGTAGAAGCTGGTAACTGAGTTAGGAGGGAGGTTGTGGAACCACTTCAGAGCAGTTCCCTTCAAGCTGGTGATGAATGTTCGGCACATGAAGGCATCAGAGGCTCCGTGAAGGGCCATCGTATGCTGGTAATGAGAGAGATGATCTCCTGGATCTCCAGATCCATCGTACAGGGTGAACTTGGGCACCATGAACTTTCTGGGCCTCTCTTCTGACATGATGGCGTGAGTGAATGGGGTGGCTAGCCTTCCAAGCAGCCTGGCCAGTTCGTTTTGTTCTGGAGGGTTCTGAGGTCCTCTCAAGGTAATTGTCCAGTCCATCGACTCGGCAATTTCCTCTACCCTCCGCGGGTCTTTGAGTCTGACATCTTGTGAACCCTGCCTGACAGCCTCGGCTTCAGGGTAGTAGGGTTGATTACGCCCTTCGGACGGAGGAGGATTCCGAACCGGAGGGTTTGGTGCTGCATAAGGAGGCTCCTGCGGTGCCGGGTGTGCTCCCGAGGCCCTTGGAGTTGGAGCTCGAGTAGTGCTCCGGTAATGGATGTCGGGGACGAAGGCGGATGTTCCCCAGCCAGGGACTGTTGATGGCTGCGGATCTCGGCCAGCGCGAGGAACGCCTGAGGGGTCACCAAGCTGGTTAGTTGGAGCCTGCGCATGAAATTCTTCGTTCTCTGTAGCAACAGGAGGTTGCGTTCCTACAACGAAGTTGACCGGCGGGCTAGGAGAACCCGCTGCTTGGTTCTGCGTGAGTGTTGCCAGTGTTCTAGTGATGGCAAACAACTACTCCTGCACCAGTTCATTGTGTCGTTTTATTGTTTCGATCTCTCGTTGCATAGGATTGGCCGCTGGCCCCCTTGTGCGGGGAGCAGGCCGCTGACGTTGAGCGTTTTGCGAATTCTGAGTATTCTGTCGTGGTTGGAGATTTAGTGCCATGGTTTTCCGGTGAGAAAAGAGTTGAGTTTATGAATAGAGCACTTGAAGATTAGTCGTTCCCACAGACGGCGCCAAACTGATGCTGCACTTTTCGGCTCGCAATAAGTATAGACTCCGTGACCTGTAGAACACTCAGAAAGATGATCAGAGGACCACCGGATTGACTCCGGCGGTAGCCGCTCCGATGCTTAAGTAAGTAAAAGAATTGAAAGACTGTATTGAAAGCCAAAGAATGAGCATAAGAAATAAGGCGTACCTCTAGGGTTTAATTTATAAGCCGTGGCTTTCCTAAGTTGATTAGGATTCAACGCCATGAATATAGGGATTTGATCATCGGAGATTGCAGTTACCTTGTGGAGCATTGCATAGAGATAACCATAGAAGGTAGTTCCCTTGTTGAAGACTGCTTCCTTATTCCTTGCTCGGCATCTACTAAGGCGGTGACGAGTTCTGGAATGTTGGTCTGGACCCTGTGATCAGTTCTGGATATATATGTTCTGAAGGTGTATATTCGGTCTCTTCCGACCTGATGTAATGCTCTGTATGCTTGAGCTTTTAGTCATTGGCTGAGTGAGAATCATGTTGGCCGAGCATGAGTCGGATTATGGTCATACGTGTCAAGTGTTGATTGGCCTGTTCTTTTATGGCATATCAAAAAGTAACCAAGCAATTCTCATTACATGAACATGACTCGAGAACAATTGGTATTATTCCGTGGGCTCGTTTAACTTCATGCTTCATGCATGGATAGCAAGTCAGCATGTGTCATCTACACACTCTTGAGATCTTAGAAAAAGCACCATTGGCTCCAAAAGAGGTTCCCCTCTGTATTAAGAATCATATGAAATAAATAACTTCTATGCCCACCACCTTTAGAATCTTCTTTTCAATTCTTTGTTTTTCTCTAAAACACACGTGACAGTAGATTCTGGATCATAGAGAGAGAGAGAGAGAGAGAGAGAGAGAGAGAGAGAAAGAACACCATGATAGTAGTGAGTGATCCAGTTGAAGCACGGTTCAGATACAGTATTATGGAATTGCAATTGTGGAACAAACCCACCCACCATAATAGTAATTTTTATAATTTTCTTCAATTTCAAATGTAATCTTCTACCGTCATGTTATAAATTGTGTATTGTTGCCATGCATGCATTAAAAAAAGATATACATGCATTAATATTCAAGAACTTTTTATCACTAAAAGCAAAACAGAGACGAGAATTTACAAGAACTTTTTAGTTGGATATTAGAAGCAAATGGGAAGGCCACATGCTTGATCTTGTGTTTTCAAAGGAATTTGAATGGCTCTTACCCATATTATAATTGATATACCATAAAGAGCAGGCCAATCAGCACGTGACACGTATGACCATAATCCAACTCATGCTCGGCCAACACGGTTCTCACTCAGCCAATGACTAAAAGCTCAAGCATCCAGATCATCACCAAAGGTCGGAAGTAACCGAACATATGCCTTCAGAGCACCTATATCCAGACAAGGGTCTTAGAACTGATCACAGGGTCCAGACCAACATTCCAAACCTCGTCACCGCCTTAGCGGATGCCGAGTAGGGAATAAGGAAGCAGTCTTCAATAAGGAAACTACCATCTATGGTTATCTCTATGCGATACTCAACAAGGTAACTGTAATCTCCGATGATCAAATCCCTACATTCATGGCTCCGAATCGTAATCAACTTAGGAAGGCCACGACCTATAAATTAAACCTTAAAGGTACACTTTATTTTTATGCTCATTCTTTGGCTTTCAATACAGTCTTTCAATTCCTTTTACTTACTTAAGCATCGGAGCGGCTACCGTTGGAGCCAATCCGGTGGACCTCTGATCGTCTTTCTGAGTGTTCTATAGGTCACGGAGTCCACACTTATTGCGAGTCAAAAAGTGCAGCATCAGTTTGGCACCGTCTGTGGGAACGACTAATCTCCAAGTGCTCTATTCATAAACTCATCTCTTTCCTCACCAGAAAACCATGGCACCAAATCTCCGACCGCGACAGAATACTCAGAATTCGCTAAACTCTCAATGTTAGCCGCCTGCTCCTCGTACAAAGGGACCAGCGGTTAACCCCATGCGACAAGAGATTGAATCGATCAAACGACACAATGAATTGGTGCAAGAACAGTTGCTTGCCATCACTAGAACGCTGGCAACACTCACACAAAACCAAGCAGCGGGTTCTCCTAACCTGCCGGTCAACTTCGCTACGGGAGCGCAACCTCCTGTTGCCACGGAGAATGAAGAACTCCATGAGCAGGCTTGTAATACCCCGACCCGAGTTAGGGACTATTTAACCGTCGCATCAAATTAGTAATCGACGCCTTAAATAACAAGGTTGGTTTCAAACCCGACGCACGGACTCTTAAGTAATAGTCCTGAAAAGTCAGGACGATTGTACATCACTTTCGTTGCAATCACCAACTTGTTGGTTTGATGATAATTTTATTTTCACGCCAACTGCCGATCATCGATACGAGTATAAGAATTGGGCACGCCTTTCGAGGGTACGAAGGATTAGTGTAAAGGGTGTACACTTAAAAGAATAATTAATTTTTAAAGTAATTAATTATTATGATATAAGAAATTAACGTTAGTATATATACATAGATAATGATAATAATAATGATAATAAATAAATAATAATAATAATAATAATAATAATAATAATAATACATGTGTAAAAGTATAAGAATGGGTATGTATAGTTATGAAATTGTAATTATGTATATATGTAAATATGATCATATATATATATAAGTTGAAAGACATGCAATGGTCCAATGTGTACAAGAGGGTGGGAGAGACCATTGTGTATTAGTATGTGTGAATATATATATGTATATATATATATATATATATATAAATCCAAGTCAAATACCACACACACACACAACCGGCCAACAAGGCCTGCCCCAAAATAGTAGAAATCTGAGAAAAGAAGTTGCCACAAGTTAACCAAGTTGGTAGGGAAATTAGAAGGTACCATGATTAAGCATGGGCTTATATGCATATACACACAAAATTTTATACACTTGCCCCCAACATCTTTCCATCACACGAAAAGAGAGAGAGGAGTTCTGAAGGGAATACAGAAGCTAGAGGGAGAAGAAGAACGAGAAGAATGAGGAAGGAATACCACCTTTGAGGTAAATCCCTAAAAATTCCATAATTTCTCTCTCCAAAAATACATGCATGCCAATGAACTGTTTTAGTGATTTTATTGCATATAAGATGTTTACAGTAAGTAGACATGAATAATACATAAAGAATAGGCACTGAACACACCAGAAACACCCCACCGTACACTAAACCACCATTGATGACCGATTTAAAGCAGGTCTGAATCAAGCTTCCCCAAACCCAATTTGGTTGATTGGAACCTCAACTAGACTCCTAGAACATGCCAAAAACCCTAGAACGCGACCACGAAGCTCAAGAAACGACCTCCAAAAGTCGAGTTGCAGGTACGGGTTTCGAAACCCAACCTCACAAACTCACCATTAAACCTACTTCCTTGAATGGGGATTTAAACCTCATGGGAAATGAAGCAAAATAGAACAAACCCCATGTGATTTGGCTCAAAAATGAGCATGAACGATCGACTTACAGCTTTGGATGATCGAATCCAAAACCGAACTGATGAACCCATTTCGATTCCTCAAACGAATGCAAAAATGTTCATTAATAACCCATAAATTATTTCCCATGAAAACAGTAGGGTTTTGGTTGGCCAAAACTCACGAAATAGAAGAAAAAGGAAAACTGCAACTAGGGCAACACTGGTGATAGTCGTGGGGAAGACGACCGAGTCGACTCACTGTTTAAATCGAGTCACCGAGTTAACTCGGGACACGTGGTGGCTCACAGGCAGGCCACCGCATTATTAAAACGTGGCCGTTTTGGCTTAAGGGTTTAAAACCCTGATTCAATGTGTTTGGCTATACGGTTATGGCCCAAATTCAATAAACCAGGCACGAATAGCGTGGCTTATTCCGGTTTAATACACTTGTCTGTAGTTTGGTTTACGAAAACAGGGAAAAATAAAAAGGGGCCGAAGCCCCTAGGACTCGAACCCCCATCCTCACGCGCGTAAACCCAACTCTTTCCACTGGGCCACGCGCTTGCGTGTGTCACTTAAGGGGCAAGATTTATATATATATATATATATATATTATATACTAAATTAAAATCAAAAATAAAAAGGTGCATTCTACACCTAAGAGGATTCGAACTCGGATATATGGGGAGGGAGGTGACACGCTGGCCAGCGTGCCACCCTATTCAACCTATTACTCATATGCAACTTAAATATATATATACTATACTTTATTAATTTAATTTGATTAAATTTATTTAATTAAATTAAATATTCCAAAATGGCCTGGTGTCCAAATAAGATGAGTTATATATGTATTCCTACTGTCTCAGGCCTTCTGAGTCCATTGGTGAGGTCTGTGACATGAAATGAGGTCCCGAAAAATTAAAGACTCCTAAAAATGTCAAAATGACCAAAATGCCCCTGCCCCATAAATAAGTCAAATGAAGTCCAAATAAAATAATTAAACAGTGGATTCTAACTATTTCAAACATTCTGAATCTAATGGTAGGGTCCGTTTCACGAGGCAGGACTCTGAAAAATTTAGACACGTTAAGGTATAAATTACCAAAATACCCCTAACATGTCCTAAGCCGAATTAAATTCTAAGAAAGCCTAAACTGACTTTCTTCGACGCTCTGGACTCAATAGTAGAGTCTATTTGACCAAAAAGAAAAGTCTAAATGAAAAGACATAAAATTTGATGAATAGCATCTGTTAGATGACTATGAACTGAAATATTGCCAAAGTACTAAACTAAGGCAATGAAATACGAAAACACACGACACGTAAATATGTGAAGTAAATAACTTTAAGTTAAAGTTAATGGAACTCCCAGAAGAGTATAAAATAAAATAAATTTAATTCCTAATACATTAAGATGTGTCATAGGTTAAGAATGAGTGCGTAAGAAATTTATGAAATCGTGTTAGGATCTAATACGATCTAAGCATAAGCTAAGAAGCATTAGTAGGAAATGTTTGAAGTGAATGTGAAGTTAATGAGGTTATTTATGAATTGTTCTTAGGAACTACAAAGGAAGTGGGAAAGCGCATTATTAGCACTAACCCTAAAGGACCGAGGTGAGTAGTCTTGCATTTGAAGTGGAGGCTTTAACTCTACGGATTTCAACGGATGTCTTTAAGTTCAAAATATTTACCGCATTGATATATCAAATTCAGTATTCATGATTTCTATTTTCTTAAATATTCTGCCATGACATGCTTCACGATTATTTACATATTATATTCGTAAATGTTTCATTTTCAAAATAGTTAGCATGTCTAATTTCCTCAAATATTCTGAATTTGATTATTACAAGTATTGAAGCATCATTGCAAAAGTTATACGTTACATATTTTAAATACTCATGAAAAGTATCAATATGAAGAAGTCATATGACAAATGTTTTACAAGATAATAATAAGCACATAGGTAGGTCTTGGGGTGTACGGAACTCAATGGGCCTATTGTGTGCATCAACACATAGTCAAGATTTTGGGTTATACGAAACTCAATTGACCTGTCATGTGAAATGCCTGGTAGCAGGATTTAATCCCACAGGTAATGAGATATCTCCACGTATACGTAAAATGGGAGTCTGGTTCGAAACAGATTCCACCTAATTAGAGAGAAAATATGACAAACGATTTTGGAAATGGAAGCAGGTTTTACCCCCATTTTCACTATGCATGCTTACATGATTTTAAGTTACATGTTCTGAAATACACATACTCTTTTATGAAAATATATGTTCTAGCTTGAATACCTTGAATGTTTCAAAGCTACATATTTTAAGAATGCACGTTCTCTATGTTCAAGTATACGACCAATTGGTAGTTGAGTATTTTATAAACTCTCATGTACGAAACCTCTACCAATTGAAAACCCATGACAGATGTAGGAATTACTCATTGGGCTTTTCGAAGCTCACCCCACTCCCTAACATTTTTCAGGTGATGATCAAGGTTGGACACTTGCTCAATTTGGGGAGCAGTGAATGGCAACTCCAATAGGTCCTTGGAGATATTTTGGTAGTAGTAAGACCCATTATCAGTCAAACTTTTGTAATAGAAATTTTGGACAATGATGTACTTAAGCCCGAGGGGCACATGGATATGTACTATGTAGAACCTTTAGTTAATATTATTATGCTCTGATTATTATATTTATGTGTACTGCTATGAAGAGCGGCAGTATCAGACAGATATGCGGCAGATGTTTTATTCTAAAAGAAAAGAAAAAGTTTTCACGCTTCCGCAACCACAGGTCGCATCGCTGTCTGATATTGTTGCTTATGTATGAGCCTTGTCTCGAGGCCTTCGGGTCTCGGGGCGGCGGTCGCGATCCTGTAATCCGCGTAGGGTGGGTTTCGGGTCATGACAAGGCTCCAACTAACCAGCCTAGGCACCCTCTGGGCGTTGCCCGCGTTGGCAGAGATCCCCAACCGTCAGCAGCTCCAAGCTGGGGAACATCAGCCTTCGTTCCTGACGTCCATTACCGGAGTACTACTCAGGCCCCAACTCCAAGGGCCTCGAGAGCACATCCGGCACCGCAGGAGCCTCATCCCCATGCAGCACCAATCCCTCCGGTTCGGAATCCTCCTCGGTCCAAAGGGCGTACTCAACCCTACTACCCTGAAGCCAAGGCTGTTAAGCAGGGTTCGCAAGATGTCAGACTCAGAGACCCACGGAGGGAGAGGAAATTGCCGAGTCTATGGACTGAACAATCGCCTTGAGAGGACCTCAGAACCATCCAGAACAAGACGAATTGGCCAGGCTGCTCGGAAGACTAGCCACTCCGTTCACTCACGCCATCATGTTAGAAGAGAGGCCCAGAAAGTTCATGGTGCCCAAGTTCACCCTATATGATGGATCTGGAGATCCAGGGGATCATCTCTCGCACTACTAGCATACGATGGCCCTTCACGGGGCCTCTGATGCTTTCATGTGCCGAACTTTTATCACCAGCTTGAAGGGAACTGCTCTGAAGTGGTTCCACAACCTCCCTCCGAACTCAATTACCAGCTTCTACGAGCTCAGTAGACAGTTCTTGGACAGGTTTATGACCAGCAGGAGGCTCAGAAGGGGCCCAGAGTTCCTATTAAATGTCAAGCAGACTAGGGAGGAATCCCTCAGAGCCTACATCGCGCGCTTCAATACCGAACTCACGGAGATCACTGATTGCAGCCCAAAATTCCTTGTAGCAGCCCTAACTGCTGGACTTGCCCAAGGTGGATTCAGAGACTCCTTGACAAAGAGCCCTCCAGCCGATATGGCGGCATTAATGGATCGGGCTAGAAAGTACATCAACTTGGAAGAAGCCAACCGCACATCCCAGAAGGGTAAAGATCAGACCCAGAGGGACAATCCGAAGAGGGAGGACCACAAGAAGGAAGATCACAGAAGAGACTCCAACAGAAAGAGGGCCAGGAGCCCAGAGAAGAGAACAGCTCCCAAAGCTGTGTACAATTCCAGACCAAGGGAGTTCACTAACTTCACTCCCTTAAACACCACACCGAACCAGGTACTCCGGCAGATCTGAGATCGGGAGAACCTGAGGTGGCCAGAGCCAATCAAAGGAGATCCCAGTCTTCGGGACCAAAGTAAGTAATGTAATTTCCATAAAGATCATGGACATACAACTAACACATGCAGGACCCTCTGATATGAGATAGAGCAGCTCATAAAGAAGGGGCGTCTTCGGGAGTTCGTCAAGCAGGACTGTAATATCTCGACCCGGGATACCGGGTCATATGGCACGTATTACGAGATTATGAAAATTTATGTGAAGAGTTTTACACTCAAAAGGATAATTAATTAATGAAATTATTAATTAATTAAATTTACGAAATAATTATTTTTATTACAAAATTAATATTTAAATGCACCATTGCATTACATAGAAAGTGTATTAAGTATGTATGTATAAGTATATATGTAATCCAATGTGTATGTATGTATGTATATAATTAAATCAAATATATATAAGTAAAAATATCTAAAAGAGTCTGTGAACAGTGCAGTGTGTGTGTGTGTGTTGGTTGTGTTGTGTGTGTGTGTTGTATTATATATATATTATATACAAATATCCTACAAGCAATAAATGTAAAGCAACAAAGAGAAAAAGCAAAATTTAAAAGTGTGTAAGAGAGATTTATGAGAAGTGAGGGCTATGTAGGGCTACGAAAATCAGAAAAAGAGAGAGAGAAAATGAGGAGAGAGAGAGAGAGAGGTTGGTTTTCTTCCTTTATAAGACAAACCAAAAGCATGCAAATCATGCTTGTATCTCGTGAAAGAAATCTAAGGAGGGAAACTGTGAAGGATACAGGAAGAATCAGAGCAAGAAGAAGGGGGAAAACAGTGACAAAAAGGTGAGAGAACACAAAATCTGTATTTTCTCTCTCTAGAATTTAAGCATGAAAATAGGTTGTTTTTAATTTCTTTATGTATATATGATGTTTAATATATGTTTAGAAGTGTTTTAAACATGAAAGGAAGTCTTGAAAACACCTAAAAACACAAGACCCAGAAGCATCCGCCATTGAAGACCTTGCTTGAAGCAGGTCTGAACCAAGCTCTCCAAAACCCCATTTGGTTGATTGGAACCTTAACTAGACCCTACGAACACTCCAAAAACGTGTGACCGCGACCAAAAATCACAAACAATGGCCTCCAAATATCCACTTGCAGGTACGGGTTCAAAATCCCAACCTCACAAACTTACGTTTAAACCCATTTTTTTGAATGGGAAATGAAACTCTATGAGAAATGGATCACAAAGAATCAAACCCCAAGGGTTTTGGCTCAAAAATGAGCATGTATGACCGAATTACAGTTCGGACTATCAAGGTTGAAAACGATCAAACGGAACCCTTTTGATTCCTCAAACGAATGCCAATTGAATTGTTTATACCTTAGGAACGTTTTGGGACAAAAACAGTGAGGATCCATGGATCCAAACTGTACGAAAATGGAAGGAATGGAATACGGGAATTAGGGTTACAGGGGAGTCGACGTGGGGAAGACGATGACGGGTTGACTCGTTTCAAAATAACCGAGTTGGCTCGGACAGGTGGCAGCCTCTGGGCTTGCCACCGAATTAATTGGACGACGACGTTTTGGTCGTGGTTTAATTTGAATGAGACCTAGGGCTGACGTCATGATGACGTCAGCCACATGTAAATAAACCGACCGAGCCGGTTGGTTTATGACTAGACCGGACCGGTTCACTTATACTTAGACCGAACCAATTGGTTTTCTGATTTATTTAAAATTAAATAAACCAAGACTTCCTTTATTTACGGATTGGCCCCAACTGTTTTAAGAAGCTCTACTATGGCCCAACTGAGGGAAAAATTATGCAATTAGACCCCTGGAAAAATAATTAAATAATTAATTTAATTATTTAATAAATAAAGTAAAATTACTATTTTACCCTTGGGTCATAAATAGAGCAAATGAAGTCCAAATTGAACATACGAATAGTGAATCTTTACTATTTTGGGCATTCTAAGACTAATGGCACGGTCTGTTTTACGAGACAGGGCCCGAAAAATTAAGACACGTAAAGGGGTAAATGACCAAAATACCCTTTAACCAAAATTAACAAGTTATTAGTGTATTCTTACTATCTCGGACCTTCTGAGTCCAATGGTGAGGTCCACGACTCGAGATAAGGTCCCGAACATAAAGAGACGTAAGGGGGGTAAAATGACCAAATTACCCCTAATACCTTAAAAGCCAATTTAAAACCAGGGAAGGTCTAAATTGACTTTCTTTGACATCCCGGACTCAAAAATGGAGTCCAAATTACGAAACGACGTACAGAAAAATATGACACGTAAAATGATAAATGACCATTTTGCCCTTTTACATATAAAAGCCCGAATTAAATTCTAAGGAAGCCTAAACCAACTTTTTTGGACACTCCGGACTCAATGGTAGAGTCTATTCGACCAAAAGAAATGTCTAAAATAAAAAGACATAAAATTTGATGAATAGCATCTGTCAGATGACTATAAATTAGAGTAGTGCCAAAGTACTAATACTAAGGCGTGTACGAGAAATGAAATACGAAAAGACACGACACGTAAACATGTCCAATAAATAACTTTAAATTAAAGTTAATGGAGCTACCAGAACAGTATAAATTGAAATAAATTCAATTCCTAACACATAAATTGTGTCATAGGTTAAGAGTACGAGTTAAATTAAATACATATGAAATTATGAAATCGTTATAGGATCTAATACGATTTAAGCATTAGTTAAGGAATATCGAGATGATATTACAATGAATGTGAAGTTGATGAGATGTTTATGAATTGTTCTTAGGAACTACAAGGAAAGTGGGAAAGCGCATTATTAGCACTAACCCTAAAGGACCAAGGTGAGTAACCCTGTATTTGAAGTGGAGATTTAACTCCATGGATTTGAAAAGGTTTTAAATGCAAAGATATGAAGTGTTTGAAATTTCGAATTTAGTATTTACATGATTCAGTTAAATTGTTCTGTTTTTATAAACTCTATTATGACATGCTTAGTGAATGGTTTCTGTCATGGTTTTTCTTAAAACATATTTTAGCATGTCTAAAGTTTTAAATGCGAAATTATGTAAAGTGTTCTGAATTTTTTTATATCAAGCATTTAAGGGATTTGTTATGAAATTATGTACCTGATGTTTTAAATGTTTATGAGAAACACCTATTTGAAGAAATCATGTATTAAATGTATTTGAATGTAAGAAAAGCTGTGCCTAAGCACCATGGTTTTTGGTTGGGTTGTACGGAACTCAGCCGACTTTCTAAATAACAGATTTTTGGGTTGTACGGAACTCAATTGATCTGTAAACATATGATGGATTTTTGGGTTGTACGGAACTCAATTAATCTATAAAAACATGATGGGATTTTGGGTTGCACGGAACTCAATTGACTGTCAAAATGCTAAGTAGCAAGATCTAATCCCCCAGGCATGAGATATCTCCATCTATAAGTAATATGAGAGTCCGGTTCGAAACGGATTCCACTAATGAAAGTGATAAGATGACAAATGGTTTGAAAATGGAAGCAGGTTTTACCCTCATTTTCAATGTGCATATGTTTTGAGTTTTATATACTCTATTTAAGAAATACATGTTATGTTATATGTTTTGAAGTTCATAACTATAAGTATAGCTTGAATACTTTAAATGTTTCAAAGCTAATTGTTTTATGAAATGCATATGTTTTGAGTTGTATACTCTATTTGACGAAGTATAAGTTAGCTTGAATACTTTAAATGTTTCAAGCTACATGTTTTAAGGAATGCATATATTCTGTATTCAAAGTATATGAGCAATTGGCGGTGATTATTTTACAAACTCTTATGTACTAAACCACTGCTAATTGAAAACCCCATGACGAATACTGGAATTGCTCACAAGCTTAGATTAGCTTACCCGGACTTTGTTCGGACCCCCCTTTCAGGTAATTAGCAGCAGTCTTGACTTGAGGACGTTGATGATGAATCTGCTGATTTTGGGAAGATATGTTTAAGTAGTTTCTCTTGAGAAACCTATGAACTCTAGTAGTACATTTTGTATTAGTAGACAATGTAAGAATATGTATTAAGCCCTCAGGGCAACTGAACATGTATTGTATTAATGTTATAAGTCTTTAAGTTTTCGTTATACTCTGAATGTGTAACCATGTATGCTATGTATGGAGCGGCAGTGTTGGACGGATGTGCATAATTTAAAAATGAGAAAAGAAAAGAGAAAGTTTTTCACGCTTCCGCAAAACGCATGTTGCACATCTATTCGATACCGCTGCCTATGTGAGCATTCGCCCAAGGGTCCCCGGACCTGAGGGTGGCGGTCGCGATGCGAGATCCGCACAGGGTAGGTTTCGGGTCATGACAAGGACGGAAGACAGAACCCCCAAGAAGATAAGCCTCAACAACAGCCAGACCAAAGGCCCGTACAGAGGCAGGAGCAGAGGGAGGGACGAAACGAGCCTCAGAGGCGGAACAACCACGTCATCTATGTCCTCCATGCTGACTCCCCTACCACAGGAATGTCCAACAGGGCAAGGAAGAGATATGCTCGGGAGGCCAGAGCTGCCCCGAACGTATTACAGATCTTTAACATAGAAAAGAGGTTCAAGCCAGCACCGGAGATCCAATTCACTGAACAAGATCTAGCAGGGGTACACTGCCCTCACAGTGATGCCCTTGTTATCACGCTTAAAATCGCCAACTGCGAGATCAGGAGAGTCCTGGTCGATACTGGCAACTCCGTCAACATACTGTTCTATGAGCCACTTAAACAGATGGAGATGGACCATGACAGTGTCAAGCCCACTACTGCGGTGATGGCAGCCTTTGATGGCAATCTTAGCACCCCGTTGGGGAGAGTCGACCTTCCTACCACTGTAGGAGAGGGTAAAGGGCAGAAGACCACCATTTCGGAAGTACATGGTGCTAAACATGAGATCTCCTTACAACGTCATAATCGGGAGACCCTGGTAGCACCAGATAGGGGCAGTCACTTCAACCCTCCATCAGTGTCTGAAGTACGTCCACAACCAGAGCGTTCACTCTGTCAAAGGGTGTCAGCCGACCTCCCGGGAGTGCCACGCTATTGCTCTCAAGGAGAAGGCTCCTAAATAACAATTACAGTACACTCGGGACTGTGCAGATCTGGCTCTCACTCACTCTCCCGAGATAAATGATTGCCCATCCAGCATTGAAGAACCCTTGAGCCCAAGGGGGCGAGACAACCGAGCCAAACCTATTGACGAGCCCATCAAAGTATTGGTCAGTTCAGAATCAGAGGGGCGTTATTTATACATCGGCCCAGACCTAACACACACCGAGCAGGAAAAGATAGTCAGGTTCTTGAGAGACAACCTCTCTATCTTTGCCTGGGAGACCAAAGACATGGAGGGAATAGAAGGCCGATTGCTCCTGAACGGCATCGGATTATAACTCACAAGCTGATGGTGGATCCGGATCACCCGCCAGTCAGACAGAAGAGAAGGCCGATTGCTCCTGAACGGCATCGGATTATAAATGAAGAAGTCCAAAGGCTATTGGAAGCCAGGATGATACGATAAGTGTTCTATCCCAAGTGGCTAGCCAACACCGTGCTTGTCAAGAAGAAAAATGGCAAGTGGAGAGTCTGCGTTGATTTTACAGACCTCAACAAGGCGTGCCCCAAGGACAGCTTTCCACTGCCAAGAATAGACCAACTGGCCGACGCCACTGCGGGGCATGAGCTTATGAGCTTCATGGATGCCTACTCTGGGTACAACCAGATCCAAATGTACCCTCCAGATCAAGAGAAGACAGCCTTCATAACTGAACGAGGGCTCTACTGCTACATAGTAATGCCTTTCGGTTTGAAGAATGTTGGAGCCACTTATCAGCGGTTGGTGAACAAGATGTTCAGCCCACTACTCGGCAGCACCATGGAGGTATACATCAACGACATGCTGGTAAAGAGTCTGCAGAAAGGCAGTCACCTCCAGCACTTAGCCCAGACCTTCGATATCCTCAGACAACACAAGATGAAGCTCAACCCCTCGAAATGTACCTTCGGAGTTACGAAGGTAAAATTCTTGGGATACATTGTCTCTTAGAGGGGTATCGAAGCAGACCCTCCTCAGATCCAAGCTCTGATTGGACTAAAGTCACCAAGAACCAGAAAGGAAACTCAGGCACTGAATGGCAGAATTGCGGCACTAAGCAGGTTTATATCCAAATCCACTGATCGCTGCCTACCTTTCTTCAAAGCTCTGAAGGGCAGCAGAGCTTTGCAGTGGACGAAAGAATGCAAGAAATCCTTTCAAGAACTAAAGGAGTATCTAGCCTCTCTAGAGCTCCTGTCAAAACCAGTACAAGGAGAAAAGCTACTCTTGTACCACGCAGTTTCTGAAAACGCGGTCAGCTCTGCATTAATCAGACGGGACAGGGGAGTGCAGAGGCCTATGTTCTACGTCAGTAGGGCACTACTTGAGATGGAAAAGAGATATCCAAAAGTAAAAAAGCTGGCCTATGCCTTGGTCATATCAGCTCGGAAGCTTAGACCTTATTTCCAAGCCCATCCAATCGAGATCCCAACTGCCTATCCTCTGAAGTCAATACTGAGGAAACCTGAGGTATCGGGAAGATTGGTGCAGTGGTCTGTGGAGCTAGGGGAATTCGACATATCGTATGTACCCCGAAACTCCATCAAAGGGCAGGCCTTAGCTGATTTCATTGCCGAGTTCTCCCTGGCACTTCAGAACAAAGCACAACTCACCGAAACTTCGGGAACCTGGCTGCTATACATTGATGGATCGTCAACCGATCAAGGTTCAAGGGTAGGCCTGGTACTACAGTCCCCTGATGGGCTCACGTTAGAAAAAGCAGTCAGCTTGGGATTCAAAGCTTCTAATAATGAAGCCGAATATGAAGCCTTAATCTTAGGCATGAAGCTTGCCTTGGAATGCGAGGCTCAAAACCTCGATGTCTTCTCTGACTCCCAATTGGTGGTAAGCCAAGTCTTGGGAGAATTCGCCATTAAAGATGATAGGATGCTCCGGTACTCCGAACTGGTGAACCACTTAAGGCATTCCTTCCAGACATTTACTATCCAGAAAATTGAGAGAAGCCAGAATTATAGAGCAGATGCTCTGGCTAACATGGCCTCACACCTCAAGTCTGAAGCAAACTCCACAATTAAAATCTCCTTTCAGCCAGGATCCAGCATTGAGGAATCCCAAATTACTCAAATTGATGAACAGCCCCAGAACTGGATGACTCCAATCCTCTAGTATCTAAGATCCAGGCTCCTCCCAGAAGACAAAAGCAAAGCTAGGAGAATCCGAATCAGAGCGGCTCGGTACCTGATCCTAAACAACAAGCTTTACAAAAGGTCGTATTCTCAACCTCTGTTAAAATGCTTAGCTCTAGACGAGTCACAATATGTCTTCGCTGAAATACACGAGGGAATTTGCGGGAATCATAATGGGGGCAGAACTATAGCCCACCGAGCTCTATCGTAGGGCTATTACTGGCCTGGCATGTTGAAATAGGCTAAGGAATATGTTCGAAAGTGCGACAAATGCCAGAGATTTGCCCCGTACCAACATCAGCCTCATCACGAGCTCATCCCGATTTCTAGTCCTTGGCCCTTTGCTCAATGGGGGATGGACATCGTGGGTCCATTACCAAAGGCACCTCCGAACAGGAAATATTTATTGGTGGCCATTGATTACTTCTCTAAATGGGCCGAAGCTGAGCCTTTAACACATATCACAGAAAAGGAAGTTGAAAGCTTCACCTGGAAGAACATTGTATGCAGGTTCGGCATACCACGTGTAATTATCTCTAACAATGGGACACAATTCACTGGTAAAGGCTTCAGGACATTCTGTGAAAATCTCAACATTAGGCAGCA
The DNA here is from genome assembly GCA_008638375.1 of Nyssa sinensis. Taxonomy (NCBI): domain Eukaryota; kingdom Viridiplantae; phylum Streptophyta; class Magnoliopsida; order Cornales; family Nyssaceae; genus Nyssa; species Nyssa sinensis. The sequence continues at coordinate 16,409,316 of CM018031.1, forward strand.
CTTCGCTTCTCCAGGCCATCCACAAGCAAATGGGCAAGCCGAGGTCACCAACCGAACAATCCTTGACGGGTTAAAGAAAAGGTTGGAACAGGCCAAAGAAAAGTGGGCAGAAGAACTCCCTGGAGTCCTTTGGGCCTACAGAACAACTAGAAGAACTCCCACCTCTGAAACTCCCTTCTCACTAGCCTATGGGACAAAAGCAGTAATTCCGGTTGAGATCGGTATGCCAACCCTGAGAACAGAAGCCTTTGAGGAAGAATCCAATGATCAGCAGAAAACTTGGATTTGCTCAAAGAAAGAAGGGATCAAGCCAGCATCAAGATGGAAGCCTATCAACAGAGAATGGTCAACAAATCCAAGGTAGGACTCAAGACAGTCAGCTTTCAAGTCGGAGACTATGTCTTAAGAAGAGTCTTTCAAAACACCAAGGATCCCACTATGGGAAAATTGTCACCAAACTGGGAAGGCCCCTACAAAGTAACAAAGGTTGTTCGGCCTACCACCTACTGGCTAGAAGACATGACCGGGAAGCCTGTTCCTACACCATGGAACGTGGAACACTTACGGAAGTATTATCAGTAGAGATGTTTCTTTTACTTCCATAGACTGTTCATCTATAAATGCAGAGGCCTCTAGAGCTTGGTCCATAATGTACAAGTCTTTGTACTTGGTCCATCAATAATACACAGGCCTCCAGAGCCTGGTCCATAATGTACGAGTTTTTGCACTCGGTCCATCTATAAATGCACAGGCCTCCAGAGCTTGGTCCATAATGTACGAGTTTTTGCACTCGGTCTATCTATAAATGCACAGGCCTCCAGAGTCTGGTCCATAAATGTACAAGTCTTCGTACTTGGTCCATCAATAATGCGCAGGCCTCCAGAGCCTGGTCTATAATGTACAAGTCTTCGTACTTGGTCCATCAATAATGCACAGGCTTCTAGAGCCTGGTCCATAATGTACGAGTTTTTGCACTCGGTCCATCTATAAATGCACAGGCCTCTAGAGCCTGGTCCATAATGTACGAGTTTTTGCACTCGGTCCATCTATAATGCACAGGCCTCCAGAGCCTGGTCCATAAATGTACAAGTCTTCGTACTTGGTCCATCAATAATACACAGACCTCTAGAGCCTGGTCCATAATGTACGAGTTTTTGCACTCGGTCTATCTATAAATGCACAGGCCTCCAGAGCCTGGTCCATAAATTTACAAGTCTTCGTACTTGGTCCATCAATAATGCACAGGCCTCCAGAGCCTGGTCCATAATGTACGAGTTTTTGCACTCGGTCCATCTATAAATGCACAGGCCTCTAGAGCCTGGTCCATAATGTACGAGTTTTTGCACTCGGTCCATCTATAAATGCACAGGCCTCTAGAGCCTGGTCCATAAATGTACAAGTCTTCGTACTTGGTCCATCAATAATGCGCAGGCCTCCAGAGCCTGGTCTATAATGTACAAGTCTTCGTACTTGGTCCATCAATAATGCACAGGCTTCTAGAGCCTGGTCCATAATGTACGAGTTTTTGCACTCGGTCCATCTATAAATGCACAGGCCTCTAGAGCCTGGTCCATAATGTACGAGTTTTTGCACTCGGTCCATCTATAATGCACAGGCCTCCAGAGCCTGGTCCATAAATGTACAAGTCTTCGTACTTGGTCCATCAATAATACACAGACCTCTAGAGCCTGGTCCATAATGTACGAGTTTTTGCACTCGGTCTATCTATAAATGCACAGGCCTCTAGAGCCTGGTCCATAATGTACGAGTTTTTGCACTCGGTCCATCTATAAATGCACAGGCCTCTAGAGCCTGGTCCATAATGTACGAGTTTTTGCACTCGGTCCATCTATAAATGCACAGGCCTCTAGAGCCTGGTCCATAAATGTACAAGTCTTCGTACTTGGTCCATCAATAATGCGCAGGCCTCCAGAGCTTGGTCTATAATGTACAAGTCTTCGTACTTGGTCCATCAATAATGCACAGGCTTCTAGAGCCTGGTCCATAATGTACGAGTTTTTGCACTCGGTCCATCTATAAATGCACAGGCCTCTAGAGCCTGGTCCATAATGTACGAGTTTTTGCACTCGGTCCATCTATAATGCACAGGCCTCCAGAGCCTGGTCCATAAATGTACAAGTCTTCGTACTTGGTCCATCAATAATACACAGACCTCTAGAGCCTGGTCCATAATGTACGAGTTTTTGCACTCGGTCTATCTATAAATGCACAGGCCTCCAGAGCCTGGTCCATAAATTTACAAGTCTTCGTACTTGGTCCATCAATAATGCACAGGCCTCCAGAGCCTGGTCCATAATGTACGAGTTTTTGCACTCGGTCCATCTATAAATGCACAGGCCTCTAGAGCCTGGTCCATAATGTACGAGTTTTTGCACTCGGTCCATCTATAAATGCACAGGCCTCTAGAGCCTGGTCCATAAATGTACAAGTCTTCGTACTTGGTCCATCAATAATGCACAGGCCTCTAGAGCCTGGTCTATAATGTACAAGTCTTCGTACTTGGTCCATCAATAATGCACAGGCCTCTAGAGCCTGGTCCATAATGTACGAGTTTTTGCACTCAGTCCATCTATAAATGCACAGGCCTCTAGAGCCTGGTCCATAATGTACGAGTTTTTGCACTCGGTCCGTCTATAATGCACAGGCCTCCAGAGCCTGGTCCATAAATGTACAAGTCTTCGTCCTTGGTCCATCAATAATACACAGACATCTAGAGCCTGGTCCATAATGTACGAGTTTTTGCACTCGGTCCGTCTATAAATGCACAGGCCTCTAGAGCCTGGTACATAATGTATGAGTTTTTGCACTCGGTCCATTTATAATGCACAGGCCTCCAGAGCTTGGTCCATAAATGTATAAGTCTTCGTACTTGGTCCATCAATAATGCACAGGCCTCTAGAGCTTGGTCCATAAATTTACAAGTCTTCGTATTTGGTCCATCAATAATGCACAGGCCTCCAGAGCCTGGTCCATAATGTACGAGTTTTTGCACTCGGTCCATCTATAAATGCACAGGCCTCTAGAGCCTGGTCCATAATGTACGAGTTTTTGCACTCGGTCCTTCTATAATGAACAGGCCTCCAGAGCCTGGTCCATAAATGTACAAGTCTTCGTACTTGGTCCATCAATAATACACAGGCCTCTAGAGCCTGGTCCATAATGTACGAGTTTCAGCACTTGGTCCATTTATAATGCACAGGTCTCTTCAACCTGGTATATCTTTAATACACAGATTCTATGATCCAGTCCATCCAAAGACAGAAGTTTCGAACATCTACAAACTAAAGTTTCCTAGATCGGAACACCTCAGATCTAATATTATTTGGCTTATCTAACAAGCAACAAGTACTATGGTACCGATCAGGAGTGAAGTACTTTGATTCAAGCATTCTTCTAAGTTTCTTTGATCTATTCTTAGAACATTCATACATCAGAAGTGCACGAGAAAGTGTTTTAACTAGAGAAGAGCACATTCGAACACAAAGAACATCAGATTTGAGAAAAAGGAACTCAATTTTATTGATGATTCAGAAGATTTACATCAGTACAACAAAGACTGGAAATAAAACAGAGGCTACAATAAAGACATCATTACATAGGCTACTACAGAAGCTATTAGAGAAGCTACAATTTGCAACATCATGGCTTTCTTCCTCGGATGATAAAAGGGCATTGGATCCAACACTTCCATTACCAGCCGTCGCTGGCTCCATTTGAAAGGAAGGAACCCTGAACCCCAATCCGCATCAAGGAGCACCCAGGCCATTTCATCATCACTATCATTGATCTCACGACCAACGGATGATGAGGGCTCTGGGCCTCAGGGGACCTCCACTCATCTTCTTCACACCAGCTGTTTCACCCCAGCCAAATTGAGCAAGGGTCTCTGCCAAGACATGAGGAAGAGGAGGCACCCCACTTGCGTCTTCATCACCAACGCTCCAAGCCTCGGTTGAATCAAGGAGGGACCACCACCAATCGGAGGAATCTCGACCGGATACCAGAGGGGACAAGAAGACTTGTGCCTCATTTAATCCTTGGAGACTGAAAAAGGGGAAAGGTTAGCTCTCGGCCACAGTTTAATCATTCTTAACTCAGACAGAAAATCATCCATCATCGCCAGGCGAGTGACAAAATTTCGGCAGCATTTAAAATCTCTTCTATAAGGGAACAATTTAGGAACAAAAGGGTTGAGCGCAAAACGTATGCCTTCGTTTCCATATATATAGACCATTGAAGTCTAAAAGCCATCCAACTGAACCGTCGCAACGGTGAAAAAGAGATTGGCCTCGAAATCCCAAACGACAATTGAATAAATAAATGGTGCATTAAATATGCCTCTTCGATATACCAAGGGATAGGGTACAGAACTCTTTGAACGAAAACCACAGTCCAACACTGAAGCTTCTGAATTGATAAAGAGAAAGGGAAAAAATCTGGATGTACAGGCCCCCTATCAGAGATTCAGACCTTCCAGTCTTAACTATTTTATGACAGGCCAGTCATATGACAAAGGCCAAACAGCTCGAATATATCCTGATCCTGAGTGCTCAAAAAACAGCATACCGAGCATCAGAATGTCAAGCACAAGCTGACTGGTTATCTTCACAAGCTCTTGATTCAGAGCAGTCTATTTCAGAGCTCTACAAAAGTTTACTCCCACTCTATTGGGCTCTGTCTATCTGATTATGTTTGTTTTCTTATCTTATTATGATAAGACAATTGAAGTTAATCTACACTCATTATTCAATAACAAGTATCAAAGCTCAGAGAGCAACTATTGACTACTGGACGGTTGATCTAACATGCAAGAGGCTCAGAACAGCTACACTTACGACAAAATTGCACAGGAGGAAAGAACACAAGAAAAATCTGAAGGAAAGTCAATTTTACTGATCAGAAGTATACATTCATTACATCAAGAGGGAAATAACAAAAAAAAAAAGAGGAAAAAATCAAAAAGCCCATAAAGCCTCAAGCCTTGTCAGAAGGGCCTGGATCCTCTTCCAGATTAAGGGCAGTAGCCCCAGCCGTCTTGTACGGGTCAGGACCAGACGAGGCAGGTTCAGGAGGAACGATTGACGACACGTCAAAACCTGGGAACTGAGCCTGAAATCTAGTTCGGAAGCTTTCAAAACCAAACCGGATCAGGTCATCACCCATCTGTTCAACTTTCTCTTTCAATTCTGTCTTAGTCTCAATCTTGGCATGATCAACTGCCTCTTGAACCTCCTGATCAAAGGAATTTCGAAGCTCAACCAACTCCGCCTGAAGCCCCTTCAACTTTCCGAGCATATATTTCCCTCTCAGACTCCGCCACGGCAAGGTTGGTGCTAGCTTCCTTCAGAGCAGTCTGAACCTTGGATCGGGCTATTCCAAGCTCCAGCCTCATCTCGTCTATTTCGGCCTTCATTTTTTCAGCCTCTTCGAGGCCCATGGGAGTCACCATCAGAGCAGCCAAACTATGCATGCTCTATACAAGGCAAGACAGATAAGTTAGATTGAACAAAATGAACAAACAGTAGAGACAAGAACAGCTTCAGAAGTTACCCTCATCTGGAGATTCATCATCTCAGTCATCAGCTTTGAGGGGTCGTCCCCTCTGTATCGGTGAGGGCCCCGAGCCCATATTTGGTCAAATGCTTTCTTGGCAATTTGATAGTCCGGCTCATCAAACGGCTCGGACGGTACGGCAGGTGCTTTCCCCTTCCTAGTCCTTCTACTCGGACCAGAAGGGGTAGGAGGAGCAGCCGAAACAGGGACGGCAGGTTCGGCCTCCTTCTCAGCCTCGACAGGGGCTGGCTCGGGAGAGCCAGAAATCAACCTCCTCCTCTTTACTTCAAGGGGGCATCAGGCTCAGCTCGGGAGGAAGCCTCCCTCACCACTTGAGCCTCCGCAGCTGCCCACTTCGACGTCAGCCTCTTCTTGAGCTCTACAGAACGAGCAGCCATCAAGTTCTGCGGGGTTATAATAACAGAGTGAGCCTGGTCAGGAGTCGAAAGCAGCACTCGATACTGATCTCGCAGTATGTCGGTAAACTCGGGCCTCCTCCAAGCACTCTTGACTACATATAAGTAAGGAATGATATATCAGTTTGTCAGTTCGGAAGGCATAACAAAGCTAAAGTAAACCTAAGGGAATAAGCCTCACCCTTATGACCCGTAACACGAGGGAATGGCGAGGCCTCTCCGTCCTGAAAGTCTTCATGCTCCCATCCTCCTCCGACGAAGAAGTACCACTTCTTTCACGTTTTATTGGAAGTGGGAACGGAGGACAGGGGTCAGAACCCCTTCTCGAAGGACATATAGAAAAGGCCTTCTGCCTACTTGAACTTCAGATCCATATTTCTACGGATCAAGTCCAAGGACACATCCACCTTGTTTTGGTGTCCCAATACTATGAACCCTAGAAACTGCCGCCAGCTATTAAGATTCAGGTCGGCAAGATAGAGCTTGTACCAACAAAAGAATTGCCTGACTAAATCCGGCAATGGGAGTCTCAAACCCATTTCAAACCAGGCAAGATAAACACAAATCTCCCCGGCTTCAATATTTTGGGGACGATCCATGGGGCCTGGAACTTTGCAGGTCACATTTGGGGGAAAATGGTATTTTACCCTCCATTCATCCAGAAGGCTCTGAGTAACAGCACTCTCACCCTCTTCTCTATGGGAAGACCTACAAGAGGTCTCCCCAGCCCTGTCTCGAGGCTCTTCAAAGGCATCAACTATCCTAACCCCAGGACTACGGGGAGGTTCAACAGGCCTCTCCTCAATATCTTCGAGAGCAAGGCCACCTACATCTTCCATAGGAGACGGTACAGCCATCTCAGAAGAATTTCCTACTCCCTCACTTACATTTGGGGATTCAAAAGGAGCAGATATTATTCCTGGACTTAAAAAGAAAGAAGTAAGAGAAGAGAAAAAATCAGTCGAACCTGTTCTAAACTTAGGAAATCGGTGTTCTTCAAGGTCGCACAAACCAACAATGGCGGATAAAATCTTCTAGCACAGTGAAAATGACGGGGAAAAGATCATTTCAAAATCTCACCCCGTATTTATAAGCACAGTATCAGAAGGGACCCACCAAGACCAAACGCCATGACGGTTCAGAACAATGATGATTTCGAAAAACCCAACTATCAGCCAGTACAAATAATGACCTTGAAAAGACCTAATCTCCGGCTGCGCAATAAATGGCGCCCCAACAGTTGCCTTGGAAGGCGAACAGGCAGGACACATGACTCTCCGAAAAAGGCTTAGCCCTAGTTGCTTGCTAGCATCAAACTAGGACTTGGGGGGGGAGTAAGTGATATACCATAAAGAGCAGGCCAATCAACACGTGACACGTATGACCATAATCCAACTCATGCTCGGCCAACACGGTTCTCACTCAGCCAATGACTAAAAGCTCAAGCATCCAAATCATCACAAAAGGTCGGAAGTAACCGAACATATGCCTTCAGAGCACATATATCCGGACAAGGGTCTTAGAACTAATCACAGGGTCCAGACCAACATTCCAAACCTCGTCACCGCCTTAGCGGATGCTGAGCAGGGAATAAGGAAGCAGTCTTTAACAAGGAAACTACCATCTATGGTTATCTCTATGCGATACTCAACAAGGTAACTGCAATCTCCGATGATCAAATCCCTACATTCATGGCTCTGAATCCTAATCAACTTAGGAAGGCCACGACCTATAAATTAAACCCTAAAGGTATGCTTTATTTTTATGCTCATTCTTTGGCTTTCAATACAGTTTTTCAATTACTTTTACTTACTTAAGCATCGGAGCGGCTACCACCGGAGCCAATCCGGTGGACCTCTGATCGTCTTTCTGAGTGTTCTACAGGTCACGGAGTCCACACTTATTGCGAGTCAAAAAGTGCAGCATCAATAATCTATATTGTTAAACCACCAACTTATCCTCTACCTCTATTATAATATATATAGTGTTAAATCATCAACTTATCTCTTACCCTTATTATATAAAGTGTTAAGCTCTTAAAAATTATATAATTTTAATATTATATTTTTTAACATGTCCACTCACATAGAGCCAGAATGAGTCAACATGTGCCTCAATTAATATTATCAATGTGATACTTGTTGAAACTTTGAAAACTTGAAGTCAAATTCAATATTTTATATTTTCTTTGCTTTAGTTATTTACCATTAGATTAATAAAAATTCTTTACAAGAATATTATTTACATTTTTATAATTTCAAAAACTTGTTAACCTTTAATATTTTTTTCAAAATTAAATTATGATGAAAGAATTATTTTAATGACTTTTGCTTTCTTTTAGAAAAAAAAATTGAAAGAAATTATTGAAACTTTTAATGTATAATCAAAATCGAAATAAAGACAACATTTTATTAAAAAAATCGGGAATAAAATCTAAAAATTGAAATTAATAATCGGGTTCGGGTTAAACCCGATACTAATTAATTTTAATTTGGGTCGAGTTCGAGTTGGGTTGTTCGGGTTCAAAATCGGGTTCAGATCAAGCTCGGGTTGACTATTTTAGAACTTGGGTTAGGCTTGGACATGATTCAACCCGAGCTCAATCTGCCCAAGTTGCATCCCTACTTAGAAATGTCCATTACATTCCTAAATCTATTCTGACCTACCAAACGCATGCTAATTGAATTACTATCACACTTTTATTCACCAACAAAAGAGCAATGATCCATGGCCATGTCTTTGTGCCAATGTGGCATCTATGCACTCAGATGGGGTAGACCCATCATCATGGGCTTTGCTAACGGATCTTACCTCATGTGAGTGTATGGACCACCACATGGGGACAAAGGCATTCAAATATTACTCAAAAGTTAAAGAAACTTCAATTGTATAAAAGTACATATATATTATTAAAATTAGTATAACAGAAATAAGAATGTTGAGATAGATGTAAAGTAAGACCAAAAAAGATAAAAAAAAAAATAAACAAATTCGTTAAATGATAGAAATAACACTCATAAGAGATAAAATGAGAGAAAATCTATTAAGGTTGTATGACCATGTACAACACAAACCAGTCAACGCACAAACAAAAATGTGACTTGGTTCACATCGAGAGTCGTGCTATGGGACGAGTCCAAAATTAACTTTAATAGAGATAGTAAAAATGGTCTTGAATACAATAAAATGGCAAAACAGAATTCATGTATCTAACTTCAAATAATTGGGATAAAGCTTTGTTAAATTGACTTATCTATACTTTTTTTCTCAATTGAATTATTTATATATTTAGAAAATCAGTTTTTCCATGTAGAAACAAATATAGTTAAATTCATTGCTTCTTTCACCATCCTCAGGGACAGCTCAACCACTAAGTCAATAAAGTAATCGCTTTAGGCCTTATTTATAAAAAATGCCTTAAATCTTACGTGTCTATAATATAATCCAAATAAAAGTCTAAAGTTGATAAAAGTCTAACTTCATAAAAAATTCCTCATAAAAGAGTCAAAAAAGAATTCAATTTTATTTATATAATTGTTCAATTACGTAAGAACTCTGTTATTAGAATTTATTAACAACCATATACATCTCTCCTATTAAAAATACTATAATATATATATATATAGAAAATAAAACATTAAAAAATAAAAAATTTTATTTAAAATTATTTGCTTTAGGTTTCAAATTATATTAAGCCGAGCTTGACCAACCTTGACCCTTGCGTGGCTCTATATAAGCCGAGGTAGAACGAACTTTAGATAGGCAACATCAGTTATGGGGACTCAGGGATATCTCATCTTGTTTCTCTTAGCTCTTGCTAACTCTGTCACTAGTTAAAGGTTCCAACCTCTTCTGAGCGTAGACACATGTGTTGAAGGATAAGTGCAGGACTGTGATTGTCCGACTTCACTTTTTCGTAACGGATTGCCCCTGGCTTCACCTTCGGGATAGGGTCATCTTCTTATCAGGTATATTCTGGCTTTCAGACATTGTTTTAATTTACATGTGAATCATATTTCTAATATTAAACCATTAAGCTACCAATATATATGTGCTTTTGCTTGTTCGATTTCTTTCAGTTTGAAGGTGCAGTAGCCATTGATGGGATAACTTCACAGCAGAGTGCCCTGGTCCTCTCTCTGTCTCTTTACTTTATGCATGCATGAGTGCACAAATGCAAAGAAATATATACTGCACAAAGAAGCAATAATACGAAATAGAAAGTGCAGAAAGAATAAAAATGCAGCAAATAAGAACACCAAATTTTTCGTAATTTGACGAGATGTTTACGTGCATTTACAGCTGGCGAAGTACGGTGATGAAATTTTACCATCAAATCACATAATGTCTAAGAATAAATCTCATTTTTTTTTAATTAAAAAGTTAAATATTGTTTATAATAGCCTAAAACTCCAAAATCAGAACTAGATCGAAATTGCTTGAATTGGACCATTGAGTGGTAATCGGCACACAGAGAAAAGCGTTTCTCTAAGTTCATCGCTGATCAACACTCAAAAGTTAGGAGAAAAAAATCCCAATATATATCATAAGATTTGTAACCATGTCAAGTGGGAATTGAATCGAAAATACAAGATAGCAATTACGATATTAAAAAAGTTTTATGTGGAAATGCAGAAAAAATTACGGATCATAGTAGTGGAAGCAGTGGCTGATGATTCTTACCATCAATACAAGGTATAGTAAAGGTCAAACCTTCTAGTTAACCATTTGAATATATATATATATATATATATATACATATCCATATATATTGTTTGGGCCATCAATCAATAGGGTTAATGGGACTTCTTAGTTTAAAACCACATTGTAGTGCAACATTGGATTTGAATTACACTTGCAGATTTAGTTGTAATTCTTCTTTTTTTATAATGATGTTGTAGGAAGATGTGAAGCTTCTAAAGGAAATGGGTGTAGATGCCTATAGATTCTCCATCTCATGTTCCAGAATATTGCCAAGTATCAATTATATCGGCCACGTTAATGAACAGTGAAATTTGTCTTTCGAATTAGTCGACCTAAAGAGTCGGATACCGAGTTATTCAAGAGAAATATCAATTTCATCCATCTAAGAATAAATTATTCAATGAAACTGTCATTCAATATCATTATTTAATATGGAGTGACTCTCTCACAAAGTGTATCATCTATCGTGAAGATGAGATATTGACAGAACAAATGCTGTCACATATAGGGCCCCACATACCCTCATAAGCACTCATCTAGGTCCACTCCCCCTTCGGACTACTGGATAGCACTAGAGCTCTGTATATATATCATGTCCTCCATGAACTAGGTGTTGAGCTAATTCCTAAACACTAACCTGCATCCGTGAATCAGGTCGACGTTGTGATATATCACAACTCTAGGTACTCATAATAATATCATGATCATCAGAACTCTATAGGCGATGTACATATTTGTGGAATAGCAAATTCTAAAGAGTGAGAAGCATAACAATTTCTCAATATCCAAGCAAGGTATAGAAATGAACAAATAATCACATAAGGATATTGGCAATCAAATTCTCAACAAATCCATAGTGTAAAACAAGCATTAAATTGTCGAAATTGACAATATCAGGTATGTATGGAATATAAATTGGCAGCATCGAGAAAATAAAACTGTGACATGACTAAGAATTACCACATGCTAGAGTTCGAGTTTACTTATATTGGGTTCTTAGCATTGCATTTTCATACGGTTACCATAATAGTTATCCCATAGCTCTCTTTCCATTTTTCATCATTTGGGTGATCCTATAATCACATATCAAAAATACATAGCATAATGAATCAACATTCATTTTAATCTCAAACTTTGTTATTTAGTGTTTTAAGTTCTCTTGAACATATTTTATTCAATTAAGGGTCTTTAAATTTCCTTTTAGGGTTCTTTGATACCTTATAACTTATTTGGCCCTTCAAGGGCATTATGGTAATTTACCCTTTTTAACATTTTATATTTCTCCATATACGATTTACGTATTCAGGCTCCATTTTGAGTGTATTTGATCCTTATAACATTGATGTGGACTTATACATTTCCTTTTTATACTTCTGGTACTTCATTAAGTCCTAAGGACATATTCGTCATTTTTTAGTTGTTACTTAGGTCTTATTTTCCTCAAAGGAATGTTACCGTCAAGTTCAGAATATCGAATATAATTAATTTAGGTTCTTCCGGATCTTAATTTGCATTTATGTGACTCACATTAAGCATAGGAGCATTTTTGTAACTTTACACTTTTACGTGTCATATTTTTGAAACTTTGTTTCACAAAACGAATCTGTCACGCCCCGAATTCCAGCAAACCCGAGGCGCGACGGAAACGAACGGAAAGTAAATAAAATATAAAGTAAATAAGAGACAACTTAACAGATTCAACCCAAACTTACATTCATTTCCTTCTATATACATCCATAATAAGTACAGTCAATAAAAACATTCAACATGTCATTCGGGCTTAAGCCCTACATCACAAAACATGCCCCAACGGGCCAAATATCCTCCTAAGTTCATATCTCCTCCACTCTGCAAGACTTCCTCAAGTCTCAAGTGCCGGGAGCGTCATCTGAAATGTTTGTCCCACGAATGGGTCAGCTCAACTGCTAGTACAATATAATGCTAATGCAAGAAACAAAATTAAGGGCGTGGCATGTGCAAGTGTACAGTTATATCTACATGACATTCAACATCATGCATACAATGTACTAGCAATAATTTACATGTCATCCAACTCATTAACATAATCTATGGCGTGGCATTTGCAAGTGTGCATTCATTTCTACGTGCATTCTAAATCATCCATGCAATGTAATAACAATAATCCACATGCTTTCCAAATCGTCCATGCCACATAATAGCAATAATCCACATACCATCCATATTATCCATGCAATGTAGTAACAATGTCCATGAAACACCCACACCACTCTATGCCACAACCCTGTCAAATCTATGCCATGTCTATGTCAACTCATGTAATGTAATGTAATGTAATGTAATGTAATGCAATGCAATGTAATGTAATGTAATGTAATGTCCCTTCACAAATCGCTCCCGTTGGTTCGGGTACCAAACACAATATCATGTCCCTTCGTGGATCGCTCTTGCTGGTTCGGGTACCAAATACAATATCATGTCCCTTCGCGGATCGCTCCTGCTGGTTCGGGCACCAAATGCAATATCATGTCCCTTTGTGGATCGCTCCCGCTGGTTCGGGTACCAAATGCAATATCATGTCCCTTCGCGGATCGCTCTCGCTGGTTCGGGTACCAAATACTATATCATGTCATGTCATGTCATGTCATGTCCAAGGAATCATACTATGCCAATATGCTTTGATTCCACCACACCATAATGTAATCTCAATAAAGCATCATACTCACACATGAAGCATGCTTTAAATGATGTGTTACGCAATAATATTCAAATCAGAAAATCCTTTCATCAAGGTTACATGCCATACATAGTCCATTTAACACATGTTTTAAGTCACATATTTCATAATCCCCACAATTCTCAAAATATAATCCACTACATTATGCTAACACATGCGATATACACATAGTCATGATCCACATTCATCATCAAACTTTCAACAAGATAATAAGGAGCACATAAGCATATAAGCAATAAAACAAACATGTGAATCATCAAGTCAATATGGCAATTAATCCTAAACTTAATTCTATTTCTTACTTAGCACAATATATCGTACCTGACGGGTTGGTCTCAACCCTAAGAAGTAGCACTGGTAGTGTAATGGAACTAACAGTAAGAAGTAGAAGGTCAGACCGCTTTCTCCTTACCCTTCAGTGTTCCTAAAATCATAGAATGCAACTTAGTACGTTGGCTACTTGAATGATGCTATTTATCAAATTTTATGCCCTTATTTTCTTAGTTTCTATTTTTTCAAATTAAACTCTACTGTTGAGTCCAGAACATTGAAGAAAATAGGTTTAGGCTTTCGCGGAATTCAATTTGGATATCCGGGCTAAAAAGGGTAAAACAGTCATTTTGCACTTTCACGGTTTTCCACTTCCCGAGATCTCTCCTCATAAATTGGACTCCACATTTGAGTCCAGAATATTCGAGATAATAAGATTTCACTATTTGTTTACTCAATTTGGAGTTCGTTTGACTGTGTTTTGACTCAAGGGTATTTTGGTAATTTTAAATGTTACCACGGGTCTTTTATTTTTTGGGACCCTGTCTCGTAAAATGGACCTCACCATTGGTCTCAGAATGGTCGAGATAGTCAAAATACATATATGGCTTGTCTCATTTGGACTCTGGACTATTTCGTGACATTTAAATAATTAAATTATTTAATTAATTAATTAACTTAATTAATATTTTATTCAGGGGTTCAAAATATAATTAGTTAAAAGTTCTGTGGTCAAATTAGAATTTCAAAAGGTTCTGGGGTTAAATTGAAATTCCAGATTTTACTATTCTTAATCCAAATAGCCAAACAGTGGCTAAGTCTCAAATGGGGATAAGATATCCCTATCTTGGATTTCCATTTCAATTTCAATTTGCTAACACTGTATCCAAACACCCCTCCAACCCATACATCAAACCACTTCATGCGGCCCAACCCAATAGGCCCAATCCCATTTCTAATTAAAACAGGCCCAAGGTTCTAAAACAAAATGCCCAACCCCTTTTAAAATTAAAAACAAGCCCAACCAAAACAGGCCCAACTCAGCCCATCATCTCCCTCTGTTTTCTGGCGAGACACAGTTAGGTTTCCGTCGCCATCTCCAGCGACGGCGACCTAATTCCGATCACCATATTCCACACTTTTGACATGCTCCGAATCTCCAAACCATGAGGGTTCCATATCCATCCTCCAAAATGGAGTTTGGGTGGTTCTCGGCCGTCGAACAAGCCATGACAGTGGCTGTTCCGGCGAGAACCCGTATCTCCGACGAGCACTATTTTTCACATTTCTTGCTCTTTTTCTTCACCGTTTCTCCTAAGATCAACATTATTCATCTTCTGCATGTCATTAGGTTAGTTTTACACTAATTATTTCAATTTTTATACATGAAATGATAGATTCCTTCAATTTTTCATCCGACCTGCAACTGGGTATTGTTCCCTCATTTCTCAACCATTTAAACTAATTATTTTTGCATTTTTCTTCTTATTTTAAGCTCTACAAGACCCTACTAGTAAATCTAACTATTTTTCCTTTAAAAATTTAAAACAGAAGCTCACAGTTTACCTCAAATTTCTGATTTTTCTCTCTGGTTCAGCTTCCCTTCTCCTCTTTCCTCCTCTCCTTCTTGGTTTGGCTTCCTAGACTTCTTCCAATGCTCACGGCCTCCCTAGCTCAGCTTCTCTCCCTCTGTTTTCTCTTCCAACCCAAACTGCATACATATTTCATGTTCTCTTTCTCTATCTATATCTCTCTCTCTCTCTATCCCTACACTGAATATGTCCACTGACACACACAACCGGCTGACCCCTTTTTTTTTGTTTTCCCCCTGCTTCCTTCCCATTCTTTTCTGATTCACATTAATTGCTCCACAATTACACTCCACCCAATATACATATTATATACATATATTATTTTAACCACACACTCTCTCACACACACACAGCCAACCCTACACACGCACACAGGTGTGCTGCACACACACACCCACACACCTTGGGCCACATGTGTGATACATATATATATACACATAGCTTACGCATATAATATATTTACGTGTATATATATATATGTGTGTTCCACAATATATATCCACACACACAACTCACATTTCAAAAAAAAAAAAAAAAAAATTTTGTTCCAAAAAAAAAAAATTTCAAATCTTTACATCCTTCCCTCCTTAAAGAAATTTCGTCCCGAAATTTATAACAATGTACTTCTTTAACAAAATTTCGAAAGAGTAATACGAAATATCATTATGGCATGGAGACGTGTAACCTTACTCATGAATCAGTCACCTCTCCTTCAACCATGCGATGTCAAATGCATTACCCTCTCCCTCCAAAGGAACCCCGTCCAGTCGGGCAGGAGTGCAGCGACAAGTAGACATGCCGACACTCCATGCTAAGGTCTGGTCCTGATCCTATTTGTAATGGCCCACTCCCCATGGTATAACTTATAATGATGTTCTCATAATGTGTGGGCTTACCAATGCCAATTTCCTAAATCCGTACAAACCTCACAACCCACCTCAATAACTCAACACTGTAATAAAATAAAAGGAAATGTTTAATGTCTGTGAGGGCACCTCGAAGTCTATCCCACAAGTACTGGCCATCCAACTAATCCCAATTTAAGCCATGAAATCACCCAGTGATTTATCATGATGGCATTATCCATATATTACCCATACCACAATGCAATTCAATAACCCAGTCCCCCGCATTATAATCACAAAACTTAAAATAATGCATCAAGGCTCAAGAGAACCAAACCTTAGTGAAACTCTTCACTAAATTAAATCACATCTACCTATCAATTGTTACACACAATCATATGAACACATTTAAACATATTCTCATACATGCATCAACATCAATTAATTTGCTTACAAAGTCATAATCACAGTACGATAACAACCATTAAACTAGTATGCTCAAATATAAAATCAACAAGTGACATCCAATGGCTAACACATAGCCTACCACACCAGTATCCAAGCATTAAAAATCCATCACAAGAATATACAAGTACACGAATAAGCATGATAAACATGAAGGAATGAGATGCACCAAAAGCCATCAATACTCTAATCTAAGAACTAAAACAAAGAATATACCTCAAACCGTAGGAGGTCTGGAAGTAGATGCCTCAAGTGTGGCTATTGCATAAACGCGACCCTGGGTCGTCTGGTTCTACCTAACCCCCTTTCTCTGTCCAAGGGTCCTGACACTCTACATTGAGGGTGCAGGCTGAAAATGCGGTGCTGGGGTTCCATAGTCTATCCGTGGTAGTGGCAGAGATGTCTGAATGAGCTGGTAATGAGGTGGCCTCTACGAGCCCTGTGAAGTCTGCCCCCGAGGACAGTTGGCCTTGACATGGCCTATCTGGTGACAAGTATAACAGAGCTGAGGAGTTCTCCATCCCTGACTCTGTGCCTGAGGTGGAAATGACATCTAGACTGATCTGGCTCCTTGTCCTTGACTATGGTCTCTCTGTGGGCAGTTAGCAAACCTATGGTCAGGATGTCCACATAGAAAACAAGTAATGGGTCCTTGGGGTGCCTATGCAGAAAAAGTACTAGTCTGGTACCTCTTCGGTGGTCTTTTACTAGTGTAGACTGGGACAAATGCAGGAGACTGTGCTGTAGTCGCCCTACTCTGTTTCCGAGATTCTCTAATCCCTCTAAGGTCAGCCAACTCTCTTTCAACTCTCGTGGCCCTAGTCACTGCCTCCTCATAGGTTTCTATAATGTGACCTACCAGCTTCTCTTTGATGGAGGTTTTCAGCCCCTGGAGGAAATGGTAAATCCTCAACTCCTTCTCTCCAATGATATGTGGGGCAAACCTCCCCAATGCAGTGAAACGGGACTCATACTGGGTACTGTCATGTCCCCCTGGAGGAGTGTCTCAAACTCCTCTCTAAATCCAATCCTGGCAGTCCGTGGAAAATAGTGGTCATTGAACATGGCCACAAATGCGTCCCATCCCTCACCAAATCTATCGATCCTGCCAGCGGCCAATTGCCACCATTAGCTGGCCGAGACTGTAAGCTGGAAGGTGGCACATCGAATCCTCATGTGCAGTTCAATAATCCCCTAGGAGTCCAGAATCTAGGTGATCTGCCTCAGCCACTCCTCAGCAACCAACGGATCAGGCTGTTCGGCAAATGTGGGAAGCCTCATCCTCTGGAACACCTTCATCGCGAAGGTATCCCGTGTCTCCCCACTGGTAGGTCTCGCCCCCTGGATAGCCTCCCGGATAGCGCGAAGGCACTCTTGAAACATGGCTGCCATGTCTTTAGCGCTAACAGTCTGTTCTACCTCCCCTACTAGGGTTGGGGCAGAAGTTGGAGCAGACGCTGGTACAGGAGCAGGAGCAACAGCCTCCTCTACTGTGCTATGCTCAGGAGCAACAGCTCTGGGTCTGCCACGTCGAGGCGGGGCAGCAAGCCCTAGGCCTACCCCGCATAGATGGTCCAGCCCTCGTAGGAGTCCGTCTCGGTGGCATGATTCTACAAGTCCAAGAAAAAGATATTAACACCTCCCTTCACATATTATACATAGATATTCAGACGAATACTAAACATATAGTTGCCAACAACTCACACTTCACAAGTAACGAATATAACATGTTATAACACTTGCCTAATCAATACCTACATAACTAACATCAACCATTCCCACCCGTTGTTTACTTTAAATAATTTATACTGAGTTCTAATACCGCCTTTAGTAAGGAACGAATTTACTTAAACAATACGACATATGCATACTCTAGTCACGCTAGTGTTCAACTAGCCTACCAATACCCAACCCCAAGTGAATGTTATTCGAAAATAAGACATTTTTCTTTCATAGATAGGGTTTAACACAAGGACATCTCCAAAATTTCAAAGGTAAACACTCGGAATATCCATCATCCAATCCATACACAAAGAGCTCCACAAGTCTAGATTCCTATTTTTAACATTTTAAGGTCTTGACGTGTCTTTTATTATTTCTTACTTTTATAGCTAGGTAATAACCCTTCATGGATCGCAGCTCCTTTTGTTACTGGCTGATGGGGCGCCATCCATCAACTGTAACACAAGACCTGAGACCAATCCAGTCTGTATAAATATCATAATCATAATACTATAATTCATGAAAATCGGTTACTAACCTAGCACACACTTACAAAATCAACAAGCCACAACCAACAACTAACACATAAACATGCAAGTATGCAATCCATTCCAAGAACACACATATACATACGGGAACATAACCAACTAGGCATATAACCAAGTCCACAGTCTACCTCATAAATAACTAGACATACGACCTATCTTATAGATAACTAGGTGCATAACTTATCTCATAAATAACTAGGCATACGGCCTATCATATAGATAATTAAGTGTACGACCTACATCTCAATAACTAGGCTCACGGCCTATCCCATAAGGTACACAGTCATGCATTTCTAATCTCAGTCAACCACCCCATCAAACAATTCACAGGCTCTCTATCTATCGGAAAGTTAAGTATTGTGTACACTCATGCACACCCGTGCAACACGCGCACATGAAACATACAACCCAAACTCTCCCAACTAAACTGAAAGTCTAAGCTTATCCCACTGTTCATAGGTATTCGAACCTAGGCTCTGATACCACGTTGTCACGCCCCGAATTCTAGCGAACCCAAGGCGCAACGGAAATGAACGGAAAGTAAATAAAATATAAAGTAAATAAGAGACAACCTAACAGATTCAACCTAAACTTACATTCATTTCCTTCTATGTACATCCATAAGAAGTACAGTCAATAAAAACATTCAACATGTCATTCGGGCTTAAGCCCTACATCACAAAACATGCCCCAACGGGCCAAATATCCTTCTAAGTTCATATCTCCTCCACTCTGTAAGACTTCCTCAAGTCTCAAGTGCCGGGAGCGTCATCTAAAATGTTTGTCCCATGAATGGGTCAGCTCAACTACTGGTACAATATAATGCTAATGCAAGAAACAAAATTAAGGGCGTGGCATGTGCAAGTGTACAGTTATATCTACATGACATTCAACAACATGCATACAATGTACTAGCAATAATTTACATGTCATCCAACTCATTAACATAATCTATGGCGTGGCATGTGCAAGTGTGCATTCATCTCTACATGCATTCTAAATCATCCATGCAATGTAATAACAATAATCCACATGCTTTCCAAATCGTCCATGCCACATAATAGCAATAATCCACATGACATCCATATTATCCATGCAATATAGTAACGATAACCCACATGCTTTCCAAATTGTCCATGCCATGTACTAGCAATAATCCACACGCCATCCATATTATCCATGCAATGTAGTAACAATGTCCATGAAACACCCACACCACTCTATGCCACAACCCTGTCAAATCTATGCCATGTTTATGTCAACTCGTGTAATGTAATGTAATGTAATGTCCCTTCACGGATCGCTCCCGTTGGTTCGGGTACCAAACACAATATCATGTCCCTTCGCGGATTGCTCCCGCTGGTTCGGGTACCAAATACAATATCATGTCCCTTCGCGGATCGCTCCCGCTGGTTTGGGCACCAAATGCAATATCATGTCCCTTCGCGGATCGCTCTCGTTGGTTCGAGTACCAAATGCAATATCATGTCCCTTCGCGGATCGTGCCCGCTGGTTCGGGTGCCAAATACTATATCATGTCATGTCCAAGGAATCATATTATCCCAATATGCTTTGATTCTACCACACCATAATGTAATCTCAACAAAGCATCATACCCACACATGAAGCATGCTTTAAATGATGTGTTACACAATAACATTCAAATCAGAAGATCCTTTCATCAAGGTTACATGCCATACATAGTCCATTTAACACATGCTTTAAGTCACATATTTCATAATCCCCACAATTCTCAAAATATAATCCACACATTATGCTAACACATGCGATATACACATAGTCATGATCCACATTCATCATCAAACTTTCAACAAGATAACAAGGAGCACATAAGCATATGAGTAATAAAACAAACATGTGAATCATCAAGTCAATATGGCAATTAATCCTAAACTTAATTCTATTTCTTACTTAGCACAATATATTGTACCTGACGGGTTGGTCTCAACCCTAAGAGGTAGCACTGGTAGTGTAATGGAACTAACAGTAAGAAGTAGAAGGTCAGACCGCTTTCTCCTTGTCCTTCAGTGTTCCTAAAATCATAGAATGCAACTTAGTACGTTGGCTACTTGAATGATGCTATTTATCAAATTTTATGCCTTTATTTTCTTAGTTTTTATTTTGTCAAATTAAACTCTACTGTTGAGTTCGGAACGTTGAAGAAAATAGGTTTAGGCTTTCGCGGAATTCAATTTGGATATCCGGGCTAAAAAAGGTAAAACAATCATTTTGCACTTTCACGGTTTTTCACTTCCCGAGATCTCTTCTAATAAATTGGACTCCACAGTTGAGTCCAAAATATTCGAGATAATAAGATTTCACTATTTTTTTACTCAATTTGGAGTTCGTTTGACTGTGTTTTGACTCAGGGGCATTTTGGTAATTTTAAATGTTACCACGGGTCTTTCATTTTTTGGGACCCCGTCTCGTAAAATGGACCTCACCATTGGTCTCAGAATGGTCGAGATAGTCAAAATACATATATGGCTTGTCTCATTTGGACTCTGGACTATTTCGTTACATTTAAATAATTAAATTAATTAAATTCTTTAATTAATTAATTTACTTAATTAATATTTTATTCAGGGGTTCAAAATATAATTAGTTAAAAGTTCTGTGGTCAAATTAGAATTTCAAAAGCTTCTAGGGTTAAATTGAAATTCCAGATTTTACTATTCTTAATCCAAATAGCCAAATAGTGGCTAAGTCTCAAATGGGGATAAGATATCCCTATCTTGGATTTCCATTTCAATTTCAATTTGCTAACACTGTATCCAAACACCCCCCTAACCCATACATCAACCCACTTCATATGGCCCAACCCAATAGGCCCAATCCCATTTCTAACTAAAACAAGCCCAAGTTTCTAAAACAAAAGGCCCAACCCCTTTTAAAATTAAAAACAAGCCCAACCAAAACAGGCCCAACTCAGCCCATCATCTCCCTCTGTTTTCCGGCGAGACACAGTTAGGTTTCCGTCGCCATATCCAGCGACGGCGACCTAATTCCGATCACCATATTCCACACTTTTGACATGCTCCGAATCTCCAAACCATGAGGGTTCCATATCCATCCTCCAAAATGGAGTTTGGGTGGTTCTCGGCCGTCGAACAAGCCATGACAGTGGCTGTTCCGGCGAGAACCCGTATCTCCGGCGAGCACTATTTTTCACATTTCTTGCTCTTTTTCTTCACCGTTTCTCCTAAGATCAACATTATTCATCTTCTGCATGTCATTAGGTTAGTTTTACACTAATTATTTCAAGTTTTATACATGAAATGATAGATTCCTTCAATTTTTCATCCGACCTGCACCTGGGTATCGTTCCCTTATTTCTCAACCATTTAAACTGATTCTTTTTGCATTGTTCTTCTTATTTTAAGCTCTACAAGACCCTACTAGTAAATCTAACTATTTTGCCTTTAAAAATTTAAAACAGAAGCTCACAGTTTACCTCAAATTTCTGATTTTCTCTCTGGTTCAGCTTCCCTTCTCCTCTTTCCTCCTCTCCTTCTTGGTTTGGCTTCCTAGACTTCTTCCAATGCTCACGGCCTCTCTAGCTCAGCTTCTCTCCCTCTGTTTTCTCTTCCAACCCAAACTGCACACATATTTCATGTTCTCTCTCTCTATCTATATCTCTCTCTCTCTCTCTCTCTCTCTCTCTCTCTCTCTATCCCTACACTGAATATGTCCACTAACACACACAACCGGTTGACCCCTTTTTTTTGGTTTTCACCCTGCTTCCTTTCCATTCTTTTCTGATTCACATTAATTGCTCCACAATTACACTTCACCTAATATAGATATTATATACATATATTATTTTAACCACACACTCTCGCACACACACACAGCCAACCCTACACACGCACACAGGTGTGTTGCACACACACACCCACACACCTTGGGCCACACGTGTGATACATATATATATATATATATATATACACACATAGCTTACACATAGAATATATTTACGTGTATATATATATATGTGTTCCACAATATATATCCACACACAACTCACATTTCAAAAAAAAATAAATAATAAAAAAAAAATTTTGTTCCAAAAAAAAAAATTTCAAATCTTTACAGAATCCGACCATTGGGTCCAAAATGTCCCAAAATATCAAGGTATGTATTTTTTCAATCATTGGAATCCAATTGATTACTTAACTAATCATTAAGACGTATTGAAAATTACTCTAGTTTGTCCGTTCGTATTTTTTGATATTTAATTTCACAAATCGGACTCTGCCGTTTAATTCGAAACGCCTAAAAATATTGGGTTACATAATTCTTTTATTTTAATCGGCCTTTATTTGGCCTATTTTTTGTCTCAAGGAATTTTGGTAATTTCTCATAATAAATTTGGATTTAAAAATAATTTTTAATTATTTTTCTGGGTCATTTTATAATTAATCAGAAGCTGGGGGGTCAATTCATAATTTTAAAAAAAATTATAAATAAACCAACCTGTTTAGTTTCCATTCAAATGAACCGGTTTAGTTTGGTTAAAAACCAAACGGTTCATTTGGTTTGACGCATCATATTGACGTCATCTCTAACATTTTATTTTATTTTTAAATGCGTCGAACCAAAACGACGTAGTTTGATAAACCATTTTAAAATCCTTTCTAATTTGGTCGAGGCCCGACCCGAACCCGATCACTGTTCATCATCTTCCTCAGCATAGAGTTACTGTTAACGTTGTAACCCTAAAATTTTCTTCTCTATTTCGCCAATTTTGGGGTTAGTTTCTTCTCTATTTTTAATTCAAATCTTCTTTTGGGGGTTAAAGGAAGACTTTGGTTTTGGTTTTATGGATTGAAACAAGCTTAGAAGCTCAATCCCATCATCAATGGCTGACTGAATACTTCCTCAGTACACGCTCATTTCTCCACCAAAAGCGATGGTTTTTGGCTTGTTGTAATCCTTTGATTCTAGAGTTTCTATTTTTGATCAAGAAACCGAGCTTGAAGCTCATTTGGTGAGGTTAGGTTTGGGAACCGTAACCTATAACTCTAGTTTTAGGGCTCGTTTCTGAGTTATTTCACTTGATTTTTGTTGCGTTGTGAATCTTTTTCTTTCTAGTTTTGATCCCCGTTACTCAATCAAGGTTTGGTTCAAGTCAGTTCAGACCCAGTTCAAAGGTCTATCAATGGTAGTTCTAGGCGGTTTCAGTCATTCTCAGGGCTATTCAATTGTTGTTTCAACCTCTGAGTTACTGAATATTAACTTAGGGGTTCATATTTTTAGTTTAAAACAAGTAAATCATGGTATTTATAGAGAAATTCTCGAGAGAGAAAAATTACCTATTTCCTCTCGTGGGTTGCTTCCTCTTCTTTCTCCTTCAACCTCACGTTCATCTCTCTTTGTTCAGTTCTTTTTAGAGTTTCAATAGTGTGTACGTGTATATATAAATATATATTGCACCACCTTTCTCTCTCTACTTCACGTACATGCACACAACACACACACACACACTATACACATATGAAGCTTGGTTTGCTCCTTACACACATATACGTAACACACACACACTCCCTTAGTTGGTTATATTTCATAACTCACGACACGTCACACACACACCTGTCCCTTCCACACACACACACATATATATATATATATATATCCTTACGCAATCCGGCATATATATTAATAACACATATTAAGCATATCCTCGATACATATATAACTGCGTTGCATATATATATATATATATATATAGCTGCATATGAACATAATATATATATTTTTGTGGAATATATAGTATAAATCTGCTTCAGACAAGTTGGCTTATGTTTAGATATAAGTCTTTCCTACTTTTTGGTCTCGGGATCAAATCCTCTGGTCACCTTTTGACTTCATTTTCACCCCTTTTTCTCCTTATGCCTTGTTTGGCATTATTTCATTTCCCTCTTTTTGCTTTGTTATTTTATGACTTTTTATTTTTCTTGGTCTAATTTTTACAATTGTCATTTTATTCCTTAGTGATTTAATTCCCGATATTCAGATCGTAATCGAGTCAGGATGTTATACTAGCCATCCTTATATAGATGAGGGCATAATGATCTTCTTACATACAAGTCCAAACAGTGAATAATCCCAGACTAATAATACCATAGATCAAATGGGATTCAATAGTTCCCCATTTTCGGAACTATTTCATCCCTAGGACAATTACTCCCCAAACTTTTGACAACCTAAACGTTGGATTATTGACTTAAGTGAGACTAAATTAGTCTAAGCACCCTTTATCCTTGTTCCAAACGTGCCCATTTCAAGACAAACTCAATTTTATTATTTTTGATAATTTTTTATTATTATAAATAAGGGTATAAACCTAAAGATAATCAAATTATAAATTAATAATAGTTTTGAATTTAGTTTTTCAATTGAGAACGTCTTTCTCAGTTTTGTTAGCAAACATTTGGATTCCCCCATATTATTTAGGTATCGATTTTAAACCTGTGTAGGTCTATTGCCTCCTACTGCATTCCTTTCAATCTTAATATATATAATTATATTATGCAATAATTAAACAAGCCAATCATATATTCTTGAAAGTATTCAACACTTATTCTTTTCATCCATCTTTTTTTTGATCGGCAAAAAAGATATATTAATATAAGAAAAATGAGATCACAACCATACATCCAAAGATCACCAAAAAGCATTCAGCCAAAATAAACCCACCACAGCAAAGGCTTACCCTCACCCAAAAGGAAGAAAACAGAGTTGGCAAGATACCAATAGAAACTAAACTAAAGACGAAAAAACAAAAAACATAAAAACTCAGCTGGGCTGGGAGGATGAACATCGAACAAAGGCCCTGCTTGAATTCTCATGAGAAAAATAAGACACGCCACAGAGAACAACAGATTCCTGCCGGAATAACTATCCACATAGCCAATTCATCCTTCCTAAAATACCAGCCATTCCACCATTCAAACAATCCAACAAGAGAACTAGGATGAACCCATGAGAAATCCCACCATCTTAAACAATCAGACCAAACCTTTAAAGCATAGAAACATCGCAACAGAAGGTGGATGGGGATTTCAATCTCTTTACCACAAAAATAACAAGATGCTCTTGCCTCCTCTATAATAACTCCCAACTTTAACAATTTGAAATGGTAAGCTATTCAAGAGATCCAAAAGCAGAGCCTTGAGAGAGGGACAAAGCAGAGCAGGAAAAAACCAAACCAAAAAAACCTAACCAGTAATACTGAAAATCGGCAGCTAACTCACTGCAACTACAACTGTGCAAGGAGGCAAGATAAAGCCCTCACAATAATGCATACAAGTATAGCCCTCACTTCACTTGGGATTTGACCTTCAAGTTTAAGCAACTCATCATGCATCTGATGAATTCGCATTCCATAATAAGCGATCAGGGCGAGAAACAGAGATTAGAGGGGCATTAACCAACAGATTTTGAAGGCTTAAGAGCTCCTCTTCCTCCCAAGCAAAGAGGGACTGACGAGAAGAGAGAGACCAACAACCAGGAACAGACTTCAAAGCTAGAACACTGCTTGTTTGAGAGCAGATCCCCACAAAGAACAGACCACTAGAGCCATTGAAAAGAACCCAACAGCCACAACATTAAATACTCAAATAGCCATGGCCCAAATATAGCCTGCACGTAATCTCAACAATCAGCAACAGTTCAAAAAGATCACATAGCAAGCCAACCCTATTAATAAGCAGATATAATTTGTCAGCAAAAAAGCTAAACAAGAAAATCAGCAGTTCCATCTACCCACAAACTCAAGTAAAGACCAAGCAAACCATCCAAGCAATGATCCATTAGCAACCCAAACAACATACTTAATTCCTAGATCCTAAAAGAATTCTTTGCCCCTTTCTAGCAACAGACAGCAGAATAAACCAGAGAGACAACAGGCTTGAGGAAAATCAGTAGATGGTATTGGCTCCGAAATCTTTTATAAACCTCAACAAGTCAGCAAGAAAGCAACACCCCATTTGCAGGAAAGAAAATAGAACCCCACTCAAGCTAATGCCGCTAGAATTGATGGACAAGGCTGTGGAACTGCTCTGAACCAGGCTAGACTTCATCTGGAGAATGATTCAATAGTAGCTAATTATGTTCTGAAGGTTGAAGATCAGGTCGTTAATGGAGTAAGAAGAGCCCCCTTTTTTTTATTTTATCTAGAAAGCAAGTCTGGATTTAATCAGATCTCGAACATGAGTCCAGCAAGGCTTAACCTTGTTGAAGATACACTCATTTCTTAACTTCCAAATGGACCACATGATGGTGAAAGAGATTGTTTCCCAGATCAGCTTATGCTCCTTCTTGAAGTTAAAGCTTTGCCACCAATCAAGGGTTGTTTTGATGGAGTTAGGCGATGCCCATTGAATATTCCACCAGCTGATGCAATCTGACCAGATTTTCCAAACTTCGCGATAAAATAAAAGAAGATGATCTGTGGTTTCTACTTCCAACCCGTAGAAGAGGCATAAGCAGTCATCAATGGAGTTGAGAATCCCTAACTTGAGAAGATAATCAGCGATTTTGGTGCGGTTGTTCCAGGCCAGCCAGCTGAAGAACTGAACCTTTAGAGGGGTTGCATTATACCAAATAAGGTTTGCAATCTGTATATTTAGGGCGAGAGAGTAATCGAAGCGCGAGTATATGGATTTAACTGAGAAGAGACCGGAGGAGTTAATCTTCCAAACCAAGGTGTCTTGCTTAGCATTCAACATTAGCAGAACACCGCACAGGGGAGATTGGAATTTTGTTAACTCTTCTTCCTCCCAAGCCATTGAGCGACGATGAAGCATTAGGTTCCATTCTCCATTTTCATCTTTTACCTACTACTTAGTCCATAAAACTTCAATTGGTTTCCTCTTATCTGGTGGGTTTGAATTGTCAGAGTTAGCCTTTAATCTATCATTTACTACATATGGATTGGAGAGAAAGGAACAGCAGGTTATGGAGTAGATGTGCAAACCCTAAGAGCATGGTTGAGTGGGCGGTAGACAGCAGGTAAGAGATTTGTTTTTGAGGTTGTTTGGTTGAAACCTAACGGATGCCACTTCTCTTAGGCCCAGTCCATACGGAGCGCTATCCCAACTTGAAAGGTCAGATAATGAGTTATCAAAAAAAATGAAATAGATGTGCTGTTGTCCTTGAAGAGGTTATCAACAGAGGCGGTTCCGGAGGCCTATATTTTCTATAAAATTTAAAAAAAAAATTAAGAAAATTCTTCCTAGAATTTTTTTCTATTTTTACAAAGAAACCTTCTTAAATTTTAACTTTAATATTTTTGCCCCTTAAACTTAAGGTCTAGATCCCCCATTAGAGTTATCTAGAAAATCACAACTGCTGTTCAAATCAATGCTTTTGAATGGCGGAAGATTCCTAATTCTTTTTCTAATTGGCTCATTCATATGTAGTGGAATTTGTCCAGAAGTATTTTCAAGCCTAGACATGGCTTGTAATGTCCTTGCTCTGTCTTACTTGTGTTGCTGCAGTTGGTTTTGTCTGCTGCCATGGTCTACCTTTCTCTAGCCTTTGGTTTTGTACTTTTGTGTATGGGCTTTCCCTCTAAGTCCTGTTAGTTTTTGTTTTGGTCTATAGGATTGCCCCCCCCCTTTCTCTCTCTATATAGAACAATTGTATATAAAATTCCTCCTATTTAACTAATTATACTATCTTCTTGGCTGAAAATTCCCAGATCCTTCCCAAATTGGCTCGTTAGCTTGCAATGGGATTTTCCTCGAGTCATATTCAAGAAATGATCTAGTTTGCCTACATCGGCTATATATATTGTTTTGCTAGTCTTCTTGTTGCCTTGGCTTGTTTGTGGCTGGTTGTTCTGGTTGTTTTGGTTTCTTTCCCTCCTGTTTTTGTAGTTGGGGTTGTCTGTTGTAGAATTGCTATTGTGCCTTTTTTGGTGTAAATAAAATTTAGTCACCTAAAAAAAAAAACTAATTATACTAACGTTGTTAATGGTAATAGTAATTTTAACAATTTACCCTTATTTTATAATTAATTTTTCTATTCAAAATGTCAAAGTTGTAAGAGCAAATTTTTCATTTAATAAGCAAATCAAAATGCTAACATTGAATAAAATGTTCTCGGTTATTTTAACTTTTTTTATTTATTTATAAGGGAGCAGAACTATCTGGCCGTTTTGCACGCACTACAGGAAAATGCACTATTAGCGACGCACGCGTGCATCGCTAATAGTGGCGTTGTGCGTCGCTAAAGGTATTTTGTGACGCACAAACGTGCATCGCTAAAGGCGTCGCAAATAATCGCGTCGCTAATAGTATTGGCAACGAACACGCCTGCTAGCATCGCTAAAGGTGATTATTAGCAACGCACACTATGCGTAGCTAATAATTGGGTACGCGCGTCGCCA
This sequence comes from Nyssa sinensis, assembly GCA_008638375.1. Lineage (NCBI taxonomy): Eukaryota > Viridiplantae > Streptophyta > Magnoliopsida > Cornales > Nyssaceae > Nyssa > Nyssa sinensis. The sequence continues at coordinate 16,438,585 of CM018031.1, forward strand.
ATACTACACAAGGACGTAGTGTGCGTCGCTGAAAGCCACCATTATCGACGAACACTGAGCGTCGTTAAAAGATACCTTTACCGACGCTCAGTGTGCGTCGCTAATGGTGGCTTTTAGCGACGCTCAGTGTGCGTTGCTAATGGTGCTTTTAGCGACGCTCAGTGTGCATCGCTAATAGTGTATTGGTAATCATTTAAATTGAATTCTTACTTTTAGCGACGCATTGGTGTGCGTCGCTAAAAGTTTTTTTTTTTTTTTTAAACCATATTTGCTTTGTTTTATTCCTGTTTAAACCTGTATCAATCATCTATCCTGATATACAGTAAAATCCAAGCATTCTGAAATGAATATATTAAAAAAGAAAAATACGTTCATATATATATATATATATATTAAACTAATTATGTACATTTGTAAAAGTATAATTTAACAATAAATAGAAAAATTAAAAATTGTCTCCAAAAATGTAACTATAGATGTCCATGAAAAGAAAAAAAAAAAACAAATAAAAATAACAAGTTCCAATGCAAAACATAAAGACAGCGTGACAATAATCCCATTCAATCTGAAATAAAGATCAAATGATATATATTAGAACAATTATTAAATATATATATATATATATATGAACATAGAATGTGAATAGTTTTTTTTTCTTTTTTGCATGCATAAATAGTAAGAATGGCATAAAGTAGCATAAGTCTATTTTATCATTTGTGAGGTGTGTCATGGGGTTTCGGTGTAGTTAGGCCGATATCCGGCATTTTGGTCTGTCAAAACCCCAAAATGGGCCTTTTTGGAGCTGAAACTTAGATAAGTTTCAAACCCGGCATCCGAACCGAGTGTCGTAAGTTCATGAAAGTATATTTTATCATTTTTGAGGTGTGTGATGGGGTTTCAGTATAGTTAGGCCGATATCCAGCATTTTGGTCTGTCAAAACTTCAAAATGGGCTTTTTGGAGCTGAAACTTGCAAAAGTTTCAAACCGAGCATCCGAACCGAGTGCCGTAAGTTCGTGTAAGTTTATTTTATCATTTTTGAGGTGTGATATGGGTTTTCGGTGTAGTTAGGCTGATATCCGACATTTTGGTCTGTCAAAACCCCAAAATAGACATTTTTGGAGCTGAAACTTGCATAAGTTTCAAATCGGGCATCCGAACCGAGTGTCGTAAGTTTGTGAAACTCTATTTTATCATTTTTGAGGTTTGTGATGGGGTTTCGGTGTAGTTAGGCCGATATCCGACATTTTGGTCTATCAAAACCCCAAAATGGGCCTTTTTGGAGCTGAAACTTGCATAAGTTTCAAACCGGACATCTGAACCGAGTGTCCGTAAGTTCGTGCAAGTCTATTTTATCATTTTTGAGGTGTGTGATGGGGTTTTGATGTAGTTAGGTCAATATCCATCATTTTAGTCTGTCAAAATCTCAAAATGGGCCTTTTTGGAGCTGAAACTTGCATAAGTTTCAAACCGGGCATCCGAACCGAGTGTCATAAGTTCGTGCAAGTCTCTTTTATCATTATTGAGGTGTGTGATGGGGTTTCGGTGTAGCTAGGCCAATATCCAGCATTTTGGTCTGTCAAAACCCCAAAATAGGCCTTTTTAGAGCTGAAACTTGCATAAGTTTCAAACTGGGCATCCGAACCGAGTGCCGTAAGTTTTTGCAAGTCTATTTTATCATTTTTGAGGTGTGTGATGGGGTTTTGGTGTAGTTAGGTCGATATCCAACATTTTGGTCTGTCAAAACCCCAAAATGGGCATTTTTGGAGCTGAAACTTGCATAAGTTTCAAACCGGGCATCCGAACCGAGTGCCGTAAGTTCATGAAAGTTTGTTTTATCATTTTTGAGGTATGTGATAGGGTTTCAGTGTAGTTAGGCTGATATCTGGCATTTTGGTCTATCAAAATCCCAAAATGGGCTTTTTTAGAGCTGAAACTTACATAAGTTTCAAACTGGGCATCCGAACCGAGTGCCGTAAGTTTGTGCAAGTCTATTTTATCATTTGTGAGGTGTGTGATGGGGTTTTGGTATATTTAGGCTGATATCCGGCATTTTGGTCTGTTAAAACCCCAAAATGGGCCTTTTTAGAGCTGAAACTTGTATAAGTTTCAAACCGGGCATCCGAACCGAGTGCTGTAAGTTCGTGCAAGTATATTTTATCATTTTTGAGGTGTGTGATGGGGTTTTGGTGTAGTTAGGCTGATATCTGGCATTTTGGTCTGTCAAAACCCCAAAATGGGCCTTTTATGGAGCTGAAACTTGCATAAGTTTCAAACTGGGCATCCGAACCAAGTGTCGTAAGTTCGTGCAAGTTTATTTTATCATTTGTGAGGTGTGTGATGGGGTTTCAATGTAGTTAGGCCGATATCCAGAAATTTTGGTCTGTCAAAACCCCAAAATGAGCCTTTTTGGAGCTAAAACTTGCATAAGTTTCAAACCGGGCATCCGAACCGAGTGCCGTAAGTTCGTGCAAGTTTATTTTATCATTTGTAAGGTGTGTGATGGGGTTTACATAATATTTTCTATAAATAATAAATCCACCAAAGTATATAATTTTAAAAACTTACCAAGGTTGTGAAGAGCCACCCTGCTGGCTGAGCATCGTCTACACAAGAGCCTCTAGTTGAGAATATCGCTCCTCGAGGCTATTTACTTGCTGCCGCAACTCTGCATTCTCTCGTTGAACTGCCTCAGTGGTTACGTGTGCCCTAGCATCACTCTCAAAGGTGGAGAACGATGCCATCGGCGCCATCCTAGTCCCTAAGCCATGCACATAGCCGCGCCTCTTGCCTAGAACAGTCTCCCGTATCTAGTCATCGGTCGGCGGATCCTGACCCTCAGCTATCGGCTGAGCACGCAAGTGGACCATCTCCTCCTATAAAAACATAAATATATGTTACTACTTTTATAACTTTAGATTAATATTAAATTAGTAATACTGTGGCAAGTTACATAAAAACTTACATAAATGTGCTGTGCTTCAGGCCCAGTCCAACCCTCTTAGGGTTGTAGTGCATCCTATGCCACAAATCAATGTTGTTGGGTGGTGCACCGGTCTCCTGGTCTCGCTAGAGTAAATAAATAGTAGCTTGTGAAGATTGATTTCATGAATAGATTATACAATAAGAATTTGATACATTTATTAACTTACCATATCATATCTATACTGTACAAAAGAATGTGATCCACCACAGTGGGTCACCATTTGCTTGCTTCTGCTCTCGCTTTTTTTCCTGCTCAGTTCCTACATTTGGCCAAAACAAAAAAGGTTAGTATAAATGATAATGATTTTTCATATAACAAAAGTAATTTTGACAATTTTTACCTAGAATGCGTCACTAGCGAACCGGTCACAAAGTAACATCCAATCCTCCACTATGACCCCCTTGTAGGGTCTGTCACAGGGCTCTCTACCGGCTGTTACCTCCCCTTCGTAATGCATGTAGAGCCGGTGTCAACAGTCCCTAAAACGGACTCCCAGATACCGGTCCACTGCCTTCGCTACGTGAGGCGGGTGGAGATCGATGTCGAACTTCTCTTGTAAAACATGTTATTGTCAAAACATTACGGCATTAGATATGTTAAAATTTAGTTCAACACAATAATAAAAGACATACAAGGATATGTGCATGAATATCCCGTCGCTCCTCCTTAGTGACGAGACTCCAGTCACTAATATGGAGTAGGGCGCGTAGTCGGCAAATGATGCCGCCCTTTGTGGTGAACTATTGTGCCCACCCACCAACGGGCTTCAGCAAGCCCTTAAGTAGCTCAATCCGAAGTCGCGAGCCCCCTGCTGCCTCCATCTGAACCTACAAACTCCGATTTTTTGACCTACCGCGCCTTCGTCTAGAGGTAGTGGCCGAAGCTTTAGAAATAATAAAATAGAAACAATTAGGACCATATTTATATAATCATTAATACAAAGTAGAACTATGCATACCATCAATGGCAGGATCAGTTGACCCTGCAAATGAAAGGGAAGGGGTCGATGGGTCCACTAAGGCTGCGTGTCTGCGTGAGCCTGGTCTAACCATATCTAAAAAGAAAGTTTAAAAGTAAATTCCATTACATCATAAAAATTAAAATCCATTACATCATAAAATTGAATATCCATTACATCATAAAATTGACAATCCATTACATCATAAAATTGAAAATCCATTACACTTTATCCTAGCACATGTAACACCTATTACAATTATTCATCTGAGTCTGTATCATCATCTAAACTTGAATTTTCTTCATTCTCGGTACAATACTCTAACAATGTCTCATCATCAAAATCACTTTCCTCGTCATCACCATCATTAATGAACGTTGCATCCCTCGGATCTAATGAACGTTGCATCCCTCGAAGCTACGACATGAACTGGTTCTACATCAGTTCTATTCAACCGATATGAAGTAACATTTTCCTGATCATGCTGGACAACGCCATCGTGGGCAGTTTGAGACTCTTCTTGTAATGCCTCCTCAATCCTCTCCAACTCTTCATCTCCCTCGCCAACTTCTAGGACATCATAAACATTTCTAGTTTTTATTTTTTGGACAACATGACAATCGCCTCTTATTTTTGTGTCCTTCAAATAGAAAATTTTTTTTGCAACAGATGCTAAAACATATGGATCATCTTTAAATGTTGTACGTGACGTATTAACACTTACGAAGTGTTTATCAATCTGCATTCCAATCTTCTTATTCCTTACATCCCACCAATCATATTTAAAAATATACACAGAATGATCGTAGCAATAATGTAACTGTATGATGTCTTGTAAAACACCATAGTACTCTACAGTTTGTCCTCCGTCACCATCTCCTTGAACAAGGACCCCGCTATTCTGTGTTCACCGACTGACCTCACGTTCCTTCGTGTGAAATCGAACACCATCAATAATTAAACCGTTGTAGCGGGATATCCTTTAATCAGGACCACATGTCAAGGGATATAATTGATCGTACGCCTCAGGAGATTATTGGTGGTATAATAGCCTCATCTATTAATTCAATACAAGTACAAAATTAATTGAATACAAATGCATTAACTAATACAATTACAATTAATTGAAACCTATTCTTACACATTCTCCGAACCACTTTGGAAACAAATTTTGTTGTCTTTGCTCCAGATCAGAACTTGATATATGTTCTCTTTGAAGCTCGATCATATGCTCACTGTATAAGATGAGATATGTTATATATAACTTACATTTGTATACTAACGTAGTATTGAAATGATTTCGATAAACTTACTTCAAGGCAATGTCTCATCGCAGTTGTTGAGCACGGTATAGTGGGCTTTTTCCAAGTCTTGAGGATGACACCATTCATATTTACGGGCACCTATTGGCCGCACATTCTGATTAAACACCGCAAGGCCAGTTCGTTGTTGCCCTGGACATTTATCATAATTTCGCTCTTGATGATTAAACCTTGTCTCAATATCTTCAAGATGCATAGAGTAGAAGGTGAGACATTCAGCATCAACGTAAGCCTCAGCAATTAACTCTTTCAGTCGTGCTTTGTTACGCACATATTGCTTTAATGTGTGCAAATATTTGTTTTGATAATTAATCAGTTATACATTAAAATAGTTAGGATGGATAGATAACACAATTCATAAAATTAAATGTACCTTTCTATTGGATACATCCAACGATATTGGACAGTTCCGCCAATTTTTTCCTCATGAGGCAAATACATAGCTAAGTAGACCATTACATCAAAGAAAGCTGGAGGAAAAATCTGTTCCAACTTGCAGAGGATCACGACAGCATCCCTTTCGAGCTTTTCAAGTACTTTCACATTCAACGTCTTCACACATAATTCTCTAAAGAAGCAACCCAACTCAGTCAACGTAGTCGATACGTCATCGGTGAGATATCCATGTAGTGCAACCAAAAGAAGTCGTTGTAAAAGGACATGGCAATCATGGCTCTTCAATCCAAATATTTTTTCATCTATAACATTTACACACCGAGATATATTCGATGCGTATCCATCTGGGAGCTTCATCGATTTAAACCACTCGCAAATCCTAATTCTCTCTGCAGATGATAACGTATACTGTGCAAGAGGCACGATATATTTATCACCGCTACGTATTAGGTGCAGCTCTTTCCTTATTCCCAGCTCCTGCAAGTCCAACCGGGCTTTAACAGTATCCTTCGTCTTCCCTTAAATGTTCATTAAAATTCCTAGCACATTATCAAAGATGTTCTTCTCGATGTACATAACATCCAAATTGTGCCTCAACTTAAAGGTCTCCTAGTACAGCAAATCAAAAAATATGCTCTTCTTCGTCCAATTTAAGTCCACATTAGTATGCTTCCTCTTCTTAGTACCCGGTATCTTCCTAAACCTCACTGGTTAGATAAGTGCCAATTGCACTAACACGTCTTTGCCAGACAACAATGGAGGTGACAATCTGCGCTCAATTTTTCCATCAAACAGATGCTTCTGCTGATTTCACCAGCCATGTGATGGCGGTAGAAAACGTCGATGGCACATGTAGCATATCTTCTTTCCATTGGACAAATGTAAGGAACATGTATCCTTATTGCAAACTGGACATGCCAGATACCCTTTAGTGCTCCACCCAGACAAGTTCCCGTATGCTGAAAAGTCATTTATGATCCACAATAATGCTGCATGCAATTGAAATAGTCTCATTCTTAGAGATGTCGTATGCCTCCACTCCCACCTCCTACAATTCTTTCAACTCGTCCATTAAAGGACGCAAGTACACATCAATTTCATTACCAGGAGACTTCGGCCCTAGAATAAGCAACGACATGCATGAAGATAAGTGGTTCTTTCATACATTTCTACGGTGGCAAGTTATACGGCACAAGCAACACCGGCCACATGTTGTAGGCATTACTCATGCACCGAACGAATTGAAACTGTCGCTAGCCAACCCAAGTCGTACATTGCGCGGCTCATTTGCAAACCATTCGTGATTTGTATCAAACTCAACCCAAGTTTGTGAATCTGTCGGATGCTTACATACATTTTCCTCAATAACACGCTTCTTCTTATGCCACCGCATATCTTCTGCCTTCTTCTGAGACATGTATATCCTTTGTAGCCTCAATTTTAAGGGAAAATATCTCGCACCGGCCACATGTTGTAGGCATTACTCATGCCACCGAACGAATTGAAACCAGTCGCTAGCCAACCCAAGTCGTACATTGCGTGGCTCATTTGCAAACTATTCGTAATTTGTATCAAACTCAGCCCAAGTTTGTGAATCTGTCGGATGCCTACATACACTTTCCTCAGCAACACGCTTCTCTTTATGCCACCGCATATCTTCTGCCGTCTTCTAAGACATGTACATCCTTTGTAGCCTCAGTTTTAAGGAAAAATATCTCAGCACCTTATGCAGAATTGTCTTGCTCTTTCCTTCATTCAGCTTGTACCTATGTTCATGGCACACCGTACACTCCTTACATTGTTCAGTTTTTTTCCAAAATAACATGCAATCATTTTTTCAAGCATGTATGGGAATATACCCAAGGCCTAAATCTCTTAATATTCTTTTCGCCTCGTAATATGATTTCGGAAGAGTCTCCCTAGTAGGAAGTGCTACTTTAATCAATTCAATGGCCATATTAACTGATCTGTTACTCCAACGGTTGATGGTCTTAATATGAAGGAGTTTCACGAGAAAGTCCAATTTCAAAAACTTATCACAACCTGGATATAACGGCTGCCTTGCTTCCCTCAACAACGACTCAAACGCAGTCGATTGTCCCGTGTCACTCCTGTGACTACTCGCCTCAGTTGTAGCCCCCTACAAGTTTGCCAGTATTTGTGGCAAGCCTTCGTAACCAACCTCAACATTATCACCAAAGGCATCATCGTCGTCTTCTTCTTCATTATCAAATACCACTCGTACGTCACGGCGTTCCCCGTGAAATTCCCAACACGTATACCTCTTGTCCATCCCGTATAGGAGTAGGTGCTCTTTGGCCTTATCTATGCGCATATAATCCCTATTATTTCACCTCCTACATGGACATCTTATCCTATTTCTCCCATCTGCAGATGCACGAGCAAACTTAATTAAATCTTTGATCCCCTTCACATACCCTAGCAAATGCCTGCCTCTCAAGTCCATCTAACTTTTATCCATTTTCTTCTACCTAATACAAGTCAAAAATGATACTCGTTATAAATATGAAACATGAATCCTATCACCTCCAACTTTTCTCTAAAGGGTAAGGTGGTCCTATCTCATTCGTAAATGCACAATCTACATTGCAATCAGTAGCAAATCAAATGCTTGATTCAACTCCGACAAAATTTCAGCAGCATCTCCCCACGGTTCTCTAAGTATACGAGATAGACATTAGCACGCCTAAATATATACCCAGAGAACAATAGGAGACCGTTGTGAAATTTTGTCATAGTAGAATATTCAAGCATGAGAAGCTATTGATTGCAATGCAGATTTATGCATTCCCAAACTGTCCTTTCTGGACAATTCAAGAATCGATTTTCATACACACGAGCCCAATCGCGAATAAATTTCGCGGCAAGATTCACATGTGATGAAAATAACTCCCGAACGGGACTAGGCTTACATGAATGCAATTAAAAAATTCATTAGTGTAAGGGCAAACTCTGATCGTCACACAGAGTTTTGCTTTAAAAAACATTAACAATAGCATTAAAAATGCCAATACAAAACAGATTGATCTTGGTTGATAACAAGTAAAAGCACCTAACTTTCAATTTTTATCTATTAATTAAGGTCATTCATCAAGAATTATTTACTTGGCACCAGACAACAACAACTTAACCAACAAAAGCAAATCAATTGCTACCTAAAACCACTAACTGACTTCATAGGTCACGTGTATCTCGTTGATCTCTCAATCTATAGGACTCAAGAACTCTTATTACTTGGCAGCTAAAACAAAAATAAAAATAAAAATTATTGTTTAGAGGAACTTAGGAGCAAGGGATTATGGTTCAAGTTGTAGTTTAATGAACACATACATGAAAAATGAGAGGGGAAAAAATACAGCCATGAAAAAATACATGTTGAATGAACACATACATGAAAAAGGTCCAAATGCACTCATATGTCTAGATTTTAAGGGTTTTTTTGACTCAAATCCTACAAAACACTAAAGCAACAAGGCTATTAACTTTTTTTGAGGAAGTCTCGTGTTCTTCCGAACTGGTGTTGCATGGCTGAGGACACTTGTAATAATTTGCTTTTGCATTGTGGGACAGCTAGGACCCGTAGAACTTATTATGCTCTTTGTTTGAAATACAACAAATTCTGACGAGGAAAGGTTAAACACTTTTGAAAGTCATGACTAGCTGGTTGCTCAAGTGGTCATGTTCGGAGGACTTTTGAGGATATAAAAAGTACATTTGTATAGGTTTAAACAACTTCTTTTGGACACATTCAGTTTTGGATTTCCAAAATATATCCAAATTCCCATTTTTTTGGTTGATTTTATAGGAGATTGAGCTAGTGCATTAGGTTGCCCACTTTTTCATTAATAATATACTCTACTTATCAAAAAAAAAAAAAAAAGAAGAAGATAAGTGATTTAGTACATCTCCATAAAACTCAAGTTTACCACATGTATAATTTTCATCTCAACAAGAAATATTTCTTCCCATCAAAATTTAATTAAGATAGAATACTAGAAAAACCATCCTCTTGCTTATTCACTTGTCAGGTTCAGCACTAAGAAGTAATTATAAGAACACCTTAAAATGAATAGAGGAACTCAGCACAAGTGCATGCCAATGAATAGAGTAACTCAGTACAGCTGCATGGCAGTGTACTCCATTTTTTTTTAAAAAAAACACTCATGATTATCTGTCCTCTTTTTCAAGATACCTAGTTTATGTACTAACACTCCCAATTTTAGTAAAGCTTAAACTAATAGGATGACCACTGGAAATGGTTTTTGAAAAAAAAAAATAGAAAGAGAAAACCAATAAGATATTTTTGATATGGAATTTGTAATCTAAAAAGGGTCAGAAACAAGAAATTCTAGAGGGAGAGCATTTCAACAAGGTCATTATAGAAATTGTATACTGTCAAAAGTTAAAAAAACCAAATTTTTTTTCGTTTGTATTATTACAAAATCAGAACATGCACATTCAGAGCATTACCTGAAAGCTTGAAACTTATCCTAAAGAAACAGAGACCAAAGCACAAAGAATCAAAGTAGGAACTGATCTTTGTAGTTTGGATGTCCTTCAAAAGCTGCCTAAATCTCTTGGAAATGTACCTGTCAAATAAAGATTAAGCAAAGACATGAGTTGATTTTGAGGACTGATCATTAGAAAATCAAATAAATTCAGACGGTCCCACCGTGTCTCAATTACAAACCTTTGAACAACTCTTCTCTCTCCAACATCCATCAGTTGAATTTTTTATTGATAATTTTACCCCTTTTTTATTTCCACTCTCAAGCCCTAGCAACTAACCATTCCACGGCTTCTGTCTCAAGCTCACATATCATGATGGTTTCTTTTCAATCAGGTCGAAAATGGAAATGTTGTGGAAACACAATGAAAATGGCAAAAGATTCTGAAAACATATGGAACTGTTAGAAATATAAACTAGAATCCAGCTATGTGTATAGAATCTATAGATTAAACCAATACTTGATTAATTGAACATATTTGAGGCATGTGCATTCATATTAAAGGATACCGGTGCAGATCCAAATACTAAAGTGAATTGGGAGCCATTAAGTAATGTCAAGCAATTTACTGCAACCCAAAAGAAAAATAAGTAAAAATTATTCTATATGTTCATAATATTCAAAACAAATCAGATTTAGGCTTGACATTGAGTTTTAGGTTTCGTTGTAGTTTAATGTTATAATGTCACTTACGGCCATATAATCATCTAAGTCCTATATCTTTGTGAAAATTGTTTAAAACTCACCATATGTCATTCTTGCTTAAAAGTTGATATAATCAAGAAAGAGAAAAAAAATTCTCATCAAATGATTTTTTTAGTGGAAAATTTTCTCTTGCTTTCCCTTTTCTTGTTTTTTTTTTGGGGCACATCTATCTTTGCATATTTAATTTTTATTATTTGGTGCAACGATAAAATTATGAATTGTTAGTGTTTGTATGAGTTCAAATTTAAGAAGAATCACTTTATGTATGATAATGTTAATGGTTAATTTCTACTTCATTCCTCCCAGCACCCCATAGATAATAGGTTGAATTTTAATTTATATGATGTTTTAGCTGTAAAAGGCTAAGTAACGTGGAAGTTTTCCTTCTGCCTTATCGCTAAAAGTGAACAATCTATTATTAAATTTCTATATCTTTTTTCCCATCACTTCACAGCAACCAAACAGAGGTAAAAAAGAGAACTTATATGAAAATTTAAATAAAATGACATTTAGTTCTCAGATAAATTTAAAGCTTTTTTCCCTTTTGACTATAAAATTCTCAAATATAAATTTATGATAGAAAGTGTACACAATAATTCAATTTCAAACATTGTGTACGCACTCTAAGAATTGAAATGGAAATAGCATAATATATGCACACAAATATACACACATAATATATGTATATATAAAAAAAAATGTATAGTAGAGAAATTAAGAGACACTTTAACCTGCGATCTAACCAGAAAAAATCACTAGATCCTTGAACAGATTAAAAAAAACTCTACTTCTAGATAGATAAGGTTGGACCTTAAGGGTTTTTCAACTATTAGGTTTGCATTTTTTTTCTAATAGAAATGAAATATGGGATTCAAATAAAAGCATCCTAGCTAGACTGGAGCAGAATCCAAGCAGGCCAGAGCAAGCAATCAAAGCACAATGAAATAGATGTGAGTTTGAGAGAGAGATAGAAGAGAAAGGGCAGTGGCCTTCCTAGGCTCCTCCCCGTTGTGTTCCCCCTTCCCTTCTTAGTTTTTAACCCTATAGAGCGATGGAAACGACGCTTGAGAAAGAGAGAAAGAGAGTGATCAAATTGTTTTAAATATAAGGAGTTATTAGCGACGCACATTGTGCGTCGCTAATAACCAAATAGCATTGCTAATTGTCCAGCCCAAGTATTTACGACGCTCAGGCGTGCGTCGCTAAACGAACCAACTATTAGCGACACACGTGGCCACCTGTGCGTCGCTAATAGTTTCGCGCCTATTTTCAAGGGGGAAGCTAATTTTTTTTATTACTTTTTATTATTATTATTAGCGACGCCTGTTTATGCGTCGCAAAAAGTGCCTTTTAGCGACGCACAAACAGGCGTCGCTAATAATGTGCATCGCGAAAAGTAGGTTTTTTTGTAGTGACGGGAGGCATGGGCATAAATTGCTTTGCCCCTCAAAACATTCTCACATAGCCGTCGACTATACGCGGAGTGGCCTTCCCAATTGAGTTACCCAATGGGGTTAGTTCAGTTAAATCTGTAACAAAATTTTGGGCATGTTGAATTGAAAAAGATAAAAATGTTTTATGTATACAAATTTTTAATGCGGGCCAGGGTGGATTGAGAGGTGGGCTCAGGCCGGGCCATTACAGGCTCCCGCCAAATTAGCAAGCTGGGCCAAGCCCAGAGAATAAGGCCTAGCCCAACCCTAATTCTTAACGCGGGCTTGCAGGCCAAAAAATTCATTTTTTTTAATTGAAAATTACAATTAAGTCATTGATATTTACATTAATAAATAATTAACAAATAAAATGTTAATGTACAATAGATTAAAAAATTATAAAAGTTAGAATTGATGAATGATTTTTTTTTTTTGTTGTGCAATTGATGAATAATTTAATAGTTTGAATGGAAATCATAAAGACAAGTATTTGATATATATATATATACATATATATATTACATTAATAAATAATTAACAAATAAAATATTAATGTAAAATAGATTAAAAAATTATAAAAGTTAGAATTGATGAATGAATTTTTTTTTTTTTTTTGTTGTGCAATTAACGAATGATTTAATAGTTTGAATGGAAAGCATGAACACAAGTATTTGATATATATATATATATATATATATATATATACACACGAGCAGCTAATATTCTTTAATATTTACATGTATAGTAATGGTATGAAGTTTGAATTGAAAGGTAAATAATAAAAATGTGAAGTTAAAAGTGAATCAAATAATAATAAATAATGAGAATCATTTGAATTGGAAACTAGTGAATAATAATTTTATGTTTTAAAGAGTCGGGTTTAGAGGTTTTAAGTGTTTGGACTTGTGCGGGCCGAATCTCAACCCAAACAATTAAGTACGGACCGAAATAGAGGTATTAAGGACTAGGCCCGTAAAAAAATTGGACCCCTAGCTACGGGCCATCAAGCCATTTTTGCACCCCTAGCTACAGCCCAGCCTACCCTACCCCTAGATCCATTCTTGGTTTAAGAAGAAAGAAAAAATGATTTGGGATGTCATTTCTTTTGCCATTTTGTTATCTATCTGGAAGTTAAAGAAACGATTGTATTGCAAACTATCAGTGTGGGCTTCTATTTCTGAGCTAAACAAATTAAGAGTTGCTTGTGGGTTAAAAGCAGGTCACTACTTTGTGATTATTTTGTTACAGATTTTATTTACAATCATTAAAGGTGGTGGCTGAGGTTATTCTCATTGTGTCTGGAGCTGCGATTTACCGAGGGCTATGTTATACAACGGGATTAGATTCCCGAGGTTGGTCTCAATTTTCTGTTACTGTGGCTGAACATGCTTACTGCTGCCAGATTTTTTGATCTGATGGGATAAGCCTACACTCACTAGTGGGATATGTTTTGTCTGGTTTCAAAGCTTTATCTCATGTCTTTTTAAGGGTGTTGGTCAAGGCAGGAAAAAAATTAGGGGGTTAGAATTTTTTTGAGAGAAATTTTAGAGAAATTTTTTTGAGAGAAATTAAGAAATTTTTTTCAAAAAGGAAGACGATAGAGGGAATTTTTTTTTCTCAAATTTGAAAAATTTTACTTGTAAAAGAATTTCTTTCTCATGGCCTCGCTTGGATGACTGGATAAAAAGGCCGAATCAATAACAAATGAGATCCTATGAAATATTAAATATCCTGCTCTAGTGTTTGAAACATACTCAGATATGTTGTTATGTTTCAATTCTATGCTTAGATCGTTACAATTATTAATAAAAATAATAAAATTTGATGGGATGTTAAATTTTTATTCTCAATAATATTTTTTCTTAAATACTAAAAAAATCAAATTCCTAAAAAATATTTTTTCCAAATATATGCTTAAAATTTTCAAAAACAAAAGAAAAAGAGATACAATAAGAGAGGGTTCAAAAAAAGTAATAATTTTTTGTCTACAATTATTAATCAAAATGATTACCAATAGATGTAAGAAGAAAAAAAAAATAATCGGCACATTTGAACTCTATTTAATAATCCAAAAATGTCATCATCAGTGATAATATGTTATAAAAATACGTATCGATGATATCAGTAGTGGTTGTCAGAAGTATTTTCGTCACTTTTTTCTCTGTTTCTTATTACAAGAGAATGAATGAGGATTTTTTTTATTTTACTTCTTATCTTATTGAGCATGGAATAAAAATAATCCCACATAAAAATAATCCTACCAGAGCAGTGAGATTATTTTTATCTCATATTAGTGTAATATAATTATAACTAATCCCATCTTAAATAATTGTCCAAACATTGGATATGATACCATTTATTTTATCGTACCCTCTTATCCCATCAGACAAATATAGCCAAAGAGGAAGATGATAGGAGGAAAAATAACAAGTTTTTATTTCATTTCCTTATTCTTAAATTTCTTAGCTACTAAACAAAGCTTAATTGAGAAAATTTTAGCTATAAAACATCAAAATTCATCAAATAAATGGACAAATTTTTTTTTTTTTTGCTGCATCCAATTCGAACAAATATTAAAGAAAAATTTTTTTAAGAAAACATCCAAACCTATCAAATAAATGGCAAAATGGCAATAAAAAAACCTAATCCAAGATATACTTTATGAATTAAGATGGTTAATAGAATTGGACTAAAATTTTTGGATAAGAAATAAAAATAAAGAGAGATAAAGATTGAATTAGGACAAAATTTACATTTTTCAAAAATGTTTATAGCTCATCCGAGCCCCGTAAGGGTTCCGCCCTGGGTGTTGGTTGATTGGTGCCACGTCAATATTTCACTATTTATGCTTCCATTTTATATTCTGTATTTTGAATTTAGTGTTGGCATATGATTAGCTTAGGGTTTCGGTCCAACTTAGGATTTAGTGCTGACATATGATTAGACTAGGGCTCGGTACGTAGTTAGCAATGATATTTTTTGCACTTAGTCGCTTTATTTGTAGATGTATCGTGTATTGTATCTCTTGTACATTTACTTTTTCATAAAAAAAATATATATATATATTTCTTTGTCAATAAAAAAAAAATTAAGAAAGGTGTCTCAAATTATCAGAAACAAGAATTTTTGACAATTTGTTATAAGAGAAATTAATATAATTAATTATATAAAAATGATGTTTGACAGATATATGTAAATTATGATAGTGCTATTGTAAATTTGAATGTTTAAGTATATGAAATAGGACATTTTAATCATTAGATAGTTTTGAAATTAAAGATAAAATGATTAAAATAAATAAAAATTTAATCCTTATACTATTTAATAATTAAAATATTCTATCTCGTATATATTCGAACTTAAAATAGCAATACCCTTTAAAATTATTAGCAATAGCCTTTGAAACAACAGATGAGGTCGGCCTAATATATTCGTTTCTTTTTTACGAATGTGTATCTATAAATCCAACGGCCAATCTAGTATAAGTGAGGTCTCTGTTGTAAAAGTAGGTCAGGACCGCTACGGACCTTATCCTTAATGATACAGATGCCAAAGCTGCTCATGAATCCAACCACGTAATATGTAAAGCATGCAAAAGAACATTCCTTATATATATATATATATATATATATATATATATATATATATCATGTACGTGCAGACAAACAATTAAACATGAGATTTTTGAGGTCCATGAAACCATGCAAATCAGATGTAGCTCTCACAAAAATATAATATGAAATAAATTCAACATTGATTCTGATATTGAATCAGAAAATTAATTTCTTCTGTTTTATTGTTTACTATAAAGTATTTTTGAATTATACCCTATAAATTTTAAGAATCTTAAATAAGGTCTTATAGTTTTAATTGAAATAATTTGGTCTTTTAATTTACTAAAGTACTTGAATTCAGTCTAATTACAAATTTTCATCTGCTTTTTTTATTTATTTATAAAAAATCTGCTTCAATTTATTTTTATACAGTTAGATTAGATTAATGGGACCTTAGGACTTTTAATCATGAAATTTTGAACAGCGTGACAATTTTTTTTATCGGTAGTTACATTACATATTATAGGACAATTTTAGACAATCATATGTAATTGGACTAGATTAAAATGTATATTTAAATTAAAGTCTTAATCTTCTCAATTAAAACAATAAGTCCTTATTTAAAATTTGTATGAAATTATAATGTATAAAAATATAATTGACCCAATTTTTTTTTCGAGGCCTCATTAATAGAAATTTTGCAAATACAAAGGTTGCACATTCTTTAAGGAACATTCTCAAGATGTTGAAACGGGTAGTAATTTGATGACATTCTCTATTTGTTCACAATAAATAAAATAGGATTTAAGTTTATGTAGAAATATAAAAAAGAGGGAGACTAAGTAAAGACATTGGGGAAAAAATTCAAGCGTCTCAAGTTCGAATTTCCTCTGTCCCGATCGTTGGCAGTGAGAACTTAATGAGTAAAGAAAGAAGTTAGTAGGAATTAAAACCATCACCCAGTTTTAAAAAAGGAAAAACAAAAACAAAAACAAGGAAAATAAATATTAATGCTGCATTTTTAAAATTATATTTCAAATAAAGTGATATTAATATGCAATTATTTTAATAAAAATACTTTAAGCCATCTAATTAATGTAATTTGCCAACTCAGTAATAATTTGGAATGCAAATTTGAAAATGTAATTTTGATGCAAATTTTAAAAATGTAACATTAGTAAAAAAAAAAAATGGAAAAAGTACTTCCTACTTCGGAAATTCTTTTTAAAGAGCCTCCACTTGGGCATCCACAAAAATTAAAGTAATTTGAAAAATTAAACCTTTTTCAAAACTTTGTGTTTTAATCCTTTATGATTTGATGCTCTTAAAAGATGAACAACCATTATCCTATCTTTTTTTCCCAACGGATAAAAAGATACTATGAAAAAGCAACCAAAAACAAATTACATGATAGCCAATCAGGACCACCTAATTTCAAAATTTAGCAAAGACTAAGCATTATTCTTAATATATGGACCAAGTCTTAGCTGAGAAATAAGATGATAGAGAAAGAATTAGATGAAAAAAATATATTCTACAATATATTTGGAATAAAATGATAAATCATGTGTATATGGAATTCAATTCTAGATGTGGCCTTTTATTCTATCATTGATATTACAATAATTATTCTAGGTTATGTTTAGTACGGTCGAATAAGCATTTTATGAATGTCTATTCTAACTTTTTCATTCATTTTTATTGTTTGATATGATTTCGAATACCTATTTCATGGAATGAACATTCTATTAAAAATCATTCTAAGCATTTCTTTGACCTAGATGAACAATCCTTATTCCATTTCATGCTCTATTTCATTCCATAGAATGATTATTTTATTCATGCATACCAAATATGCCCATAAATATTGGGTAGTGTTGCTTTTGATAATTACTGGACTCTCTTGTGCCCTGAAATGAATTTTTCTGAGAGTATTTTTGGTATTTCACATTATTTCTCTAATGCCATAATTCTATGTATTTATAGTTGAGAAGTCGCATCTCATTATATTTGTAACTCTTTTCAGATCATAGTGAAACTGCAGCAGCCGTGGACTTAGCTATATTCTAATCTTTGTGTTCTTGTGTGTGCGTGTGATTTTAGATTCGTTTTCTTGTTTCCTTTCGTATCTCACCGATCCTGGTTAGTTAGTTATATTCTTAACAACTAGTATTAGAGCATTAGGTTTGAGTGGGAGCGATGGCCGTAGACGAAGGAGAAGTAAGAATCAATAAATTCAATGGCATAGATTTTGAGTTTTGGAATATGCAGATTGAAGATTATTTGTATAAGAAGAAACTGTATCAGCTTCTTGCAGAATAGAAACCAGAAGAGATGAAAGACGCTTAGTGGAAACTTAATGACAGACAAGCGTTGGGAGTTGTTTGTTTAACATTGGCTCGTAGTGTTGCGTTCAACATAGCGAAAGAGACGACAACATCAGGTCATATGAAAGACCTTGCGAACATGTATGAAAAACGTTTTGTCTCGAATAAGGTATATCTTTTGCGTAGGCTCTTTAATCTTAAGATGGCAGAAGGTGGGTCTATAGCAGATCATCTGAACGAGTTCAACACAGTCATAACTCAATTGAGTTCTGTAGAGATTGAGTTTGATAACGAGGTCAAGGGGCTTTGATTCTTCTATCCAGTTTGCTAGAAAGTTGGAATGATACTGTAACAATAGTAAGGAACTCTTTAGGTAAAGTATTTTTCTTGTTTGATATGATTGCGAATGCCTATTTAATGGAATAAGAATTCTATTAAAAATCATTCTAAGTATTTTTTTGACCCAAATGAATAATCCCTATTTCATTCCATTCTCTATTTCATTTCATAGAATGATTATTCTATTTCTACGTACCAATTATGATAATAGAGTAGTGATTAACCACAATGATAGAGCTTGATCTCACTCTTATTAATGCCAAGGGACAAAGAACAACATAAGAGTCATAGGGAGTCTCTCATATTAGAGTCACAATAAACATCAACATGAGAGGAAGGAAATCTTTCTTGTATTAATGCAAAATTGTCCATGCTAGTTTTTGTTTCAAGTAATTCCCAAGTAAAAAATTTGTATCAAATTTTACATTTCTAAAAAAGGCGTTGCTCTCGAAAACTCAAGCTCAAATGAATGAAATGAAGTGTTTTAACCATTTGATGGTTTTGGAATATAATCTTAATTTACCCCAACCACTTTATCTTTTGTTCCTAGGTCATCTAATAGTTAAAATACCCTGTCTTTTCTGAGCTCGAGTCTACAGTAGCATTATTTTTAAAATAATGTAATCATAATAGATCAATTGTAAAACATATTTAATGTATTTAATACAATACTTATGATTTAATGACATATAACTTGAGATGCAAAATTTGATACAAAAATTTAGTTCACCATATTATTGTATCTTTCTTGTAAGAGTAACAATACACTTACCAAATTTATATTCCAAATAACTTGGGAGTAAAGTGGCCCTGTATTGGTAATACTTTAAATCTTAGAGTTAATGTGGCATAATGATATAGTATCGTATCAGTACAACATTATTTGGGATACAAATTCTGAAAGTGTAATATTATTGTTTGAATAATACTAAATGTCTCAAGTTTTTGCACCAAATTTTGCATCCTAAATGAAATGGAAATGAATTAATGGTATGACATTAAATTATATATCTAATGCATCATAATGATTAAATATTTATATCATTTGACAAATTTACTTGTACCAAATTTTGCATCCTAAATAAAACGACAATGAGTTATTTGTACAACATTAAATTATATACCTAATGCAATATTAATAATTTAATATTATATCATTTGAGATGAAAAATTTAGAAAAAAAGAAATACGAGACATGATATTATTGACATCTTTCTTGTTGTAAAATTGAAGGGCGACATAACAACATGAAGGTAACCTATCTCACGAGACTCGCATCAAAAGGCAAGTGTTTATTTTGAACTATAATTTAAATAATTGATATAAAAAAATTGAAAACCATAATGTTTATTTTGAACTGTTAGACTTGTCTTTAATTTAAATTTCTTGTTGAGTAGAACTAACTATTCTTTCACTTTTTAATATTACAAATTGACCCAAACTTTAATTTCTTAAACTTAAATAATTAATTTTAGAGAGTTCAATTAAAAAATTTCTAAATCATTTTGTATAATATCAAATAAGATTAAAAAAACTCAAAAAATTGAGGAGGGGTCATTTGACCCCACTAAAGTACACATGCTTATTTTTTAAAATAACTTTTATGGGATCCTGAATATGTAGATGCTTCTTAAAGGAATCAAAAGTTGAGAAGTGTTTTCTTATGAATCATTGCGAACAAATGACAAAGCCTTTAGGTTTTCCACCTTGAAAAATACTTTTTGTCCACTTAAAATGAAAGAGAATCAAGGTCCACGGCAAACCTTTTGGCATATCAGTGAAAGATTATTCAGCGGACCCCTCGATTTACGTTATGATCATATTTATGTAGTATCACTCTTTTTTTTTTAACTTACAAAAAAGTAATTGACTAAAATATTTTTAACAACTTTCATAAAATTATGAAATTTGATAGGACCAAGGTTCTATATGAAAATATCTACTTTTTTTTAATGTAATTAACGTAGATTTGTTTTCTTCTCCACATCCTTATATCAAATTTTGTATTATTGTATCGAAACAAAATTATAAAATTTTGTATTAAATTTGTATAATTTGACGACCGAGTTCGTATTCCAATAGTACAGGTGTTTCATAGAATTAATGTAAGTTCTTCTCCACATCCTTATATCAAATTGTTTTTTTTTTTTTTTTTTGGACATTCTTTGAAGCCATCAACACAAAATCTTCCTCTAAATTGCCAATCGGGCAATTGAGTTGGTGAATTACTTTCACATCAAATTCATGGAGAAAAGATGTACGGTGCTCACTTGGGCACCAAAGTCACGTACATAGAGAGAGATGAATTGCCAGAAGTGACACACACAAGAGTTGCAAAAAGGACACACTAACTCGCGCCCACAAATCCACAACTTTTAGAATCCCCCCCCCCCTCCCCCCTCTCTCGCTCTCTCTCTCGGTGTGTGTATGTATGTATAAATATATCACATGCATTGCATATGTATCAAGAACTTTACATGCGGCTTTTCTCCATACTTTGCCTAAAGATCCCAACTAGAGACTGACTCGTGCCCACCACCATTAGAATCTTCTTGCATGCAAACTACGTACCTAGAATTTCACATGCCACACGTTTACCAAAAAGAGAAAGAAGTTAAAATTGCGGCTTTTCTTTATTCTTTTCCCAAAGGTTGAAAGGTCCCAACTCCCAACTTCATCACACTAGTGTCCACCCCCTTTATCCTAAAGAGACACCCCAATTCGTGTCTTAGGATTGAAGCATGTGAATATTGTGAATGGAAAATTTGGACACAAAGGATTGAAACAAATGACCTTTCAAAATTAAGGACTTTATTTTCCAAAATTACTTATTTAGATTCCTGATTGAGACTTCTTAAAGGAATTTCAAAACTTAAGCATTATTTTCTAATTAATAATTGAATATAAAGGACAAAACTTTAGCCTTGTTAGAAGCATATTAAGGTTAGTTATATTATTACTGTGATACTAGAGTTAGGATTAGTGGTCACTGTATTTCTTTCCTTTTCTATTACTTACCTTGTACAACTCTTGTGACTCTTCTATATAATTAAGGAAATCTATGGTACAATTTTAAATCAAGCAATCTAATACAATGTAGTCAATTACGGTTTTTTTCTTTTCTCACTTCTCTCTTTATTCTTTTCTTTTACTTTATTCTACAAAATCTAACATGATATCAAAACCTTTTCCAATTCACATGGAAACAATCGCAAATACCCCTCCTACACTGGTAGAAATCCAAAAGAGATTGTGCAAAACAAAGCTCTGTGGTTGAAGCGGAATCAAACGTGCACGACTATTGGCCAACGAACAAATATAAAGAAAATCCCAAGAAGAAGTATGGTAGGATTAGTCACCATATTAGGGTTAGCCACTATACTCTATTGTGGAAAATGTCAATTTCTTCTTCTTTCATCTTCTAGGATTTTCAATATAAAACTCTTGTGACTTACCTATATAAGTAGATTTCTAGTATAATTTCAAATCAAACAATCTAATACAATATAGTCCATTAGGGTTTTTCCATTTTCTCTCTTCTCTTTTACTTTATTCTATCAAATCTAACATGGCATCAAATCCTTTTCTGATACTCGTGGAAACAATCACAAATACCCCATCTACACTAGCAGAAATCCAAAAGAGGTTGGGTAAAATAAAGCTTTGTGGTTGAAGCGAAATCAAGAAAGGACAACTATTGGCCAAAAAAAAATTTAAAGAAAATCCCAAGAAAAAAAATACATAGATCCCTTCTAGTTTGACCCATGAATACAAATCTTTCTTGGTGGCATATTTTTTAAAGGCAAATGATTGTTTGTTGGTTGAAGCATGAAGTAGTTGTAACGTTTCTTAAAATTTAAAAAATAAATAAAGAAATAAATAATGGATAATATTACTTTTGCATGATAATAAATCTCACAAACATAATAATGAGATGAAAATAATTTAAACAACGTAATATGGAGTGATGATACATGAGGAATAAATGAAAAATGGTAAAAACTTAAATTGTAGAAATTAGAAAAATGCGTAAGGTGTTTTGGGCTTTGTTCGAACGAAGGAGATGTTCGTTCGAACGAGCACCCGAAAGTCTGGTGCGAACTTCATTTGATACTCCTTCGACAGTCGTTCGAACGAAAGTCTTGTTTGTTCAAACAAGCGTACAACATAACACTTTTAAGTTGCGGGTTGAAAAACAAAATGGACACAAATCTCTTTTTTTTTCTTCTCTTCCAAACTCTCTTAAGCCAAGGGGGAAATTAGGGTTTGGAATTTTAATGAATTTCTAAGCCATAACAACATATCATACCACAAGGATTCATCTCTAGGAAAAATCTCACTGATTGAAAAGTTAGGATTTCAAAATTCCTTTAAGAACAAAAGGTAAAATTTGGGGCTTTTTATTTCCTTTTCAAATTTCTTGCAATTCTTTGTAGATCTAGCTTGGTTGAGTGAAATAAACTGTGTAAATCCTTTCTTAACTTTTTGGAGCAAGGATTTAGACTTGAAATTGGAATCTCTATCTCTCTCTACACACAAATTCACGCTTATTTTTGAGGTAGAGCTTCTAACCTAGGTGAATGATGAATGTTAGGGAGAAAACCTGTATATTATGACATCTCTATGGATCATGTTGTATGAAAAGCCTGTAGAAAAATGATGTAAATTGCTTGATTGATTTGTAAATGAATGTTACATGTTTAACCCTTGATAGATCTTCTCTAGAATGTTGATATGTGTATTCGACGCATGGTTCTGACTTAAAATTTCTTTACTTGAACGCTCAAGAATTATTTACTTGTTATTTATGAACTTGTAGGAAGTTAATATGCCTGCTAAGTGTTTGATAAAATGCTTAAATGATTGTGATGATATTGTATTGTGAAATTACTGGTTGTATTGTGTATGTGGTGTTTTTTCTTTAATGTGAATGATATTATTCCCTTGAATGCCCTTGATTTGAATGAAAGATTAAATAAATACTTTGAGATAGATGAATAGAAATGTAAAATAGTTGAAGGTTCGAGAAAGAGGAAGAAATGAATGAAGAAATTATAAGTTGAGAAAGGGGAAATCATGGATAGTTACCCGAGGTTTTGTGATGGGAATTGTGTCTCCTTTTGATTACGAACCGTAGCTCCGAGCTGGTGGTCATATGTTTCCATTGGATTAGTAGCCCAAAAAACACTCAGGCTCAACTAGGGGCCATTGGGTAGTCTTGAAGGATTATAGAAGAAGTGTAAGTAGAAAGTAATACTATTAAGATGAGCGAGGTGATTATAATCTAAGAGCCTTATTTTTTATTATATTCTTGTGTAAGAATTGAATTGTGTTATTATTATTGTATTGATATTTTCATTCCGTTGGATTATATAATGAATGTTATCGAATTAAAATGCTTCATGACACTTGGTTGACACTACACTTGGCACATGCCTACACTTGTCACCATTCATTTTTCCTTTTGTTTAATTGCTCTACTAGGGTTGTTATTTTGACCCCTACTAGATGTACGTAATGAAAATGAGCTGGTGCATTGATGACATGGATTAGATAAACATCTCTTTTGGACTTTTATGTTTATTTTTTAGAATGTGAAATGCCCTATGGTATTTATATGTTGATGTGAAGGCTTGGAAGTCTTAGCAGGACTTGTATTCTTTTGACTTAGAATTAACAATCACAGGGTAAATACACTTTTGAGATTTATGTATGTAAGTCTTGTTGGACTATATGGATAGTATGTGAATGAACATTTATGTTATAAAAGCTCAAGTTAGAATATGTTAATCACAATGTAGTTTAGAATGTAGAGGAAATTTTTTTCTTTAGTTTGACCTTGATTTATAGGGTCACCCATGGGTCTTTGGGGCCCAAGGCGTGACATAGTTACAAGGGTCAGTATGCATCTGGTGTAGCTTTTGGAGGCTCGTGGACCCCAAAGACCTAGCAAAAAAATCGGCCACATTAAACGATGGTTGGCAGCTTTATAGTGGAGGACTATGCGCACTACAAGAAAAGAAGGTATTAGTGCAAACATTATTAGTGGCACACAAAAAAGCATCGCTAATAGTACCCTTTAGCGACGCACATAGTAGCTGTTGCTAAAAGGCATTAAAAATAGGATTCCCGCCCAAAATTGTTGGCGGGTAACTTTTGACGACGGACAAGGAAATATTTGTGATGCACACGTGCGTCGCAAATAATGGAAACTGTCAGTGACATTCAAAAGTGAAGACTTCTTTTATCCATCCATGGTGTCTAGGTAGAGATTTCAATGAGGTCTTGAAATTTGGTAGAGAGAAAGGGATAGCTTTGTAAAGATAGGGGATTCAAGATTTTTTTGACTTTAAAAAATATAGATGTTATTGATATTCCTCTCCTGGGAAGAAAATTTACTTGGAACAATTCTCAAGTTGACTATAAATGGAACATATTAGATAGATTTATTCTTAAGTAGGAATGGCTTGAAAAATTTAAGTTTAAGCAATAAGATCTGGATAGATTAATGTTAGATCATAGCCCTATTCTTTTGATGGAAGATATTAGAGATTGGGGTCCAAAACCCTTTAAGTTTTTGAATGTTTGGCCTTTTCATCCTATTTTTCGCTAAGTTGTGAGTGAAGCTTGGGAGAATATAAATTTTTATGGGTGGGTAGGATTCAGAATCTTAAAGAAGTTTCAAGGCTTAAAGCTGATCTTAAAGAATTGGAACTCTTTAGTGCTTGGTAATTTGGAGGCGAATTTGAAGTTAATAGAAAAGGATCAGAACTGGATTATTCAGATCTTCTTTAAAAATCAAGAGGTCTATGGGCTAGTGAAATGTTAAGGAAGAGAGAGTTACAACCTGAATCTTGGAAACGTAGTAGAATTATTGAATGGACTTGGTTAGAGAAATCCAGACTAAATTGGGCATTGAAAGGGAACAGAAATACCGAGTTTTTTCACCTAGTAGCTAATGATAGATAGAGTTGGAATCTTTTGGGCTCTATACAAATCAATGGTCGCAATGTTGAAGATCCTAAATTAATCAAAGAAGAGGTTGATGCGGAATGAAAACGTGCTAGGAAAATCGAACACGTCGAATTCCTTGGTAACAAAGTAACATGGGGACTCCTCACCCAACAAGAGAAAATAATTCTCTAAAATTTTTAATTAATATTTATTGATAAAAAAGTATAACCATAAAGATATATTACATTATATTTATAGTGCTAGAATATTCCTATTTTGACTAGGAAACCAAAACTCTTATTTTTATACTAATCCTATTACAATAAAGATTAGTAATTCGAATAGAAAATTACTAATTCTTATATTTCCTATTCTAATTCTAATAAAACAAGGAAACTAAATAAATTAGGAATAAATTAAAATTGGAAACTAAACAATCCTAATACAACTCTAAAACAACTTTCCTTAGTTTTAAGATCCTATATTTGTCATACATCAGTCTCTCCCATTTGAAAACAACTCGTCTTAGAGTTAACTAGATGTATAGGACCACGAACTCATCCATAACCTGAAAATAACGATTGAATCTTTTTAAGGACAATTGAAGACTCAAAATTTTCTACTACCACATCTTTCATGAAATTTGCAACTCTAAGCTTCTTTTTTTTTTTTTTATGATAATAATGTTCCTGTAATAAAACAAAAACTATCTTCTTGTTTTACCATAATTTCATTCTTGGAAGCATTATAATCATCTTTCGTAAGTCAAGTAAATCCTCATCTTTAGCATTGACTATTTTCATGGGGATTTCGTCATTCTCTGCCACAAAATTTTCAATTAATTCATATTTTTATCATCCGCATCAATTGTTTTAGAAACATCTATAAAAGTAAATTCAACTTTATTTTCTATTGACTTTTTGTGATCATCTTCAATGGATGAAATAACTTGATCTACATCTCCTATGATAGGAGGGTCTTCTACAAGAACGTTGACTTCTTTCAACGGTTCAATATGTGTAACCTTATCAGTTAAAGTTAATTCAAAATTTTCAAATTTTAATTGTGTTTTTTTCTTGGTGCTTTCTCATGTTGGCCTGTATTTATTTTCTAAAATCTGTAAATAATTTCTAAGAAAAAATCTAATCATCAACAAGTTCATCATTCTTGGCCATGAACGAATGCATTCTTTTCTGTATAATTGTCTATGCCTCTGTAAATCAACCACTATTTTTTTCTGAATCCAATGAATTTATTTTCTGTCCAAAAATATATTTTTTTTTTCTAAAAGTCTCAAATCATTAAGACAATCATCCAAATCATAAACCCAATCATGAAAGTTTTCAAAATAAAAATTACAATCAAAATCAGGAAATCATTCATAATTGTAAATAGCTCTGTCTTTAGGCTGACCTAGAGAAAATCCTCTGACTAGGGGCATTAAAATTGAGTTGCATTAGTGTCTATTGTGTAGCACCAAGTTGATCGTTGACCTGTGCTAACGGTTGACCATGGTCGTTAATTTTCACCCATACAACCTCCGTCACACGACGAACGTCAATGGAATTTGGGTTCTCAACTCCGTTGTTTGCCATTGAGCTAGAAAAATCCTCGATCCAATACCAAATGATGCGAAACGGAAACATGGAAAGAGAATCGAACACGTCGAACTCCTTAGTAACAAAGTAACATGGGGACTCCTTACTCAACAAGAGAAAATAATTCTCCAAAATTTGTAATTAATATTTATTGATAAGAAAACATAACCATAAAGACATATTATGTCATATTTATAGTATTAAAATACTCCTATTTTTACTATGAAACTAAAACTCATATTTTTATACTAATCCTACTACAATAAAGACTAGTAATTCAAATAGGAAACTACTAATTCCTCTATTTCTTATTCTAATTCTAATAAAACAAGGAAACTAAATAAATTAGGAATAAATTAAAATTGAAAACTCTAAAATAACTTTTTTTACTTTTAGGGTCCCATGTTTGTCCTACGTCAGAGGTGTGGAAACATTTTAAGTTTAAGTTTTCTGAGACCTGGCTAAAAAGGCCATCATTAAGTGGTTCAGTTAAGGCAGATCTAAAAGACTCATAGAGGAGTTATCTAGAGGATCCATTTTATGAATCTGAAGTATGCGGTGCAATTAAAGACTGTGATGGAAATTATGCCTCCGGTCCCGATGTTATGTATCTGATGTTAGTCAAGAAATGTTGGAAAGTTGTCAAGTTCAATCTATTACAATTATTGAAGAGTTTCATTCAAACAGTAGATTGGTTAAAGGTTTGAGTTTTACTTTTATAACTTTAATTCCAAAGAATGATAACCTTTTTTCTTTGGGTAAATATAGACCTATTATTTAGTTGGATGTGTTGGGTGGTTGTCATGAATTTATCCGGATTCTTGATAACCCATTTGCGACCCGAGACGACTCAAAAAATGGGCAATGTGTGGGCCCACTTTTTTTTTGGGTCCGTTTTTGTCTTATGTTGTAACCCATTTATATAAGAGTATTATCTTTTAGGGTTTTAAAGGAGAGAGAGAAGAGCCATCATTGGGGAATAAGGAGTTTCGGGTTTTGAGAGTTTTTGCTCTTTGTAATCTCTTTAATATATAGTGAACTAATTATCGCTACTCGTGGACATAGGCATCTTTCCGAACCACGTAAATCATACGTCTTCTCTGTTCATTTTATTTTATTTTTGCTCATTTGATATCTATTTATTATTTGTTTGATTGCTCTTGTATAACAGGACGTGTGTATAAAATTCTAGTGAAAGTATTGGCAGGAAGGATAAAAAAGTTCTCCCCTTCATTATTGGGGAATCCCAATCTACTTTTTAAGTGGGAGGAACATTAGGGATGGAATCCTGAAAGCTAATGAAGACATTGACTGATGAAAAAAAAAGGTAAGGTTGGAGTTCTATTGAAACTTGATTTTGAAAAGGCATACGATACTATAAATGGGGCCTTCCTATTTGACATAATGGTGATCTTTGGCTTTGGTCCGAGATGGATCAAGTGGATGAATGGGTGTGTTGGCTCTACCTCTTATTCTATTATGGTAAATGGCTCTCCCACTACAGAGTTTAGAAGCTCTAAAGGTCTTCGTCAGGGAGATCCTTTATCCCTTTTTCTATTTATTATGGTGGCTGAAGCTTTGAATATTTTATTCAATAGAGCAAAGGATTTGGGTTATATCAGAGGTGTTCAAATTGGCAAAAATGATCTTAGTATCTCTCACCTTCTGTTTGTCGATGATGCGATGGTATTTTGTGAAGCCAATTATGATGGAATCTTGAATGTGAAAAGAATTCTAAGGTTCTTTGAGGTATTATTCGGATTGAAAATAAACTTCCACAAGAGTGTTTTGTGTGGAATTGGTATCTCTGATCAATTGGCTCAGAATTTCGCTTCAACCTTGAAATGTAAAATTGAAAGACTCATTTTTATCTATTTGGGTCTCCCTTTAGGTGCAAGTTCAAGATCTTTGAACCTTTTATTGAGAAAGTAAAGAAAACGTTGGCTAATTGGAAAAGGAGGTTTCTTTCCTTCGGAGGGAGATTAGTCCTAATCAAGTCAATGCTCTGTAGCCTTTCAATTTATTATTCATCTCTATTCAAATTTCCATCTGGGGTTGCTAAAAATATTGAGAGCTTCTAAGCCAGATTCCTTTGGGGTGGTAACGACTCAAAGAAGGAATTTCATTTAATTAAATGGGAGAAAATCATTAGACCTAAAAAAAAAAAGGGAGGGTTGGGAATCAGAAGTTTGAAAGTCATGAATGGGTATTTTCTCCTCAAATGGTTGTGGAGATTTGGTGTCGAATAGATTCTTTATGGAGGAGGGTGTTATGTGATAAGTACGATTTTCCATTAGATTCTTGGTTTCCTTATGGCATATTGGAAAGGAATCTCTCAAGAGTTTGGATGGACGTTCTTCAAATAAGTAACAATATGAGCCTTATGTTCAGTTTTTTCATTTCCAACATTGAGTTTATGGTTGGTGATGCCAAACAAATTTCCTTTTCGAATGATTGTTGGTTCTGACAACCATCGTTGGGTGCTTCTTTTTCTAGACTTTTTAGCTTGGTTACTAAAAAAGAGATTTCTCTAATTGATTGCTTTCATTATTAAATTCTTCTAATTGGCAAGCCTTATTCAAAAGAAGTTTGCTTGAATGGGAAAAGGAATGTCTTGCAAATATTTTAGAACTAATTGGGAATGGTCCTAATTGCATTCATAATCAATCAGATCATATCGCATGGAAGACATCTCTAGATGGTTATTTCTCGAAGAATATTCTTTACAAATGGTATGAAAGCATTCTTGGCCCTAAGATATTTAAGAACTTTGAAGCTTATATAGAATAATATTGCTCCTCCCAAAGTCAAATTTTTCAGTTGGCTTTCTTGGCATGGTAGGATCAAATCGGCAGATTTTTTTCTTAGAGTTGGGATTCTTGAAGGGCAAAGCACAGGGATTTGTCAGTTTTGTAAATAGGATATGAAATCCGCGGACCATGTATTATTACTATGTAAATTGGTTTGGAAAGTTTGGGTATATTGTATAAGATGGTAGGGTATTGTATGGGTACTTTTAGGGTGTGTTAATCAATTGTTTAACTTGTGGCAGGGTATGAAATTTAGGAAAAATATCAGGAAGATATGGAATGTTATTCCTTCTGCTGTTCTATGGTCTATTTGCAAGGTAAGAAATGATATTATATTTAATAAGATATTACCAGATTGGGATTAAATATATGATCAAATTAAAGTGAGAATTACTCTATGGGTAAAACAGAATTTGAGCTTCAAAGAATTCTCAGTTTCAGATATTGTTTTCAATGTTCATTTGATTATTGGCTCGCCTTAGAGGTTAATGCTATGGTTATTGGTAATACCTTCCATAGCTAAAGTTTCTTTCTCTAAGACATTTGAGATTACTTTTTCGGAGATTCACTACAAAAAAAATTTTTGCGACGCACATTATTTGCGACATACACCACGTGTCGCCCAAAGACACTATTAGTGACGCATATCGTGTGGGTCGCTAAAAACAAAGAAAAATGGTTTCCCTGTGCAAAAAAAAGGACGCGACGCTTTTGCCGACGGCCAATAATTTATTAGTGACGCATATTGCATCGCCAAAAGTTAACGACGCGCAGGTGTGCGTCGCTAATATTTGTATTAGTGGAACGACGCCGTCTTAGTGATTTATTGGCAACGCACAAGGACTTTTTGCAATGCTCACTGCACGTCGCAAAAAGTCTCCCATTTATACCAACGTGACCCTTGGTTTCTTCTTCTTCTTCTCTTTTTAGATCCCTAATTTTTCCTCCCTTAAAGATGATTAGACACTCTCTCTCTTGGACGACGCAACAGACAGCAGCCTAACCGAAGCAATTTTTTAACTAGCAATTTCAAGGTAATTTTTAACCGAAGCAATGTTTTGGATTACATGCTTGGTTGAAACAGAAATCTCTTTCTTATTTTTCAATATTTCAATATGATTCACAAAGGATTTGGTATTTCTATAAATTGTTTCTTCTTTTACCACTCAAAAATTCGGAGTTGAAATTGCAAGATAAAAATAAAGAAACTTATGAAGAAACGTTGTCCTTGTTGACTTCATGCGCAAACATGTTCTTGGATCGAGTTCTTTGAGGTTATATTGTCTTGTTTTAACATTAAACGTACAACAATGTTTGGGTAGGCTGTATTAGTTGGTTGGGTTCATTGTGTACATATCACAAAGGAAAGTTGTTTCGTTATGAATTTTTGTGTTAATTTGGAAGAAAATGAAAATGTGGTAGAATGTAGCCTTGCTAAACTCTCTATTATTTCCAGTTGCCATTAACCAAACAGAACCGATTGGTCTGGAATTAGCTTTAGGCTGCCTCAAAAATTTATTTTAAAATTTCATTAAAAATTTGTTTTGATAACTGCCATATTTTGCAATTTCTTCTGAGTATACTGTCAACCCTTGTAATGATTAATATATAATAGGTTAATGAACTCTGTTGATTAATAATTTTTGGATGAACCAACTTCTTTCCATGGTGGATAGTTAATAAGTAATTTTTTGTTAATAAAAATCATAGGAAAACTTAATAATTTATATTTTTATTAATTAATAATTTTTTGATCTCTGAAACATTATTAATCTTTAGAGGGTTAGTTTGTTTTTCCTTCTATTGCTATGCAGACAAATGGATTTATCTGTTTTGGTGGGTTGTCTGAATAGACCCTCTTGGTTGTCACGAGTAAAGAATACTTACTCTACTGATATCCCTTTTTTTTTTTCTGTGTATGGACATGGTTTGTCACACCCCGAATTCCAGCGAACCCATGGCACGACTAACGAGACGAAAGGAAAATAAAATAATAAAGAAATAAAGAACAATCTAACGGATTCAACCCAAACTTACATTCATTTCCTTCAATGTACATCCATGTAAAGCACAATCAATAAAAACATTCAACATGTCATTCGGGCTTAAGCCCTACATCACAAAATATGCCCTCATGGGCCAAATATCCTCCTAAGCTCATATCTCCTCCACTCTGTAAGACTTCCTCAAGTCTCAAGTGCTGGGAGCGTCATTTGAAATGTTTGCCCCACGAATGGGTCAGCTCAACTGCTGGTACAATATAATACTAATGCAAGAAACAAAATTAAGGGCGTGGCATGTGCAAGTGTACAGTTATATCTACATGGCATTCAACATCATGCATACAATGTACTAGCAATAATCTACATGTCATCCAACTCATTAACATAATCTAAGGCGTGGCATGTGCAAGTGTACATTTATCTCAACATGCATTCTAAATCATCCATGCAATGTGATAACAATAATCCACGTGTTTTTCAAATCGTCCATACCATGTAATAGCAATAATCCCCATGCCATCCATATTGTCCATGCAATGTAGTAACAATGCCCATGAAACACCTACACCACTCTATGCCACAACCATGTCAAATCATATAATGTGATGTACTGCAATGTAATGTAATGTCCCTTCACGGATCGCTCCCATTGGTTCGGGTACCAAATACAATATCATGTCCCTTCGCGGATCGCTCCCGCTGGTTCGGGCACCAAATGCAACATCATGTCCCTTCGCAGATCACTCCCGCTAGTTTGGGTACCAAATGCAATACCATGTCCCTTCGTGGATCGCTCCCGCTGATTCGGGTACCAAATACAATATCATCTCATGCCATATCACATCCAAGGAATCACCCTATGCCAAAATGCTTTGATTCCACCATGCCATAATGTAATCTCAATAAAGCATCATATCCCCACATGAAGCATGCTTTAAACGATGTATTACACAATAACATTCAAATCAGAAGATCATTTTCATCAAGGCTCCATATCATGCATAGTCCATTTAACACAGGCTTTAATTCACATATTTCATAATCCCAACAACTCTCAAAAAAAATAATCCCCATGCTATGCCAACACATGCGATATACACATAGTCATGATTCACATTCATCACCAAACTTCAAAAAGGTAACAGGAAACACATAAGCATATAAGCAATAAAACAAACATGTGAATCATCAAGTCAACATGACAGTTATTCCTAAACTTAATTCTATTTCTTACTTAGCACAATATATCGTACCTGATGGGTTTATTTCAACCCTAAGAAATCAGTGCCTGATGTGTAGCTGAACTAAACAATGAAGATGTCAGAGGTCAGACCGTCCCCTCCTGTCCAGCTAGTGTCCCTAAAATCATAAAATACATCTCAGTTTATTACTATTTAATTTATGCTATTCATCAAATTTTATGCCTTTATTTCATGAGTTTCTATTTTGTCAAATTCAACTCTAATTTTGAGTCCGGAACGTCGAAGAAAATAGGTTTAGGCTTTCGTGGAATTCAATTCGGACATCCGAGCTTAAAGGGGCAAAACGGTCATTTTGCACTTTTACGGTTTTCTATTTCCCGAGACCTCTCCTTATAAATAGGACTCCATAGTTGAGTCCATAATGTTCGAGATAATAAGATTTCACTATTTGTTTACTCAAATCGGGGTTTGTTTGACTATGTTTTGACTTAGGGGCATTTTGGATAATTTTTAAGGGTTTCCATGGGTCTTTTATTTTTCGGGACCTCATCTCGCATCATGGACCTCACCGTTGGTCTTAGGAGGTCCAAGACAGTTAGAAAACATATATGGCTTGTCTTATTTGGACTCCGGGCCATTTCGGGTTGTTTAACTTAATTAAATAAATTTAATTAATCTACATTATTAAGTTTAATATATATACATATTAGCCTTGGTTCGAATCTTGCCCGCCGCTTGTTCTGTGAAATTCTCCCCCACCCCTTTTTCTCTTTTATTGTTTTTGATTTGTTGGGCCAACCATGAGGCCCAATTTTCTTTTAAATAAAAACAACCCATTACCTGTTCAAATTAAAGCAAGCCCAAACTCCATTTAAACAGGCCCAACTTATTAAAACAAGCCTAGGGTTTAAAAGAAACAGGCCCAATACCTTAAAATCAAATCAGGCCCAACGGTTTAAAAGAGGAACGGCCCAACCTTCATCGCCCTCGCCCCCACGACTCTCCGGTAGAGTTTCTGAGGTCACCAGTCACCTTCTCTGGTGACAGTGACCGGAAACTGCGAAAATCACACCTTCAAACCTCATTTTCCTTGCACTTTTTAAAGTAGTTTTTAATCCAAATTTGTTCTAAAATGTTTCTAGAGCATTTTAATACAGTTTTCGGCCTTCCAAGTGGAATGAAACCGATTCATTTTTCTTCTTCTTAGTTTTCCGACGACTGTTATTTTCTTGATTTTTTTTGATGATTTGTTAACTGTTTTGGTTCCCTATTCATCTCTAATGGTTTTCTGCATTTACTAGTGTTTGTTTCCTACCATTTAAACCAAGTTCAAAACATAAAATATCAAGCCCAATCCCCATAGCCGTGACCTGCAACTCAAGCTTTCTCATCCGTTTCTCAACCATTTTCTCTCATTCTTCTTGCTTTCGATTACATTTTTCATACACCATAAGATCTAGGAATTTAAATCAAACAATATGCTGCAAAAACAGATTGGATATATGTGAAATTTTCTAGAGAGAGGAAGCATACGGCTATGGTTTCTTACCTTTGTGATGGTGCTTCTCTCCCCCTTGCCTTGCCTCTGTTCCTCAGCCCCAATGGATATACACACACATACACGAGGACAATACCCAACAGCCTCTCTCTCTTCACTTTCTCTCTCTATATCACTCACTTTCTCTCTCTCTCTCTCTCTCTCTCTCACATTTCCTGGTTTCCTCTCTCTACAGGCAGACCTCACTCTCATTATCACCTCTGGTCTTTGGACGCTCCCACACCCCTTTTAGTCCTGACCTCACACTACCCCACGTAACACTCACATGTATATATATATATATATATATATATGCATATACACACATATATACATAAGATAGCACACATATGCACAACTCCCCTCACCTGCTCACTTGCTATCTCCCTTTTCTCTTTCCTTCTTTTCTGAATTCCCTTCTTATCTTTCAACTTTTCATTAAATGCTTTACTTGTGTTTTGGGTTATACATATATATATATATATATATATTATACCATACACACACACATACAGCCACAACCGTACACACACACGATTGTACAAAACCTGATGCATACATATGCATATATATATATATATATATATAATCTCATGCACACATATATACATATCCATACACACCATATTATACATGCACACATACACACATATTTATATACATATACAACACACCATTTCACACACATCTCATTAATAATTAAACAAATAAATAATTAACTAAATAAAAAAAAATTTATTCCCAAAAAAAAAATTTCAGGTCATTACATGGTTTTAAAAATATGCCCCTAAAGCCTGATAGTAGGTTTTCTAAATTTTGCTACCTCAATTGCTTTTTTTAAATTATGGTATAGTGGATGATATGTGCAAACAAGCTAGTACGATGTTGGTCTGATTTCTAAGAATTGCATATCTGATATGTAAGCAAGTCATAGTAAACACTAATAGATATCTACTTCTTTCACTGATTACAACTTAACGACATATCAAATATGCGATTCTTAGAAATCACAAAATAAAATCTATCCAAATAAGAAATTAATATTAAAGTTCGTCATTGTAAACACTTAGATCTATAATCAATTCTTAACATTTTCAAACTAAAATCCATCAAATATAAAAAATTAATATGTTTATGTTAAAAATTGTATACTTGTGTTTGGTTAAAAAGAATTCGTGGCTTAGTACTAGAGAACTAATATGCAGGTGTGTTAGAGTTGGATATCATGCTCTATCTAGTGTGACACACATTTATAAGTT
Organism: Nyssa sinensis; assembly: GCA_008638375.1. Taxonomy (NCBI): domain Eukaryota; kingdom Viridiplantae; phylum Streptophyta; class Magnoliopsida; order Cornales; family Nyssaceae; genus Nyssa; species Nyssa sinensis. The sequence continues at coordinate 16,474,496 of CM018031.1, forward strand.
TATAGTTGTAATCACACACACACACACTAGGTGGTCGACCAACTATTTAGTGTGTCACACGTTTTAGTAAAGAAAAAAAAATATAAAAACTTTCACAAAGTAGCTGCCACTCTGTGAAAAACCTTGCCGTTTGATTTGAGTTTTTTTTTAAGGAATTAGTTCGTGAAAAAAAAATTGGGACTAGTTTTGTAAGTTAGCAATTGCATTCATATAAGCCTCGCCCCGTTCGGGAGTCATTTTCATCACATGTGAATCTTGTCATGAAATTTATTCATGATTGGGCTCGTGTGTATCAAAATCGATTCTTGAATTGTCCAGAGTAGGACAGTTTGGAAATGCATAAATCTACATTGCAATCAATAGCACATGTGATGAGAATGCAAAATGTCATATTTTTCTCCCTTAATGTTTAGTCTTTTATACTTATTTGATGCCTAAATATACTTATTATTCTTATATTTTGATTTAGGATGCAAAAGGAGGCATTAAGTGCAAAAAAACGCTAACTGGGCGATTTTCGGACAGTTTCGACGTTGCTTCGTAATCGGGGCATAACTCTCTCATCCGAGCTCCGATTAAGATGATTCAAGATGCTATGGAAAGCCACGAAACAGTTCGACAACTTTCATGTTTTACATTTTGCGATATTCGTGCTACATCAAGGTCAAAATCGGGCTTGAAGTCTCTGCACCTGCATTGTTGACGTTTTTGGCTGCGCGAAATTCTAATACGCCGGCCCGACACGATTTATTTTTGGAAAGTTCCTTGGTGCGCGAAAATTCCAGTTGAAACACCACTTTCCTAGTTATATTAGGAGATTATTTTATTTTTAATTAGGGCTTTGAAGATCAGCCGTCACACACGCACACCTCTCTCTCTCTCTCTCTCTCTCTCTCTCTCTCTCTCTCTCTTCTTCTCT